>OY744522.1:192274929-192329929 GCA_963556195.1 Sepiola atlantica
ATATATATGTATAAAGTTAGCTATGTGTATATGTTTATATATTTTTACGTGCAGGATTAACTCTTAAACGAATTAAGCCGATTATTATGAATTTCGGAACACTGCTGTTCCGCGTTAGGGATTGTAATGGGGGCTATATTTACTTTAATTTAGTTTTACGCTAAGAGAGTAAAAAGCGATGTAAGCTCTTCGTTAAAGACATGCATAGATAGATAGAAATAATGAGAGAGAGAAAGAGAGAGAGAGGAGAGAGAGAAATTGAAGGAGTTAGAAAGAGAGTGATATATATATATATATATATATATATATATATATATATATATATATATATATATATATATATATCTTAGCAAAACATTTATATTGAACAAAACGTAGATTTAGTATAAGGAACGTTTATGTTTTTGTCTTTTAAGGGAATTGGGGTCTGATCAACTCTGCTGGGAAGCCATGAAATTAAATACTGTCTTGTTTTTAAATTCCCGAAACAGTTTTTCATGGTAAACAACTGATGATCCCTTAAAATAGTGTTAGAAACAAACTAATATAATAACTGTAAAAAATAAATTGACTTACATGAGTGATTTTCCACTGAAAGACTTGGGACTATAAGTTTTTTTGTTTTTTTTAAATATAGTTTTAATGGTTGAGAAACTTCCGAGACTATATATATATATATATATATATATATATATATATATATATATATATATATATATATATATAAAGGTAGAAACAAGGAAAGAAAGATGAAAAAAAGAAAAAGTCACAACGTCATAGAAAGAAAGTGAGAAATAATGAGAAATAATCAGAAAGAGGGAAAAGAGGGTGGAAGAAATTAAGTGAGAGAGAAGATAAAAGAGAGAAAAATAAAAATTAGAGAGAAAGGAGGAAAGAATGAATAAGTAAGAGAGAGAGAGAGAGAGAGAGAGAGAGAGAGAGAGAGAGAGAGAGGGGAGAAAGAAATAGCTAGGGATAGAGAGAAGAACTAGAAGAATAGAATATAATGAAAGGAAGTGAGAGTGGGAGAAATAGGAAATAAAGATAGAGTGGGAGCGAGAGACATAGGAAGAGAGGGGGAAAGGGGGAGAGAGGGGAAGAGAGAGGAGAGAGAGAGGGGAAGAGAGAGGAGAGATAGGGAGAGAGAGATAACGAGAAAGGAATAGTAAGCGACATGGAGATAAATAGAAAGAAAGAGATACGGAGAGAGATAAAAGAAAGAAAGAAAGAAAGAAAAGAGAGAAAGAGAGAGAGAGAGAGAGGATGAGAGAGAGAGAGGGAGAGGGAGAGGGGAGAGAGAGTTATAGAGATATGAAAAAATAAAATAAAAATTTTGCTGGTCCAAAGTACAACAGCAGGCAACATAATTAAAACATGCACACACAAACAAATACAAAACACTAAAAAAGGAAAACAATCCCACCAAATTCAATATTCGTTAATCAATCCCCTATAAAAACACACACAATAGCCTTCGCGAAGTTATCAACAATAACGAAGGTCGGGAACATCCGCGCCATTTCTAATATTCAGTAGTTTTTTCTTCCGCGGTTCTATTCAGAAGAAAAACAAAAAAAAACGAACTAAATCCCGTATTCTTCGTCGCTCACAAATAAATACACCATAAAACGGTTACGAAGAAAGGAATACTAATCTTAAAAACAAACAAACAAGAACACCCAAAATAGATACGCGTAAATAAAGTCTTTGTGTCTGAAAAGAAAAGTCGTGCATAAGAAGGAGTGTCCGGAACACCTGGCAAATATGGCTTCCGAGTTAATATCGTATTAATTATGTTTACTTGCCCCCCATTACAGCAAAGTTAGATATGGAACCTGTTTATAGTGGGTAATCCAGCTCTTCTCCTAAAAGAAGGGCACTCTGCATAGGTGCAAAATTTGCTTTGATCAAACCTGTCGGTATTTCTTGGTAGAGGTGCATTAGGCGACCGACGATAAACCAACCGTGTCTCGAATGATAATGCTTAGGGGGTAGTGATTTTGCGATAGAACAAGATCATACTTCACTCCGATTTAAGGGGGCACTAAGTAAACAGTCGTGGTGTCATATATACATATCGGGAGGAAGAAGAGGCACATAAAGAGAGAGAGAGAGAGGGGGGGATAAAATATAGCTCAAAATAATTTGGATGACTGAAATAGGATTAAGTCGACGAAGCACTTAGAAAAAAAATCTACGAGAGAGAAGGAGGAGAAACAAGGACACGTTTACGGCGGTGTCATCGCAAGGAAGAGAGGAGGAGGTAGAGGAGAGGTGGAAGGAGAAGGGGGTAAATAACGAGATTAGGAAGGTGGAGGTGGCGGTGGAGGAAAAAGCCACCAATCACGATAGGAAAATTTCGTCACCATAGCTGGACATGCCTTAATTCTTTCTATTCTTCTTCTCTACACCCCACAGACGTGATGTTGCTAGTCTCAGTCTTTTCAATAAATACTATTATGGCATGTGTTCTTCATAATTATGTGATCTTTTCCCCGCTTCTTTTGTTCCATCTCGT
This sequence comes from Sepiola atlantica, assembly GCA_963556195.1. Taxonomy (NCBI): domain Eukaryota; kingdom Metazoa; phylum Mollusca; class Cephalopoda; order Sepiida; family Sepiolidae; genus Sepiola; species Sepiola atlantica. The sequence goes on from OY744522.1 coordinate 192,277,448, forward strand.
TTGACTCGTTGGTCTAGTGGTCTCCATCAATTAGCTGTTTTGATACCTCATTGTAATACATCTTCCTATTCCAGTAGTTTCTTTCCAAGAACCGCAGGCTTGTGGAACTCTCTTCCTGTTGACTGTTTTCCACCTACCTATAATCTTGGTCTTTTCAATACTAATGTCAATAGGCATCTCCTGTCTTTGCGATAATCATATTTGTTCTTGTTAGCTCCTTACATCAAGTGGCTTCATGCCTTGTCTGGAGCGATTTCCATAAAAATAAATTGTGATAGAAATCAAATTCGGCGAGTGAAAAGTCGAGAATGAATGTCTGAAATGAACAGAGACAGCCGGCTATAGAAACCAGAAAGTATTACGTTGTCATTAAGATAGGTACATGGAAAGATGCCACCACTCTAGAACTCGCATATATCTTTTCCCAATGGAAAATAAAAACAGAGAAAGATGTCTGCCAACATGCACTCACAAAACAACAATTTACAATGTTGTTTTTTTGTTTTGGAGGGGGGGGGGGTTGTTTACATGTACGATAGTATTTTGTGAAACCAATCCGTCCATGTAATTCTATTAATTACTTTGCTTCACGCTTGATTACTCTTATATGTTACCACGTGAATTCGGACCGGTACGAAAAGGAACCCCAATCAAATGTTCTTTTTATTTTGTTTACTTTATTGTGTTACGCGAAAAGCTGTCATATTTTTCACCGAATGTTCCAGCAACTAGATGGTACCAACAACACACATTTTAAACCGATGCTCTGAATATGTTTTATGAACGGAGATCGACGACACATTTTGCGCGTTTTCAACTCATATTCATAATAAAAAAATCAGCGGTAAAATTAAAGCGGATAACATTGGTTCACGCGAATTTCTAGCTAAAGTTTAAATACATTGAATACATCGCCAAGGCTGTTTCAAAGAAAGTGGGCTCCCTCTACCGTGCTAGAAAACTTCTCACACCTAACATAATCCTATATCTCTACAAAGCCACCATCCGCCCATGCACTGAGTATTGTTGCCACACCTGGTGCATTATCCACTAGTCTCTCCCTCTTAGACAAGGCCCCCAAAAGAGTCGCTAACTTAATAGGTCCTTCACTATCCACAAAACCCCAGCCCCTGTCCCATCGCCGCAATGTTGCATCCTTGTGCCTGTTTTACAAGTACTTCAATTGATTGTGCTCCGATGAACTTGCTGCTCCAGTGCCCCCTCGACACTAGACCAACCCGACAATCAGCTAAACCCCATCCATTCACTGTGGATGCCCCCAGTTGCTGGAGAGCCTTCTACTCCAATAGCTTCTTTCCTCGTGCTGTCGACCTCTGGAACTCTCTCCCTGCTCCCTGTTTCCCCGACTGTACCGACATTCAGAAATTTAAAACTAATGTAAACAGACATCTCGCTACACAACATCCAACTTAGAATGCCCCCCTCCCTAAACTTACATCATAATTCTCAGTAACCCTGTACGTCTACAGTGGCGGCTTACCTTGTTTGAGGTGAACTATGATAATAAAAAAAATAAAAATAAAAATGAAAATGAACAGACAAGTTCCTGAATGATATTGGAATGAATATTTCCCTGTATATATCTATACCTATCTATATCTATATCTATATCTATATTTCTCTCAATGAAAATATTCACGAGCCATATTTAAAGGATCACACGAATCCAATATACGTGAACCCAAAGTCCGATCACCCCTATCAATTATACTAAAATTCCTAATTCTATCGAACATAGGCTTAGAAATAACTATAGCAACAAAAATGTATTTAAGAAGTCAAGCAACATGTACAACACAGCTCTAAATATAGTGGGTACCATAATATCGAAATTAAATATAAGCAACAGGACACCAGTAATTATAATAAAATTAAAAGTAGAAGAAAAAGAAATATAATCAGATGCTAAAAACTAAACTTGGCAAGAAGTTCCTTGATCTCATCGAAAAATATTTCCCCGTAACTAATCCCCTGCATAAAATTATTAATAAATATAACCTAAAGCTGCCCTACAGTTGCTGCGAAAACTTGGAGATGATAATTAATGCATACAATAACAAAATACTAAATGACAGCAGTAGAGAAAAATATAATAACAAAATACGTAAAAAAGGTGACCAATATAGCAACAATAACACTAGGGGAAATTAAGTTCTATTTGTGCCTAAGAAAACGGACAACAGACATTAGACTATCGTGAGGGTTCAATGAACGTTGCCAGAACCTTGCGTAAAGCTAAGTGACTGTCAATTTTTAACTATATATATATATATATATATATATATATATATATATATATATATATATATATCTGGGCAGCATCTTCTCTTGCAGGCAAGTATTGTTGTTGTTTTCTTAGTAGAAAATACCAAAATCTTAGAAGTTAGTACTAACAAACAAGAACTACATATATTATTTTTATAACCCCCCCCCCAAAAAAAAACTAATTAATAGAATTAACTTTAATATCAGTAATAATATTTTAAAATGATTATAGCTCCAAATATAGTTTCGTACTTAGTACATAATTCCCGTCAAAAACCTTCTATAAATACAAATACATGGTCTATACCTGATTAACCTCATTCCCCCGAAGATGGATCCGGATGGGTCCGAAAGTACTTGGGAGTAAATCCAAATTATGGCAAATTCATCAGCCAATTCACCTCCGAAACTAAGATCCTGATTCGGACTATTGAAAGGATCTATCAAAGGATATCTAGACATGAGTTGTCTCTATATTCAACAATACTTACCTGCAAAAAGTAATGTTAAAAATTGACCGGCAGTTTAAAGGCTTTAAAACGCCTTAAAGAAATGTGTTTAAAAATGCCTTAATTAGAAATGAGTGTTGAACACGCTTCTAAAGCTTTCGTTTTGCTTTTGTATTATTAGAAGCGTTTAAAAGACTATTGATTTCGCGACAAATAACTTTCATTAATTATGTAACAAAAAAACTCATTTTAATGCCGTTGTTTAAAAGATATTAAGAACTTTGGATTGATTTTGTGGGACGAGCCTTGGTCGGCGCTTCCGAGGGATTTTCGTATGATTTCGTATTATGATTTTGTGGGAAGCGTTGGCCACGAGGTCTCATTCCGGAACGATGTTATGTAACAGAAATCTCGGTTTGGTGACCAGTGGTTTAAGGGAACTGCCGCGCCTCATTCTGGGGTATGCAACGAATACAGACATATATATCCAAACAAATGTCACATTTTAGTGTAGAATACATTGTTTCTGTTCAGTCTGAAACTAAAGTCAGCATTTCTAAGGAAATATTTAATAATTTGTGTATGTATATATATATATATATATATATATATATATATATTTATATATATATATATATATATATATATAAGTATAAATTTTTATTTATACAAACATTATTGGTTACATATGTGCATACATGTTTCGGTTGCACTTTTCCAAGAAAGTCTACCTCATCAGACCAAGAATTTTTCAGGAAACTTAGTTAAAAAACAAATCCAATACAATACATGTACGATATATATATATATATATATATATATATATATATATATATATAGGGTGGGCAAAAATAAAGGTCCTATTTTTAAAAATTCATAACTTTTTTATTTATTGATTTTTTTTTTTTTTTTAGAATAAGTAAAGGACCCCTTCCGAAGCAAGCATGAGCCGTATTAGCCCTAAGGAACGTACCCTCATTTAGAAAACATTATTTTTGCTTACAAAACTCAAAACAGTGTAAAAAACAATACTTTAGTTTTTGTAAGTTTTAAGAAGTGTTTTTCGGCTAAAATTTGTTTTGTTTATTTCAAAAAATCTCGGAAGGGTCAGTCTACACACACATAAAGTTTGGTGAGTTTAACTTTTATTTTGTGGAAGTTATTCAAATTCAAGTTATTCAAATTTAAAGATAGGACCCTTATTTTGGCCCACCCTGTATATATATATATATATATATATATATATATATATATATATATATATATATATATATATAGGATATATTTCTTTGAAAATCTATGGGTTAAAGGACTTTTGTAAAAACTATTTTTTGTTATAACATTTGAATATAACAAACTTGTTAAATATGTAACTTTACATTTGTTTTATTATTACCTTCGTTCCTATAATAATGCTCTATCACAAAATATTGAGCATACTTCTATCGCGCTAAGATTTGATATCAAATAATTATTTGATAATACCTGACAAAAGAGATATATGTGCAAATGGAGAACAGTCTAGTGACTAACAATGTTAATATAAACTATTGAGATATCACTTCCCAACAGCGCCCGTCCCGTAGTCAAGTGGATAGAATCGCCGACTATCAACTCAATGATCATAGATTCGATCCTGGCTTAGGGCGGGTGCTATTCTAGCCGAACTGAGGAGCAGTGATACAGCAAAACAGTGTATATGTGGATGAATATATATATATATATATATATATATATATAAACAATAATATTTTTATAAATATTAAATATTTAAAATATACCTAGAGACATCGATGTTTCATGCTAACGCAATCTTCAGTCTAGGAACTAATTCCCAACGGTCGGCGGGCGCGAACCTCGAACACAAATCGCCACTGATTCGCAGTCGAAGATCTTACCCGCAGGCCACTGGAAAACAGTTAGTAAATAAAGAGGAATTTTAACTGTAAATAGTAGAATTACTACTATTCACCAAGTAGATAAGAGTGATCTACGAAACGTCGGACCATGCATATAGCTATTTGTACTGCTTGTTATTAAAGCTCCTCGAAAAGTGCCCAGATCGTCACGTAGATATAAATATCTGTAGATGATGATAGATATATAGGTAAGAACATAATATGGTAGAAAGCTTTATGGTGCACGAAAAAGCTGAAAGAAGGACGAGAAAAAGGTATAAAGAAACTGTTTTTAAATATATTTGCGAAATACTGAAGTTTTCCGCAACTACAATAACGTTTTTACAATAAAACCAGCGTGAATTTGAATTTGACAAAACCGTGTTCACCCGTTAGCTGCGAGGTTATTGTCACCACTGGATTTATGTTCAGAAATTCAATCGACGACAAAACTAAATAAGAAAAAAAACCCTGAGAAGTATAAAATTTGAAAAAAAAACCGGTTCCTTTAAAAACGAAAAGAAAATGAATCGCACCTCGAGCCATAAACTAACTCATTTTGTTGAGGATAAAAGCTGCGATATCTCTTTGACTATTCAACGCTTTCGGCCGACAAGGAAGCTATGCAAATAAATACGAACAAATATCCGAGAAAGCTGAAGGCTATCAACTGAAAATGAATAAAAATTAAATGGATCGAGTCAACAAAAATCTCTTGTGTCTCTCGACAAAGATTCTCGGTTGAAGTACAGGTTTCATCCAAGTTTATTTACCGCGTGTATATCTTTTCTGAGAACACCTGTCAAGTTAGAGCAACAACAATATGATCAACGTAACAAACGTATAAGCGAGTCGACCCTTCTTGAGTTCACGTTGGTTATGTAAGGGAGATAACTCATCTCGATTTTATGCTTGTATTTTGTAACACATATTTTATAACAAATATTTTGTAACAAATATTTTGTAACAAATATTTTGTAACAAATACTTTTCAACAAATATTTTGTAACAAATATTTTGTAACAAATATTTTGTAACAAATATTTTTCAACAATATTTTGTAACAAATATTTTGTAACAAATATTTTGTAACAAATACTTTTCAACAAATATTTTGTAACAAATATTTTGTAACAAATATTTTGTAACAAATATTTTGTAACAAATACTTTTCAACAAATATTTTGTAACAAATATTTTGTAACAAATATTTTGTAACAAATATTTTTCAACAATATTTTGTAACAAATATTTTGTAACAAATATTTTGTAACAAATATTTTGTAACAAATATTTTTCAACAATATTTTGTAACAAATATTTCCCAACAATATTAAACTTTTATTTACAAAAATGAGAAATGTTTTTTTAAGGAACAAACTTCCAAGAAACAATATTAATATTGTATAATTTGGATGATTCGGACTATTGTTCTAATCTTTAATACTATTCTCACAATGTTTCGGCCGATGTAACCTCTGACCTTATTCAGGTGTATATCATTGAACTCGGGACTCTACACGGAATTTCGAACGGAACCCTTTATTCAATCCACCGGCGTAGCATGCTCTTTTTCCGTCAACCATGACTGGGGAGAAATCTTCAGTAATTCGCAATTCTCTATCGCCCGCACTGAGGATTGAACCTTCAACCTTCAGAGAACTGCACCTATAACTGAATTTTACTTAGTACTTTATCCGTTACGCCACGTGTTAATATTGTTCTCGAATAAAGATAACGATACGAGGAAATACTTTGCCTTTTTCTCATCGCCTCGGCATGATTTTGATCAAATGTAAATGAAATATGTACTGCTAGGTCCCTAACATTTTTCGCGTTTTCTTCTTTCTGCGTGACCACAAACCCTCATTTAAAATTGAAAACGTTGTTTTCCTTTATTTTATTTCCAATGTTTTCCGGGAAAATCGTAAATCTTAATTCTAGCACGAATGGAACTCCAAAGAGAACAAATTAAAGTTTAATATTGTTGACTAATATTTGTTACAAAGTAGAAGCATAACATTTATATAATTTATCACAGCTACATCGTAAGCAGAAACTAGAGAAAGGTCAAAGAATTCATGTATCAACAGAGGAACAAAAAGATAGTCAAAACCACGGAAAAAAATCTGCTACTGACGCGGAGATAACATATTACAATATGAATTAGGTGCTTATCAGAAGGGTGTGCTAGAGAACCGAAAATAAAAGAATAAAGAATACATGTGGGAGAGGAATATATTCAGAATGAATAGACGAGGGACAATTCGCAAAATAAAATTCCTGATTTAAAAAAAATAAAAGGAAGTATTTAAATTTTCACGAAAAGGGTTCTATTCCTTTTTTACCCCCTTTCCATGAAATTAAATTAAAGCAGATAACGCCCAGATTACGATCCTTTACGCGTAGCAACTATGTTCAAAACTTCATAATGATCGGTTTATTAGTTATGGGATGATTCCTGTACATACAAATATATAAACATATACGCATACCTAACCGTATGTAAGGAGATATAATACCGTATAAGCACGTTGAGACACCGGCTCTCGTTAGACGTTGAACCTGGTCAGTACCAGATGTCTAGCCATTTCGGAATACTAAGCGCTGTATGTCATCTACCCTTATTTCTTTTACTCATATTCACTCACAACAAGGCACATTGCAACTGGGATGTAAGGGGCTACTATTAGGAACCATGCCTACAGGGGCTGTCTAAGTAGGGAGTTTAACAGTGATATGCCTGTTAACATTACATTTAAATTTCTGTATGTTAGTACAGTCGAGGAAGCAACACACAAGAAGAGAATTCCAAAGTTCGAGGGAAGACACTATTAAAGTAAAAGAGTTCTCGGTATCTGGGGACCTCTACAGTGAAGGGGTGGGATTTTGCTGCTTGTCGGATTAGTCGGAGTTATTTATATCGAGGGAGGAACAAGTCCTACGAATTCGTTGAAGTACATTCCATTAAATACTTGTAAAACAAGTACAGGGATACAACATTACGGGACTGTAGTCGTGTAGATTCGGAAAAGGCATACTAATAAAAAAAGTTAGGAAGTTAGAATGACTTTAACACAAACAAAGCCTGAAAAAGAATCCACCACCAGCGTTCAATCTTCTGGATACCAAACAGGATAGCCAAAAAGAAATCTCTTAAAATGCCCAATAGGGAGGGAAGGGATTTACAAGGCTTGTTGACAAAAAAGTCTATCTCTAAAACAGTAAAATATTTAAGATAAAAAAGGATTCATTTGTATGCCTAGGATAGAGTTTTCGCATTGATAGTTTTTGTAACAGTATATAAGGAAGTTGAAAAAGTATTAGTTTAAGTACGATTCTTGACACGTGTTTTGTTCTAATCGCAGTCTCGTCTTGAAATGTCGTTCTTCTTTGTTTATATGTAATCTAATGTTATTTAATGTTATCTAATGTTAATTAATTAATTAATAGTTTCCTAATTCTAAAGGTATACAAATCTTATGAACGCTGACTTGAAAAAATTAATTAATTAAATAGTAATTACTCGAGCCCCACTCTCTCTTACGTTTACAAACATTCTCCAGGACGGACAGACAGACAAACAGACAGACAGACAGAGAAAGTGCTCGTTATATTATAGACGCCATTAAAGACTGAGACTAGTTGATGAACTGTTAATACTACAAAAGATTCTTTGTTTTCGATATTTGTTGGGACCTATTTGATTGGATACTCTATTTGGGACCCTGTCCAATAGAAAGAGACTAGTGGTTGATGTACCTGCCCATATATGGCAACAATATTCTATGGATGGGCGAATGGTTGCTTTGTAGAGATATAGGGTACTGTCAGGTGTGAGTATTATTCTCAGCTAGAGTTGACCAAAGGTTCTTTGTAATTCTTAAAAAAAGAGATTTGTCTTAGTAGCATTCAATGTTACCATCAATTTACGTCCCATTCCACTACAGACTGGAGGTCATTTTCTAAGGTTTCGAACATTGCCTTGGATATGTGTACATTCGTTTCCCCACACTTCTGGTATAGAGCGTCGTGTCATCAGCAAATATGCCCATCTCGGACACAATTTCATCATGGAAGTCGTTTATGAATATCAGGAAATGGTGCTGTCTAGGTTTGTTATGATATCACGGACATGGGGAGAGCTGATTATCAGATTATCGAGTGTTAGGAAAGAGTGGTTTGTGGGGTCTAAGGTTGAGTTAGAAACGAATCGCTGGGCAAGTAGTTCAACCTTCTTGGTTGCCTTGTAGGCGAAATCATGGTTGTTGGATAGTTGGAGAATTGTTGATTGCCTATTATTCCCCACACTATTATAATTCTTTTAGAAATCACGAGTTCCTAATTTCTGTGACTTATCATTTCCGTATATCTTCTTTCGGCTGCGTCTATTTCACTCATACTATGATTTCTAGCTTCTATAAATGTTTGCCTATTTGTATCAAACTTATGGCTGCTGTACCGGCGGAAGGCTTTCTGCTTTTGCACAATGGAGCTGAACAGATTGAAGTGAACAATAAGGGAGAGATGGGCTTGCTATAAAATTTCCGTGTGGGAACATGTGCTCCAATGACCGCTTTAACGTATTCAGTTGCCTCATTTACGCACGGCTCAGCAGGGAGAAAAATATTCTACTCCATGGAGCGTCTCTGATAGATATCCAATCAGCCTTTTTAAAGTATCTAGTCGTTTTGAGCAATGGCTCTTCAGCTTGGGGTCAGAAGTTAAGGGTGATATCTACCAATGCAACGAGGTGATCAGCGTTCCCGAGTGGGCTATGGGCATTCGTTATAAAAACCTCAGGTATTGTACTCAAGAATAGATTAAGAAGCGAAGCTTGCTGGTCCTCACGATTTAGGAGGTTGGTCGTGAAAGTGACATGCCTTGAAAGTAACTAACACTGTGGTGCAAGGTTAGTCTGAAGCACATGAAAGTCTGATCGTCTGATTCTAGATTATAATCATTAGTTAAGGGGAGGGTGTTACTAATGTAGACTCCAAATCCGTGCATATGTTTGTATGAGTCCTTATGGCAGAGTGGGAGGTATTCAGTCATGTCAAAGCGATTGGAGGAGATTGGGGAGTTTAGGTCAGTTTCAGTTAGTGCTAGAATATCCGGGGAGTTTACTAGGAGAATGATTCTACTTCGTCTAGGTTAGTTCTAGACCCTCATATATTTGGGAACGTGATCGAAAAGGGAGAAGGCTAACTGGTTTTGTTTAGTTGGGTGTCTGGGTTGATTTTGCTTTTTTTATTTGGATGTCATTTCATATAATTGTTTCAGTTTCAGCGTAGAGTTGGCGGGTCAAATTTGGCGTTTGTTTCATGCCAGTATGATCACACACAAAGACTATTATCCGGGTCTTTATCTATGGGGATTGTAGCATCACGAAATACCACCGGAGATAAGTGCAGGGTCCCTTTCCACGCATACCATGGCATTACATTTATCCCGATATTATACAACTGATGATAGAGCAACTGCTCATAGCGCTACCTAAGAGTTAGGCCTTTTATACTGTCAATCCGAACCATCAGCCAGACAAGCTGTCAAACCTATACCATTTGAGATTTCGTTTTTTTCAGACCAAGATTAGGAAGATAGAAATTGAGAACCTTTCGCGACGCCAATATTACGATAACAAAACAACTTGCTTCACGGCTTGATTAATAGCCTTCCAAAATGGGGTTAACCGTAAACGTACAGATTGCCCCCTCGAGTCATCATAAGAAAACCCATATATGGCATGACGGGTGCCACATTACCTCTACGTGATCACCAGATAATTACCACGTGATAAAAAATCCGACAAGAGCGGCCCAGTCTAGACTTGGATATATGAATTCCATATTCGCTAGAAACTTCCTCTTACGTGGGAGCCGGATGCCCGTCCAGGGCGAATATCACACTTGTTATTAGAGAATATATATATATATATATATATATATATATATATATATATATATATATATATATATATATATATATATATATATATATATATATATATATATATACGTAGTATAAAAATATATTTATGGCAGGTAAGCTACACAGAGGCGTCCATGTTTCACTCCCGCAATGAAATCATCATGCTAGAAGCCATTTAGTCTTATAATTTCCTGCAAGAATGACGCATCTGTGTAGCTTACTTGCCTTCGGGGTGGGAAGGGAGCTTGACTTTTTCAACTCACGCACGCACACACACATACGTACTACCACTGTCGCACACATACATCTTGTCCCACACAACACACACACTGACACAGAGAAACGCACACACCTTATCTATCGCAAGCAACCACATGCGCACACATTGTTGACAAAGGCGCACACACAAATGCTTACACGACCTATCAATTCTCACTAACTCACGTACGCACGCACACATACATAGTCGTACACTTAGGCACCCTAACAAATCTCAACGCACGTGCACACACCCACATTCGTAAAACAATGCACACGCATAAGCACTCATAAATTACAGGCACATACATTTTGTTACTTCCTCAACGGAACAATTTCAAATGAACAATCATATCCGGTATTTTGTACATATATAAATATTGTGTTCCTTAAATAATGTTATTCTTTCTACTTTCATTCAACTTTCATCTCTCATTCATTCAAGTTTTGTCCTTGTTTTTATCTGTTTTTTACTATTTTAAACATCTCTTTAAACAAATTAAATGGTCCCTACAAGTACTTCAATTTTTATTTTACTCAAAGTAAAACGCGAAGTTGCTTAATGTAATATTTGTACATTTCAGGTGTGTTCCAATCAAATACAATGTTATCCTTAAGCTGACAGAACTCACAGGTAAATATTATATTGTTTTGCTGCATTACATGATATTTTAGATGTTATATTCTCAGCAGCTGTGCTTATTGCATAAATAACCGAAAAGAATATACACACCAACACACACACACACACACACACACACACACACACATATATATATATATATATATATATATATATATATATATATGCATATATATTATTCTATGTATCTACATATTATATTATAAAGAGATATCATATTTTATGTATAGATTTTCAGAATTTACTTCAACAGTGCTCAATACGTGAGTAGAGTTAGATAGTAAGTTACGAACATATATTTATGGCAATTAAGCTAAACAAAGGCGTTCACGTTCCATCCTCGTAGCCTTTGTGTAGGTTAATTGCCATAAATATATTTTCATAACTTACTTTCTCCACCGTCTTTTTAAAATTCTCTTCTTTCTCCAGCTTTTTTGTTAATTTGCTTTTGACACCTGAGAATAATTGAAAACGTTCGTGAAACTTGTGGAACCTATGGAACATTTATTAATTTTTTGATTTTAATACAAAAAAGATTATCAGAAAAATTGAAAAAAATGGAAAAAGGTATAATTGAACAGACGAATTCTATTACTTTTAACAATATTTGCATAAATATATATATATATATATATATATATATATATATATATATATATATATTGTTCAATGGGGTAGTTTACATCGATACACACGAATGCTGGTCTCTAATTATCATGTGCACTATCCATTGAGCATAATTGCTGCAATCGTTTGCCATCGATATAGATTTTTGCTTAAACTACAATAATTTAACAACATGACTTGATAAATAAATGAAAAGCAAACTATTTTATGCAAATAATATAAAATAATAAATGGATGCGAAATGAAATACATTTTTTTCCTCTCTTGAGGATTGCCTTCTTTTGTTACCAGAACTTCAAGAAAAATGAACGCTTTATACATTTTGGACATTATATATATTTTGGTGGAAAGCCGAAACAATTGAATGCGAATAAAAACTGATTTTTTAGTGAATTTGTGAGAATTTGTTTCGTACATTTGATGTGGTTTGTATAATATCAAAAATAGGTTTATTACAGATCAGGTCCTACACTATCGAACTAATATAAAAAATTGTGTTATAAAAATTTATATTTAAAATTAAAATTTAATATATATATATATATATATATATATGCAGAGAGAGAGAAAGAGAGAGAGAGAGAGAGAGAGAGAGAGGAGATAGAGTAGTCAGGTTGCATTCGTCTCTCTATAAACTTTTCTTCCTACTCATATACTTTTGTAAGTGCATCTTTGTTTTTTTCAATAGTTTTCGTTATAAGTAGCTTTTTAAAAAATTTATGAACAATTATTTTTTGGAAGAATTTTGTAACCTATTCTTTTTATTTATTAAATTACTTTAATTAACTATTGCTATTATCATTAATTCGAGAATGCGTATTCTAGGAAACAGGGTGAGTAAGGTGGACATATTGTTTATTTTTATATAAAAAAAAACTTTACCATTTAGGGTTGTGCCATACCCTTAAAACAAAACAAAAAAACATCAAAATTTTAGATAAATGCTATATTTAATTATTATACACGTCCCGGGACGGGTATTCTACTATATATATATATATATATATATATATATATATATATATATATATATATATATATATATATATATATATATATATATATATATATATATATATATCCTAAGTTATACATATTAATGAAGAATATTGCATTATTTTATAAGCATGGCTAACTTAGACAAGATCGAAGCTTCGATGTTTATGTTAGTAGTCAAGCGTTTTACCCCTGGACTATGTTACATTGTACGTATAACATTAATGAAATTTGTATAGCGCACAGATTTCTGGCAATAATGATTTTGCTGCTCCTGTGACTCATTTCTACTCTGCCATCTAAAGTGAGTGCATAAACGCGTCAGAACCAAAGTTTAAAGCAACAGTTACTTTTAAAAAAAGTCTTAAATTTGGTAGAAATGAAAGCCGTATTACCAATCAATATTTCCGCTAGTAGGAAAATTTACTCCAACTTGCAAACTACATTGGAAGATATTTGTCGACATAGTAGTCGCCGACCAGCGAACCGAGAAGGACTACAATAAATAACCGGCAGAAAATCTCTCCTGTCGTCGTGGGTGATGTCCTTTGCATATCTGTTCATGATGTTTCTAATTCGCAGCTTTCTTTTTAACCAACGCAGCTGTCAACATAAGAAAATAAGTATATATAAGCAATTATTGATTCATTTCTGTTTTGAAATGCAAAACGATTCTGTGATATTGTGAAATATTGTCATTCTAATTAAAACAAAAAAGATACGCTTTTCCTCTTGACGTTAACGTCGTAAATATTGAATTTTCAATTTTGCAGATATTTTAGAAATAGTTGGTGTCTCAAAATGTTTCTTATGCTAAAGTGACTCAGAATATTTATCGGTGTAAATAGATGAATAATAGAGCAAACTGGACACATTCATAAAAAAAATATCAGTAGATCGGTGACCACCATTTGGGAATACATGGCGCCGTATGTGAGAAAACTGCAAAAGCTAACGTCGTCAAAATGATCTCTCTGGCTGTGACATACACACGAGTAAGGATGCTTATGAATTGATTATTCTTTAGAAATGTCCTCCTACGGAAGAAGCCGGCTCAATCCACCAAGGATCAATGCTGCTGTGGCGGAAGTTATGGTCTTGAGCCAGAATCTAGCGGTGGGATGGCCCCGACTTACTTCATCACCGCAGTAAAAGGGTCCGCCTTTGCCTGGCTTGCAGATGGAAAAGGAAATAAGTTTTGGCTTCATAGTTTTCTAGTGAGGATTGAACTCGCGACCTCGAAGTAACAAATCCACTGGTTGCTGCACTATAATAAGTGGATTCACCTTGACGACAAATAGTGAGCCATAAAATTATGTTATTATAACTGAGAGGGGAAATCTGCTAATAAAAAGTCAAGACAAAAAGAGAAAAAGAGAGAGAGAATCTGAAGAAGGTAGAAGTGAGTGTCAGAGTGAGATTTTGCTGTGAGCCGAATTATTTTCGTTTTCTGGAGCTCGAAGTTCTACAGAGGTTTTTGGTGCTTCTACAGGATTTGAACCGAAATGCGTATTTTTTTCTTTAACGTTTGGAGTCTAGTAATAGACTTCGAAATTCCCGTTTGCAGCTGCACAAGTTGAGCAGCATCGATCAGGCCTGTGAAAGATGAGACGTTATACAAATAGACTGTCTCTGGTGTGGAGCACTGTTTTCTGGCAATAACGATCTTGATATGCCTGTGACTCCTTTCAAAGTGGGTGCATAGGCGTATCGAGAGCGACATTTTTACTCTCTAATTAATAAAGAATGCCTTAAATTGGTTAGAAATTAAACTCATATAAATTCATATTCTCAATCAATATTTCCGTTGGTGAGCCCCGCTCGTATGAATAATTGCTTCCAATTGGCAAACTACATTAGCAGACTTTTGTCGACACAGTAGTCGCCATACAGCGAACCGAGAAAGACTACAAAAAATGAACGCCAGGCTTAACGCAGCTTCAATTCTGTGATCTAACGCGAAGCGCTGTATCAAAATGAATATGCGGATGAACTTCAAAGGTACTCTAATCTGATACAGGGCATCGATGTGCCCCAACTGAACCACAGGATACTTAAGGAGCATTCGTTGTCGGGATATCATCTGGGTCACTACTCGACATGCGAGATATACGGTTAAGTTTAGGATAGGGCATGTAATGAAAGTATATAGTTAACAGTCAGTATTAATCGATGGAATTTGGTGTCACGTGAAGGATTTGCTTCCTTTTTTTTAACCCTAACCCTAACCCTAATATTAACCGATTGTGTGACATTTTGAGAAGAACCAGATTTTTTTATACTTCATATAGTGATATAGCCAAGCGTACTATATAAGACAAAGCTTGTGAAGTTTATTTCCGGTGATTTCCGATGTCGTATCAGAATTTGTACCTGTGAACTATTGTTCCGGCTTTTCTGAGTTTCAGTCGATTTTTTCTTGCCGATCAGTGGTCAGAGATTCTCATTTATCATTTTATCGATAGTATTATTATTATAATTATTAATAAAAGGAATTATTAAGATTTTATAAAAAACGGATAGCGTTTAAAAAAAGATTTTTAGAATTTCATTGCCAAAGGAGATAATATACATGATAACTTCCGGCATTAGTTAAAACGTCAACACCAAAAGCAAACGTTGAAAAAGTTTGTATCTGCTTACCATGGCACGTGTCCATTTAGAGTGATCAAATACCAAGAAAATATTTAGCTTAACATTTACCTATGGTTTAAATTTCATTTGAATCTAAGGGGAAATAGTTTTCAGTGGGGGGAGGGGCGTTGACCACCAGCGTGTAAGTGATATATTTCTTATATAGCCTATGACCTTCACTGAGACGTCAGTAGCCCACATGCCAATTTTCAAGCAATTATGTCCAGCGGTTTGAGTGAACATAACACATAAAGATCAGGCGGACACACACACATACACACAGAGTTACCATTATATATATATATATATATATATATACTTAGTTCACCTCCAACGGGTTCTTGGCCTTTTGGCTAAGATCAAAGTGTAGTATCTGTTCCGATGGATACTGCACCCCATAGACTGGTATTGTCTTGGCTTTCGGAGCTTGATTTACGCCGGTCTATGGGTCTGTCCTGTGCAGTTCTAGGAGGTCCACCCTCCCAGGCTTCGCCTCCCCTCTTTGGCGAGGAGTAGGTTTATTGCTTACTGCCTGAGGCGCCCCTACCGGGGAATGCGGACGGGGCTGCCCATGCAATTTTTAATGGCCAGAGTGCACACCTCTCGGGCGCTGGCCTTTCAAACCCCACTTTCCCAACCCGACCTTGGGTCACATCTTACTTGTGGGAGTAAGATAAAACTGGCCTTGTGCCTAACTTCTGGAGAGGAGTAAATAAATACTTAGTTCACCTCCTACCATATTTTTCTCTCCCTCCGCCCCCGCTTTATCTCCTTCTTCCATTGTACACAGTCGATGGCTGAATATATTTTTACAGTTTGGTTATGGAAGATGCCGATGGGAACCCCATCATTTTTACCCACGGTAATCAGGTCAGCTAACAACAGATGTTACATTGACGTTATGCGTTCAAAATGAAATCAATGGACATCGCCACCATCAATGTTGGCCGCTACGTGAATACACAAACCAACATATTGACCAGCATGTTGGTTCGTATAAAATTCTGTACTCGACCCGCCCACGTTTTCGGACAGATAATGAGACCTCTGACCTCAAGCCTTAACGTTTCCTGGTACGTTCAAGTCATCTTTAACCCCTCCCCTATCACAGTTTTGTTTTCCCTAAAGGATATAAATGTTATTAAAGTAACACCTGGGGACAATCATTTAGAGTCTTTTCGACCGTTTTCTTATCTGCTAAAGTGCCATGATTCAATCATTAATGACATCATCATTGTATTAATACAATTATCAACAGAATGATTGCCATAAACAACGCCTACATTATTATATATAGTAACATGATGGAAAGTTGAACAATTTCGATTTTTTATTCTTAGGTCCAACACGTGTAAAGTTAGACTACATTTGAAATCCGTGCGTCTAAGAGGAAGCACAAATACACGTCTCTCTCTCTCTCTCTTTATATATATATATATATATATATATATATATATATATATATATATATATATATATATATATATATATATATATATATATATATATACGTATGATAAAAATGGAAATAGTATTCCAAACGTAATGTGAATGAAAGAAACTAAATTATCAGTAAAGTCATCAACGTTTCGTCTTCACCAAAAAAGACTTCCTCGGGATGGTTTAAGAGAATAAAAAAGTTATAAACACAAGTATATTACTTGGAAATATTCTGTATGTATAGAATGTAAAAAAATATTTATGTTCATCTTCTGGGCGAAACATGGCCGACTAAAATAAAAATGTGTATTACATACAGACTATTTCCAAGTAAAATACTTGTGTTTATAACTTTTTTATTCTCTTAAACCATCCCGAGGAAGTCTTTTTTTGATGAAGACGAAACGTTGATGACTTTACTGATAATTTAGTTTTTCCTTCTTTCATTCACACACACACACACCCACACACACACACACACACACACACACACACATATATATATATATATATAAATGTAGCAAAGTGTAGTATCTGTTCTGATACTACATTTCATCTATTCTGTCCTCGGTCAGTGAAGGAGAAATCCGTCGAGACTGAAGCAATTTTTTAAATTTTTGTTCCAATCTAGAGTTACACCTTTTGGGAAACTGGATTTTCTCCACATTAAAAACCGACCTTGTGTCTAACTCCGCCACGTGGGGAGGCAAGTAAATAGGACCATGTATCACGTTAGTTAAAACAAACAACAAGACTGTAGGTTCAGCAAGCGCTAATGTAAATTATTTTTATTTAAAAAATATACATTACAGTGTCTGTTGGGAGTACCCGGGTTTCATCATGCTAGATTTAGGGTAGAATCAATGAAAATATTACCACAACATATAAAAAATGGGACAATAAAAAAGGGAATGAACACCGGACAAACACAACCGGTGTTTAATGCTTGTCCTGTTTTTTTTCCGGAAATTTCGATAACCGAAAGTGCTAACGAATCGGTCTGTTTTGACAAGCCGGATTTTATCTTAAACCCGGGTACCCACAACCGACATCGTAATGTATAGTTTTAAAAAAAAATAATAATCATCATCATCATCATCATCATCATCATCATCATCATCATTATTATTATTATTATTATTATTATTATTATTATTATTATTATTATTATTATTATTATTATTATTATTATTATTATTTATTCACTAGGAGTTCTCACAAAGGTCATCAGTGATTGCTCACCGACAACCGGTAGTATTCCCTGGAGTGTGAGTGACAACAAGTCTCCCCATATTTCCAGTATTCTCCACCTCTTTTCGATAGCCACCGCAAATAAACTTGCAGTATCACAACAGCCGTTTACCATTGATTTCTGGCTGGTAAGGACCATTGGTCTTCTCTGGGATTTGGGTGGCAATAAGCCTCTCCAATGTCCCAGCAGTCTCTGCACTTCCAGTGGACGCATTATCTAACATTCCTCTCTTCCCTATACAAAAAACACAATCCTAAGATTTTTATTTTAACACACCCCACTGCAGGGTCTGGTCAGAACCAAGTCAAAATGGCTGGACCTCTAAAGTCTACTTCCAACCGGCCGCTCTTCGGCCTATGACGTAATCTCCGTCATAACATTACCGCGCGACATCGCCCATCATCTGCTCAGCTCGCCGCTGAGTCCACACAGTCTGACCTCCGACCCCCGGGGTATTCACACATAGGCATACACTCAATTCACCTCCAAGCATCGGCACACAAGCGATAGCAAATTTTCTAATTGGCGGACATTACCGCGAACTACGGGGAACAACAGAAACCCCGATTTCAATGTTACGTGCCGCTTTCCATAAGTACTAGATCTGCACTCGGTGCGAGACCCTCTGTGGAAACAATGTGTCTTCTGGAGTGGTATCTCCGACACCACATCGGGCCCCAATCCGATCACATCTCCTGTCTATTCCTATCACCGGACTCTAAAATACGGCACGGTATCGACCCGTCTATGGTCATTGCCGTGCCCGACCCACTCACAAAAACGCCTCATCACCCCAAAACTTAACTCCAAACTCCGTTGATGCGGATTCACTTGCATCGCGTACTAACTTGCACCCTTCCCGTGATCTTCACTATGTCGTGGGGGTGAAAGGTTTTCCGTGCCGGCCAGTCACATTCAAAACTCCGAACGGGCCCATCCTTAACTTAGAATTATCACTATTCATGCTTGATTGACAAATGCAAAATGCGGCAACCCTGAGGTCCCTACAAAAATACTCATAATCATGCTACTCTTTTCATAGCTACAAATCGCTTCCTCACACGTGTGACACCGAACAAACTCTTGTCCGTATAATCGCAAACCCTTTCTTTGGCTACCCTCTATGGGTCACGCGTAGCGAACACACTCCATTAAAACCCTCTGTTGGAAGAGACATTTCCGCCCGTTTATACTATAAACGGCATTTGGAGAGAACGGCCCCTTAAAAGGGCTCAACCGGACCTCACACAAAAACTTCATCGCATCCAAAGGTCAATCTTCTCATCTATCCCGTTTATGCGTGGCCGACCTTAATCTGTACGATATAAACTGTTTTTTTTCTTAAACAACAAGAAAAATTAAAACGAACTCGTTCAGTTATCGGCAACAACAAAATCAATAACAAACAAAACAAAACATAAAAATCTCTCCCTTCCTCCCTCTCAAGGATAATACGCCTTAATACAACACAAAACAAGAAAGTCAGTATAAAAAAAAGTTCATCAACAGTCTATCGTCTCTTATCTTCTGTAGAGTTCACGCTCGCGCGTGTGTGTGTGTGTATTTTGTTATTTTCTATTTTCACTATTACGTGTAATATGTATATATTTTTTTCTTTTTAACAATCTTTCTTTTTTCTTTTTTTTATTTATTTATTTATTTTTTTTTTCTTTAACAATTTTTAATTTTACGTGTGTGTTTTTCAACTTAATTCATTGTTCAAAGTACATTTTCTCTTTTCTTTCTTTTTTTTCTTGTCTCTCATTAATAAAAAGTTCGCCGTGAATCAAGCAACAACGAAAGTTCTTACCTAATATTTTTCTGGACCCATTTTTCTGTTGTGTTTCGTAGTAACTCAGCTCGTATCTCTCCTCCTCCTGACGGGGAGGCAGGCAACATGCACCAACTCACCAATGTTTTATTACTCGTTATTGAATTCCCAATAACTCTTTTAGTTCTCGTAGAACTTCGCTGTTGATTCAAAAGGGGCGATATGTCGTATTTACTTTGATCTGTTTCTCGATCGCCGTCTCCGCCCTACCGACTACTCGTGCGCGCTTCTTAGTCTCTGTGGTCGCTAATATTCGTACTGCCTTTTCTCGCCTGCAATCATTGTGTCGCACTACTTGTTTCTGCCGCTGTTACTATTTGCGCTCCTTTATTTGCGCTCGTCCCCGCCGGCGCCGCCGCGTGTTAACATTTTCGGGCTGTTGTCTTCGCTCTCTGAAATAAATTTCCTAAAGTATAACAAGTCTCTCTGTTTTAAAGAGCCGCTTTTATTTAACTACTTCAATTGGCCGACCTGAACGAGTTCGCTGATTGAGAGAGAGTCCACGCTAACTAACTTCACTAGTTAATATTCTTAATTGCTTGAGGGAGAGAGGAATAGGAAGATTCTGTTTTAAGCTCTTAGATTTCCGTCATTCGGAATCTTTCTCGTAACCGCTACATATTTGGCGATGTTGACTCTCTCGCTTCCAAGTCAAATCTGATTCAATCTCGATTTTAATTCTCCCACGCTGAACTCTCGCTACCAAATCTCGCGACCAACACGCAGGTGTGATGTCAACTTCTGACCCCTCGTAACCTTAAGGCCACTCAACGTCAACGCGCACTGTGGGAAAACACATCGAACCAAACTGCACGGAATGACTCCGCCACAAATCGCACAAGTCAAACCCGTCCAAAACAGATGCGTCCAAGCCATTATCTGACATATGTATCTTATCGCCTTTACCTAACCGCCTACCGCCTCCCCTATAGTAGCTCAGTTGGTGTGAAAGTGAAAAAGAAAAAGAAAATAAATAAAAATATAAAAAGTAGAATATGAAATAAAGAAGAATGTGTCACCAACTTGTCATATTTCAATGTCACTAAAAGTCTTCTAATATGGTCCAATCGGATCATCTCTTCCTTCTCTCATGTGTGTGCCTTTCAAAATAAAATTATTTCCAAATCTTCACTTTTTCTGAAGACGTTCGCTAACACGAACGAAACCGGTCAAATCTCTTGTTTTTGTTTTCTCCTGCACTTTAACATGTTTTCCGTTTGTCATTTTTCACACATTTTGTCTACCACGGCATTTCATTTTCATGACTTATCGTGTACCTTACCCCATATGTATATATATATATATATATATATATATATATATATATATATATATATATATATATATATATATATATATATATATATATATATATATGAGGGAGATAGTGCATATGTGTGCATGTGTTAGGGTATAACATTCTTCTATTTTATCTAGACGGCCGACACACCCGTTGTCCCAAAACACACTTTCCTTAAGTTCGACGGCAACCGTAATAAGGAGTGTTTTTCAATAGTAAACTTGATCGAATAATGCGAGTGAGAATGCATTTTATCGAATATCAAGCGAGAAGCCGAAAATCAGATGAAAACGAAGAGTCGGCGCTCACTGTCTCATGGGGAATTGGTCCGACTTCATTGTTCTCACGCATGTAACTTTAAAGTCAGTGTAGTTGATCTGTCATGGATTAGTTATGGGTAAAGCTTTAAGAATGAAATTAAATTGACATGTAGTATTAATTGATCGTCGTTTTCTTTCAAATAATACAAGATATAGGAAGGCGCAGCTATTTAGATAGATAGTTTTGAATGTTGTTAGTGTTACGTTGTTTGATAGTGAATACCAACAAGTTGTTGTTGTATAAATAGGTTTTATTGAACGATATAATACACGTCTTAATCAGTGGGCTCTCGGGCCAGAAGTGCACCTAGAGAGTTCTCCGGTATTCCTACGCTAGGGGTTACATTGGGTTAGCGTAGGGAAATAGTTCGTGTGATACTGTTACAGATAGATAAATAGATAAGTAGATAGACTGGAGCTGAATATATATATATATATATATATATATATATAGCACAAACGTTGATATAGATATATGTCAAATGCCCCCCCCCACATATATATATATATATATATATATATATATATATAATTATTTTTGATTTTTTACGTACGTACGACGTTGTTTTGAGCTTATGGCTCTGATCAGCGCAAAGAAATAACATTCTCAGACGGTCAAAGGGCGCGAACCCGATTCACAGAGATACCTTGAATCTGTAGGCGTTCACCTAGTCCAATTCGGCTATAAGAGATTGTCACGTAATAACGGAGAAATGAAGTGATGTTTACACTGAAAGCGGTGAGCATAAACATCTAAACATTTGATAGCACTCAACGACAGAGTCGGATCATTGCACTGAATCTTTTAGGTGAAAGTTTATTTTTTAATCTTTTCGACAGTGCTCAACTATATATATATATATATATATATATATATATATATATATATATATATATATATATATATATATATATATATCAAGGGAGGCGCGATAGCGCTGTATCCCTTAATAGACCTCACGAATGTCCTATGCTGGAAATCTCATTTCTTTGATCAATCATAACTCAAAAAACAATAAACCAAATTAGTTAAAACTTTGCACAAAATTTTTATTTGATAGGTTCTATAAGTGTGTAGAATTTCAGCATCATTAGTCAAGGCAACCCAGAGATCCAGAAAGTTTAATTAATACGTACGTACGTATGTGCCACCCTGTATCTCATTAACTATTTGATGGATTAAGCTGATTTTGGGCAGAGATAGAGGTTCTAGGGTCTAGTTGATGGCCTTTTAATTTCAGGTTACCATATTCCTTTAGTTTTCCAGAAAATTTCAAAAAACCTTATGAGAAGGCATTGTATTGAGGCATAGCCTTTACAAAAGTAGTGACATGCCATGAAAAATGCCAGTATACCGAAATCATATGCCCTTAATAGGGTTAAGATGAAAATTCATATACACTAAATGTACAAAAGCAAGGAAATTTACAAGAAATTTTACACTTTTATCGTCATTAAGGGTATTACTACATATCAACCAAACCATTTCATTATCACATCACTACAGTATAAATCCCTATGCATGAGTGGATGAAGTGTGTGAGGTGCGCTGAAGAAAAATTCTTACTAGTAAAATACATATTCCTGTTGTGCTCGCATATCCTTAACGACAATAAAAGTGTAAACATTTGGTGATTGCCTTGCTTTTGTACATTTAGTGTATATGAATTTTCATCTTAACCCTATTAAGGGCATATGATTTCAGTATACTGGCATTTTTCATGGAATATATATATATATATATATATATATATATATATATATATATATATATATATATATATATATAATGGGGTAAGAGAGGTAGACACATTTTTACTAACTCTTATTGGTTCTACTTAATATAATTACGTATATATATACGTAAATATCTATATATATACATAGAGAGAGATTAGGATTACATATATAGTATATATATATGTAAAATAAACACGCACACATAAACTAATATATATATATATATATATATATATATATATATATATATATATATATATATATATATATATATATATATGATTATTTTATTCAAACAGACATGTACAAAATATTCGATACTGACATGTCAATGTTATCGATCTACAGCAGTTAAAAGTTGAGATCTCATTAGAATGTTATCCTTTCCTCAGATGGTATTTGGGTATGTCTAACATCGACATGCAAGTGTCACATATTTTGTACATGTCTGTTTAAATAAAAACAATCATTTACATGAAGTTCTATTTGATATTGAGCACTTTTATAAGCCCTGTTGAAATTCTTTGCATTCCTATCCCGTGGAAAATTTCTTCATCTGGATTACTATATATATATATATATATATATATATATATATATATATATATATATATATATATATATATATATATATATAGAGAGAGAGAGAGAGAGAGAGATAGAAAGAAAGAGATTTATATTACATATATATATATATCTATATATATATTATATATATGTATATCTATATATATATATATATATATATATATATAGGGAGAGATTTATATTATATATATATATATATATATATATATATATGTATAAAGTGCTCATGAGTGTGTAGACAAAAAAATATACGCACACACATAGATATACATATACGCCCCACAGACACCCACACCCATACACACACGCACACGCACACACACACATACACACACACACGCCCCCCCCCCCCACACACGCGCACACGCCACACACATGAAAGACATAGTTCATGAAAAAATAAACAACCCTCATAAATTATATTCGCAAATCGTGGAACTCCCAAAACTATATCAAAACATTGCCATTAACTTGCTTCCTTACACGCAAGTAAACCAGGATATAAAAATGATGACTCAGAGAAGATCGTTCATGCTCACACAGAGACTCCATTTCTAATAAAAAGATTGAACAGAATTTTTCTTTCAAGACTATGATACGTTTCTGTCAAAACGACAAATATATATTTAAAAAAATATATTTAAAAAAATATATTTAAAAAAATATATTTTTAAATATCTGAAGTGAGCCAGACATACTTGTAACACGTGTAACATGAAATGTAAACACTAAACTTTAAAAAAATACTACAATATTAAATAATACACGAACTTTCCAAAAAATTAATAAATGTGGGTAGCTCCACTTCTTTATATATACAATTTGCTTCTCGTTGGAACCACCCTGCCCTCTCTTTGACATAAATTATATATATATATATATATATATATATATATATATATATATATATAGGATCAAAATAAACCAAAGTGAAAACTTTTAGTAGATGGAACCTATTGTGAAAAGGATTAGCTCAATATACGAGATAGAGCAATAGTAGAGATAGAAGAAAAAAGAGTGATAAATATGCGACGATTGTCCAAATTTATTTCAAATTTCAATTGTTCAATGCAAGGTGTAATCAGTAATAAACTAGTGTTTATTTTTCTTTCCTTAAGCCAAGGCTTTTCAAAGATCGAAATCTTATCATCAGAGGAGAAATACAGATGGATAAGTTGGCTTTCGAAAAAACCAAAGTTCAAATATTTGAAAAATATGAGAATTATTATTAAAAATTATTAAAATAATTTTTGTTAAAAAAACGTATTGAATGAAAAGAAAAATTCCGTGAAAAAGATATGCAAATTGTCCGGGTGGTAAATTTCCGTTGAAAAAGTCCGGTGAAATTGTAGAAAGTGAAGACAATTTGCATATCTTTTTCACGGAATTTTTCTTTTCATTCAATACGTTTTTTTAACAAAAATTATTTTAATAATTTTTAATAATAATTCTCATATTTTTCAAATATTTGAACTTTGTTTTTTTCGAAAGCCAACTTATCCATCTGTATTTCTCCTCTGATGATAAGATTTCGATCTTTGAAAAGCCTTGGCTTAAGGAAAGAAAAATAAACACTAGTTTATTACTGATTACACCTTGCATTGAACAATTGAAATTTGAAATAAATTTGGACAATCGTCGCATATTTATCACTCTTTTTTCTTCTATCTCTCTCTCTCTCTCTCTCTCTCTCTATATATATATATATATATATATATATATATATATATATATATATATATTGATGTGGAGTAAGCTAGTACCCCTTCCTGGGGTTGGAGAATGAGATGCCAGGAGCGCTGGGGGTTAAACACTTCCGGTTTAACTCCCCAGCGCTCCTGGCATTTTCTCGGAATCCGGGATTTTTCTTTTATTTATTTTTGACAAGGAGAGGAAAAAGAAAGAAAAAAAAAACCTCTCGAAATATATCAAATTGATTCTTGATAATCCGGATATTACAAACTAACACCCTTGCTGTCTAGAAAAATAAACAAACCTTTCGATCTATATCCGACTTATTTCGGTTTTGTTTTGTTTTTGTTCTTCACAGCTTCCAGCAATCCGGATCTTCGCATTGCCTTCAACCTTTTTAAAAACTTTGATTATTACTCCCAGCAATGCTTACAGCAAACTACCAATTTCTATTAACCCTACGTCTAGGCCAGACACAGTTTGCACTAATTAAAAGACCAACACTTCCGGTTTAACCCCCCAGCGCTCCTGGCATTTTCTCGGAATCCGGGATTTTTCTTTTATTTATTTTTGAAAAGGAGAGGAAAAAGAAAGAAAAAAAAATCTCTCGAAATATATCAAATTGATTCTTGATAATCCGGATATTACAAACTAATACCCTTGCTGTCTAGAAAAATAAACAAACCTTTCGATCTATATCCGACTTATTTCGGTTTTGTTTTGTTTTTGTTCTTCACAGCTTCCAGCAATCCGGATCTTCGCATTGCCTTCAACCTTTTTAAAAACATTTATTATATATATATATATATATATATATATATATATATATATATATATATATATATATATAATGTATATAGATTTTTCGCTTAATCTGTGTAAATAAATAGACATTCTTGTATGTGGCGAGGTAGCTCAGTGGCAAAGTACTCGCTTGACATGCAAATGACTCGTGTTTCGAATCCTGAGTTCGGATATGAAAGGAGGGCGAAACTCTAGTCTAGGTCTTCCGGTTTGTTTATTTCATAGGTTGTGGGCTGCGGCGTTGTCTTATTGTAGAAATAATTATATATAAATATATATTGTGTGTATTTAGGCAGCATATTTTCATTTAGGCAAACATTATTAAATAACACGGAATGTTTTGGCTTGATAAGACTTTTTAAAATTTTTAAAATTTTCCGAATGGTCCATTTAGTGTTTCGGTCAAATTGCTGTATGTAAGTTCCGTGGGTTTCTTGTTCCATTTTCTTTCGTTTTTTGCGAGTACTTTCGATTTGATTCGTTAAATCATCTTCAGGCGGTGTTAGTCTTGGTTTCTTTACAACTATGTCTTTACTGTTGAGTAAAAAATATGTCTTATCTGTTGATATTTTTTAAATTATTATAACGGCCAGTAATTTACAACTCAAAAGATAGACAGAGATTGAGAGAGCACGTTAGACAATATTGATGACCTCATCATTTGTGACGTCATTCACACAGAAAGAGAGAGAGAGAGAGAGAGAGAGAGAGAGGGGGGAGAGAGAGAGAGAGAGAGGGGGGGAGAGATAGATGTATGGAGATGTGAAGTTTCGTGTTATAACTATCTTTTCTATTATCAGTGCTAATCCGTCATTTCCACGCGTGAGTCTCAGGTTAGTCCTCACCGGAAATTGAGAGCGCCAAACCCGGCCAGATCTTCACCGATCGTTTTCTTCGCATTTGAATGGAACAGAAATAAGAAGGCGTGTTTTTCGATAGATCGTTGGATTGCCGACACCGAGTGAAGATGCCTTTCTTTTTTCTAATATTGAAGGGTGGGGGTATAGTGAAAAGAGGGCTGGAAAATGTGAGTCTGAGAACATCAACAATTGCCTAGGGGACTTCATCGAATCGTCCGTGCTGGTAGCCCTTGCCTCGCCACACTTCCTTGCTGCCACGTTCTTAACTCTTTAAAGCGAATGTAGTTGATCTTCTACGAGTTACTGTGAAGATTCACAAGGAAAATTTAAACATTCGTTAATACATGAAATAAGTAACCGATTCCAGAGTTGTCCGGGAACGAATAGCACGATGGCTAAGTAGTTAACAACGTGGGCTGAGGAACTGGGTGTGCCGGGTTCGAACCCACATAAACACATTGATCAAAACCCACACATGACCTTGTGTCCAACCTCTTAGAAATGAGGTAAATAAAATACATAACCCTAACTGCTTAAATCGCCTAATCATACCACTCTTCTATTCTTATTTTAAAAATTTAAATATTTTTATAATTTACTAATTATATTTACCCAGCGTTGCCCGGGTGTATTTTTATGTTTTTGGTTTCGCTTATTGCGTTTTCACCGTTTTTGAATTTTCCTTTATTTAATTACTTGGAAATAATTCATTTCTTTGTGAGTTATATCTAATTACAAAGGCCCTCTTTAGGACTGATGTTGCCCGACCCTCAGTGCTGCTATCGAAGTTTAGTAACTGTTTGATTTACCGGGTGGATTCTAACCTCTTCTGTGAAAGGTCTTATTTGGGCCTCGAATATTGTTGTCTTTCGGGCCCATATCTCTAACGTTGCCTAAGTAAAGCTGAAGTGAGTAGTTTTCAATGACGACTTAACAATGTGTTAGGACACCTAACGAAAACGGAATTACCTCCCTTGAACCATTTCGGGAGTTAAGAGTTATCGCCCTTGGAAAAGGGTCGTCTGCACGGAGAGAAAGAAAACAAAGACCACGGCATCAGACTGTGAATATATCAATCGCGTCCAGCGGCCAATTAACTCATTAATTCATTCTGTGTTCAGTTTTAATAAATCTGTTAAACGTTTCTCTTGATAGTTCATCGATTTATTTACAAGTTATTATTTATAATTAACCTAAATTACGAGGTTATAAAACAATGTCATAGTTTCTATTTCTTGTGGGTTTTTTGCTTAGTTTTGTTGCATTCCAAGACTAGAAGTATTCTGATCTGGTTAGTGTTGTTACTTGTGGTATCATCACTAGAAGAAGGAGCACCGTTACTTTCCACTTATAACCTAGTGTGTAGACATGCCGAGGGGACCTTTGTATTTTTAAAAACATTTTTGAAATGATGATTGAATAAAACACTTCATATGTCATTAAGAAAATCAGTTTTGTAATAAAATCGATAAGACATCTTTCGAAATTATCGCAATCACATATTCTAATTGTATTGTTCCCTACTTGAAGAGAAATCGACTCTGAAACTTCTTGGTCTTTCTCTCTTATCAATTTTTCTTTTTGAGTTTATACATTAGATCTATTGCTCTTTCTGCCTCTCATAAAATCTGTTCTCTCTATCGCTCCAAACACTTTCTCACACAGAGGGCTTTTCTTTATCTCCACAAATCTACAATCAGACCACGTGTGGAGTACTGTTGTCATATTTGGGCTGGTGAATCTCTGCTCCATTTGAGGGTTCTTGATAAGGTGCAGAAACGTATCTGTAATTTGATTGATCCTACCCTTTCTTCTTCTCTGCACACTCTCTCTCTCTCAGACGTGATGTTGCTAGTCTCAGTCTTTTCTATAAATACTATTATGGCATGTGTTCTTCAGAATTATGTTATCGATTCCCCGCTTTTTGTGTTCCAGCTCGTTTGACTCGTTGGTCTAGTAGTCTCTATAAATTCGCTGTTTTGATACCTCATTGTAATACAGCTTCCTATTCCAGTAGCTTCTTTCCCAGAATCGCAGACTTGTGGAACTATATTCCTGCTGGCTGTTTTCCTCCTACCTATAATCTTGGTCTTTTCAAGACTAAGGGAAATAGTAATCTCCTGTGTTTGCGATAATCACATTTGTTCTTGTTAGCTTCTTACATCAAGTGGCTTCATGCCTTGTCTGGAGCGATTTCCATAAAAAAAAACTATAAAAAAAATCGTTTGATGTAAATGGGAAGGCGTATCACTTAAGTGATTACCCCCAACCAATCATAAGCTGTGGCGTAGGAACACAAATAGCAGGATTTCTTTTTACAACACTAACGCGATTTCGTTCTAGTCTGAGTGGGAGCCAGTACGCTGTCCAGAGAAGACGTATTTCGTTGGTTTCCTCAAATCGCCAACGCTATGCTAAATCTACCTTTATTGCGGCACACAATAAAGACTGACTGAGTAGCTGTTTAATTCCATTTTCAGCGCAGACCAATAATAAAGGTATTTTCATTGGAAAGTAGGATGTCGTCTGTTGATTAACTGTTGGACTCGTCGCATAAACTTTCTATTGCAGCCGACAAGTATTTTTTATTACAGTGAAGAAGGATTCACAACATTATAAAATTAAATCCTATAAATATTTTAGAGTGTTTTTATCTTTTAACGACGAGATAGACATGTTACATAATAATATTTATTTTAAAACGCCGCTGTTGCATGCTGGTCTTTTTGCAGTTTTTAAATCGCATTTTTGTTAGGTTTAAATGAATTATTTACGGAATTATTAGGTCATTACATTAATTGATTTTGCGGTTTTGTTTTACGGCATATCAACCTTTTTCGTGTTATTTAATGCCGAATCATGTCATTTTGGTAAAATATTTCATGCTTCAAGTTCTTTATATCTTCAAATATTCATACATGGTGTGTTTTATTGTTTTACGGCATATCGACCCTTTTAGGAGTATATAACGCCGAATCCGGTTATTTTGGTAAAATATTTCATGCTTCAAGTTCTTTATATCTTCAAATATTTATTCATGCTGTTTAGTTTAGTTTTTTTGCAGAGGGAAACTGTTGTTTTCGGTTTTAGCTTTGCAAAACATGACTGAGTTTTGCGAAAGGGAAATGAAAAAAAAAAATTAACATTAATGTTTTGTGCATTTTAAGTCAGAGAACCGGTATCTACAGACAGCCTGATTTGGTGGCATCAGATACATTAATTGAATAAAATAATTTAAATTAATAACATGAATTAAAAGGTTGATTAAAAAAAAGTTTCGTTTGATGGTGAGTTACCACATATGGTAGTAAAGGGAGCAGACCCCCTCCTTTAACATGTACCCAACTTTTGTGTGTTTTTTGGCATTAAATAACCTCGGAAAGGGTTTATATGCCATAAGATTGACCAAATAGTGCTATTTTCCACACGACTGTGATGAGCTCAGAGGAAGATTAAATCTGAGAGTACAGGAAGATGGTACTACCCAAATAGCATTTAAACTGACAAATCAAACTTTGCTCTGATTAACCAATTTTCACTTGTGATTGTTGCACTATGTCAGTCGCACTATAAAACGTACTTAGCTACAATTTATTAACAAAAAATTACTTCGTCCAGCCCAGACAACAGATAATATGAAACATTTTTAGATAATCACCTGAAATAAAAAGCAGCAAGGGGATAACTCATATTTTTAATGAAAAAATATAATAAGATAAACATATACAGAAGTAAAGCCACCTATTATTTTGCTATCTAATTTACATACGTGTTCACACTTTGTATGGACACACTATGTAATCTTTTATCTGAGTGTGTTTTATAAAAAAATTATTCATTTCAGCACCAAGACAAAACTATTTAATTTAAAATTCATTAAGACCTATTTCTAAGTAAGGGGGGGGGGGTAACCGTGATGAAGTGGATATCGACGTGCACTGACGATATAGATGTGCAAGTTCGAATCCTGTCTATTCCATGAAACCACTTTTATATATGGATGTTGGGAACCTTCACATGTTCCCTCATGTAAGTACCTGAAAAAAAACAAAAACTGGGGAAACAAATGCCAACAACAGAATCAAGTCGGTAAAAAACGTCGTACATGGAAAGAGCGAAAAAAGAACGGACGTGTGTTCATGAGATAGAAGAACGTTATATCCTCCTTTCACTCTAACCCTAAACCGCACAAATATCCTAACCCTAACCCTAACCCTAACCCTTACCCGCACAAATACCTCCTCTTCTCTATCTCTCACTCTCTTCCTCTCTTCCTCTTTCATATCTCTATATAAATGTAGGTATGTGTATATGCTTATATATTTGGATGTACGAATTTACCTTTGTATACGTCTGAGTAAACTCAACAGATAACATAAATAAACTTATTAATTAACTAAGACAACTACTATTATTAGAATTGTTACACCGGCCGTTCTTACACAGGAGAAACTACACCGGTTGTCACTATAAATAGTGCGAGTCACCAGAAGACAAAGCACAGTTTTGTAACTGTCTAGCCAAGAGCTAGTCACTTTCTTACTTTGTTAATACACTTGTTAAACCAACCCTCGACTTTACTTCCTTTATTTATTATTTACTGTGGAACAACTTCACAACAATTAGATACTCGGCTTATTGCTTAGTTATTAATATACGGTTGCAAGTTATGTTTCAAGATCTGACCCGGACAAAACCGGGTGTTTCTACTATTACACCCCCTATATATATATATATATATATATATATATATATATATATATATATATATATATATATTAGAGAAATACCCGTCTCAAAACGGGTAAAAATAATTTTAGAACAGAATACTTTTGCACCACTTTTGTGTCTCCTTACGAAGATTAAAACAAAGATATAATGATCCTAAACTATATATTAATTTTGATCAAAATCCATTACATGAATTTGATTCTAAAAATATCTAAAATTATGGGCTTAAGAAAAAAAATTGAATTTAAGGGAATCTTGCTTAATTTGTGACCGAGGACTATTAATTAAATTTAATAAAAATCTGAACTATTTTATTTAAAAAATGGGAGTTTGTGCCACTATTGTGCCTCCTAAAACCCTTTAAAATTACCAAAAAGAAACTAAAAGTTGGGGAATATTTATTAATTGATCTCTAATGCCTATTGTTAAGCTTTCACAAAAATCGGAGGTATCCGAAATTTCACGAAGATTTTACCCTAAATTAAATATAGCCTACACTACGACCCCTTACGTCTAGCAGCTATGTTCCAAAATTCATAATGATCGATTAATTAGATTAGAAGTGTATCCTGTACATACAAGTATATAAACATATACACAACTTTATATAGAGATATGAGAGAGGAAAAGAGCGAGAGAGAGAGAGAGATAGAGAGTGAGAGAGAATGGGAGGGAGAGAAAGCAAGAGGAAGGGAGAGAGGGAGGGAGAAAAAGAATAGAGATGGAGAGAGAGGGATGAAGAGAGAGAGGAAGCGAGGGAGGGGAGAGAGAGGGAGGGGGAGAGGGAGAGAGGGAAGGAGAGACAGAAAGAAAGAAAGAGAGAGAAGTGGTACAGAGGGAAGAAAGAGAGGGTAGGAAGAGGGGGAGATAGAGAGTGGAGAGAGAGAAGGAGAGAGAGAGAGCAAGAGGGAAGGGGAGAGGGAGTGAGAGAGGGAGAGAGATGAAGAGAGAGGGAGGAAGAGAGAGAGAGGGAAGAGAGAGAGGGAGAGAGAGGAATGGAGAGGGGGAGAGGGAGAGAGGGAAGAAGAGGCAGAGAGAGAAAGAGAGGGTACAGATGAAAGGAAGAGAGGTGAGGAAGAGAGGGAGGGAGAGTGGAGAGAGAGAGAGAGGGAGAGAGGGAGAGAGGGGAGAGGGAGAGAAGGAAGGAGAGGGAGAGAGAGAGGGGTGGTACAGAGGGAAGGAAGAGAGGGTAGGAAGAGAGTGGGAGAGAGAAGGGAGGGATAGACGGAGTGAGAGAGATGGAGGAAGAGAAAGAGGGAGGGGAGATAGTTGTGCGGGTATGTGAAAGGAGAATATAACCTTTTACTATCTCATCGACACATATCCGCTTTTTTCCGCTCTTTCTAGAAATTCCGGAAATTGAGCCCGCAATGACGGACCCCCTCCCCCGATTTGTTATCTTTCACAACAACGTTTTTCTCGTGTTTGAACGGAACGAGATAAGTAGGAGTGTGTTTTCGTAAAAAAAAAATAGACACATGAAAGAGTGAGGATGTTTTGTCTTTTTTTTATAATGCTGAAGGGACACCGAAAAGCGAGCGGAGGAGAATAGTTTGCAGCCACAACAATTGTCCAGAGAGTCACTGGTTTGTTCGTACAACGACTACCCCTTACCGATTACTTTGCTCGAGTTTAATCATTGCTACGCTGGTAACTCTTTAGCGCCACTGTAGTTGAGATATATTATTTACCTCCCCATGAGGTTAGGCACAAGGCCAGTTTTATCTTACTCCCACAAGGTAAGATGTGACCCAAGGTCGGGTCGGGAAAGTGGGGTTTGAAAAGCCAGCGCCCGAGAAGGTGAGCACTCTGGCCATTAAAAATTGTATGGGCAGCCCCGTCGGCATTCCCCGGTAGGGGCGCCTCAGGCAGTAAGCAATAAACTTACTCCTCTCCAAAGAGGGGAGGCGAAGCCTGGGAGGGTGGACCTCCTAGAACTGCACAGGACAGACCCATAGGCCGGCGTAAATCAAGCCCCGAAGGCCAAGACGATACCAGTTTATGGGGTGCAGTATCCATCGGAACAAAGGCAGTTGAGACATATTATCGTACTTACCTGACGTTGACCTGGAGTACAATAAAAACTGACTGACTTCTTAACAAACAAACGAGATAAATTCAGCGGACTTTAATTACGTAATCAAAATTTTTCGTGAAATAAAAAAATTCGTTTAGACGCTAATCAATTAATAACAAAGAACAAATGTGTAATTAACGTAGAGACGAGAAACACATACACACACATATACAGACACGCCTGTCGTCGTATTATTTAATTAATGTATATGTTTATGTTTGAAAACCCCAAGAGAGAGAACTCAGTATATATGCTCACACTAACTTCCCTTTAATCTGTTTCGGTGTGTAAAAGAAAATATCTCCATTCTAACAGTTTTCTTAGCCGGAATAATTATTTTCAGAAAAAGCAAAATCAAATATATTCCTTGTGTTACCAGTTTAAAAAAAAAACGAGGTGAAAGCACTAACCTAAATGATTATCTCCCTATGTTCCCTACAGCTCTTTGGTAAAGTCTTTGAATCATTAATCAATCTACCGATAGTTCGCCATCTCAAATAGTCTAAACTTCTTTCTGACCAACAGTATAGATTTATACAATCTCGTTCTATCATGAATATCCTAACTGTCATCTCTGAACGCATATACCACACACTTGATAAGGCAGGTAAAGCGAGGGTGGTAGCGCTTGATATATCCAAGGCCTTTGACGAGGTCTGCCATGCAGCTATTCATAGGAAAATTAATTCGTACGGTATTACTGGACGAATATTTAATATAATCAGATACTTCTTAGTTAAAAGGGGGTTCTTGATGACCAAACAACAGCACATTGTCACGGATTAATCCAAGATGTCGATACTTGGACCCTTATTATTCTTGATGTT
The DNA here is from genome assembly GCA_963556195.1 of Sepiola atlantica. NCBI lineage: Eukaryota > Metazoa > Mollusca > Cephalopoda > Sepiida > Sepiolidae > Sepiola > Sepiola atlantica. The sequence continues at coordinate 192,312,632 of OY744522.1, forward strand.
AATAAATGACCTTCCTGACGCAATCGCGTTCCAGATGAGTATATATGCTGATAACACTACGTTCTAGTCTCGACATTTTGGCAAATCAAACACACATGTATCCTTAAAAAGGTCCCTTGAGTCTGTAGTAGAATGGGGCGAAAATGGACCATCACATTCAATGCTACTGTAAGAATAGAGGATTTGTTATCCCCTATTCTTAATTTAACGAACGAAATGAATTAAAGAAACAAACGAAACCTTTTTTTACAAAAACAAACGAAATGGGTTTATTCGTATATTGGAGGTTACCTATACCGTTTGGATATAGGTAGAAAGAAACTTAGGACAGTATCCGAAAGAAGAAGAAGTTAAAATATCTTCAGACGAAGATAGCAGCCGCCGTGAGAGTCCAGTGGACGAAGAGGCAGGGAATAGGCCGAGGCGATCCTAACTGGCAGGTGCCAGAGTAGCGTCTGGTGATCATCCGCATATCCTAACGGAGCTCAAGTAGTCCCTTAGGGAACTATGATATCAATGCGCCATGTGAGCTGGTTTGGCCAATCAGCTCACCTCGACACTGATACGAATTACAAAGTAAAATCTATGACCGCTACACTACCATGACAAAGCTCCTTTCGTTTAACAATTATATTATCGTTTTTAAACACCGAATACCCTGGCTGAAGGCACCCTTTCCGAGAGTCCGGGATTTTAATTCCTCGGCCTAATACTCACAGACAGGCAACATGAATACATAGAATATACTGCCAAGTCTGCTGCAAAATAGTTGGCTCCCTTTTACCGGGCTAGAACACTTCTCACATCTGCCAGTGTACTATATATATATATATATATATATATATATATATATATATATATATATATATATATATATATATATATATATAAAGAGTTCGAATGCAAAACGCGATGAATCCAATTTCTTCAAATTGATAAAATAAACATCACAAGACGAATATTTCAAATCTTAAATTCGACTATAAAAGCTTATTTAAATCAAACGCAAGCACATTAACCCAACATTACAATACTTTAACGAAATGGTTTGGTGTGTGATAGTGTGATCAAATGTAACATTTTTAGTAGAGGTAAATCAACAATTGTTTAAATGGCGTTTATTGCGTTTTGCATGCGAACTCTTCATATATATATGTATATACATATACATACATACATACATATATATATATATATATATATATATATATATATATATATATATATATATATATATCAAGCCACCATTCGCCCATGCAAGGGGTATTGCTGCCATATCTTGCCTGGTGCACCAAACACAAGATACTCTCTCTTCGAAAGTGTGCAAAACAGAGTCTCTAATCCGCAATAGGTCCTGCAAGCTCCAGCCGAAATATTACAGCCCTGTGCTATTTACGAGTACTGTCACGGAATGTGCTTCGATAAACTTACCGCATTTGTACCCCCTCAACGTAAATAACCCCGATAAACCGAACTGACAGAAACATTTCACCCCTTAACTGTAGAGGTCCCCATCGAACCACTTTACTTTGAGATTCCATTCCTGCTCTCTCTTTCTCCGACTGTACCAACATGCAGAAATTTAAATGTAATGCGAACAAATATTTTGCTACATATCTCTCTACTTAGCATGCCTCCTATAAATCTGTCCCCTAATCACAGTAGCCCCTTGCGTCTAAATGGCAATATGCCTTGTTTGTGGTGGAGAAAAGTAGAAAAACATCATACATTTAAACTAGAATTTAAAGAAAATTTCAGAAGTAGAAATTTCTTACAACTGTTTCCACACATTTTGAAACATTCATTAATAAATATTAATAAATATACTGGCACAAGGCAAAAACATAGGATGATGATATTCTAAAGGTGCCTTAACAGTCACATGGATAACATATGCTTCTCATCAGAAAAATATATAAACACCATCCAACATCAAGCAATGGAGAACATACCTCAACTAGAGAGGGATAGTATTTTCAAGGAAATCCCAGTAAAATACAACCTTTTCTTCAAAAGAATTACAGTAAAAACCTAGCATGTTGAACACCCATATACGGTCGCTTCCTATACAGAAATATTTTTAAGACCTTTTAATCTTAAATCTTAAATTTAGAATACAAAATAATGTAATGCATTTTTATCAAAATTTGAATAAGGATTATAGACATAAGTTTCAGTATCATTTTTATTGACTTTAATCTTTATAAGGGGACATAAAAGTGGAGCAAATCTGTAATTAATTTCACCTGTCCTGGTTAGGGTATTCTTCTAGTTTCCTATATAAAAAATAAAACTGATATTTTCCCACTCTGTGACGTCACTGGAGAGATCTCGGCGAGCATTGAAACAAAACGGGGCTGTGGGAGAGGTGAAGAGAAAAACATATTTATAATTCTTTATTTCTTACAAAACTTCTATGACAAAGTTTATACTTTTTGTATTTAGATGAAACTCGTATTCTTTACAACGCATAGAATTTAAAAAAGGTCACACAAAAAGTTTTATTTTATAGCCCGACATTGTATGTATTATCTTGTTGTGATCTAGACAGGTTGCATCACATGTCAACCAGATGAAACAACCCCAGACGTCTTCACAGCCATGTACCTGTAAGAGCTCATGTTTTGATTGCTTCACAACTTACCTAATATATTTTATAATTAAAGTCACTAGGATAAAAAATTAACAGTTGTCTTGTTTACAAACAATACGAATACATGATGAACTAATTAATTGAATGAATGCTGAATTACCTCCCCTTGTTTTCGTTTTTACTTGACTCTCACGAAAACAAAGTTAGACACAAGGTCGGTTTTTAATGTGGAAAGTCCAAAATAAAAGAAGCATTCTGAATGTGAACAAAAAATTGTTTCAGTTTAGAAATACTTCTTAACTGACCAAGGAGAGAATACACCAAGTGTAACATCATGACAGATACTACACTTTGCTCCTAGCCAAATATACAGAACGAATAAATAAATGAGTGGACACAAAGGAGTAAATACATTAACTAAAAATGGATAATTAAAATATATCTTTAACAACTTGGAAATATTCATAAACGTAGAAAAATAAATGTCTCACGAATTGTCTAAAAACAACTTTAAATCGCGAGGTAAGATCTTCAGACAGTTCACGAGGTACTAATTTTCGAGTCCTAAGAGCCTTTCCAAGTTGTTGAAGATGACTATGAACAGTTGTATAGTCTGAGGAAAGATTCATTGCAATTATTCAACTGATACTGATACTGTGATTCAACAAGGAGCTCTTCTTTAAACTCAACTGAACATTCTGATTGGTCTTCATTTTTAAGAGCGAAATTTGTATCTGTGAATGTTGTAAACCATCTTCTGCACGTTCTTTCAGATATTGTTTTGATATTGATAAGCTCCTTGAATATTTCGAATTGCTTTCTCTGCAGACTTACTATTGAATAAACTCATAAAGCTTATACGCCTCAATTTATTTTTGGATACTATCATGTTTTAAAGACGTTCAACACTGAATTTTATTTAATTTTTCCTGTAAAATGAAATGTTATACAGTTAAGTATGTAAAACCACACATATATATGATACTAGCTAAATGCGACCCGTTGGGTCATGCATTTACGTCGGGACAGATTGTTTGAATAAAGAAAGTGTGAGTTTAAAAATTCAGTTAAATATAAAAAATAAAGAGACAATATCAGTCGTTTTGTTCACTCTCATTCTTTCTCTTTCGCACCCTCTCGCTCTCTCTCTCCCTCTCTCTCTCTCTCTATATATATATATATAGTCATCCACATACAGACTGTTTCGCTGTATCATAGCTCTTCATATATATATATATATATATATATATATATATATATATATATATATATATATATATATATATATATATTTATATATATATATATACCGGGATAGACTGTCAACTCGACGGTTTAGTTTCAATCCCGGCTTGAGGCACTAGCTGGTCTAGCCGCACTGAATAGCTGTGATACAGCGAAACGGTCTCTATGTGGATGACTATATATATATATATATATATATATATATATATATATATATATATATATATATATATATATATATATATATTATAATATAAAATGAAGTAATAAAATAAGGTGTCAATCAAATTTTATTAGAATTCAAAGTTCATGCAAAGCATCCTTAAGTCCTTAGCTCATGAGTTTTCAAAGATAATTCTTCTCTTCAGAGGACCATTACCGCAGTTATACTACTACAGGCAATAAAATTACGCTTTGAAAATATATAAGATTATATACACAAATATATAAAAATACATAACATCAAATATATCAATCCAAAAACATACTTTTGTTGAATCCATACAGTCCATCCAGGTCATACAAGTTGAGAAGCAACTGATTATGCTTCTCAACTTGTATGACCTGGATGGACTGTATGGATTCAACAAAAGTATGTTTTTGGATTGATATGTTTGATGTTATGTATTTTTATATATTTGTGTATATAATTTTATATATTTTCAAAGCGTAATTTTATTGCCTGTAGTAGTATAACTGCGGTAATGGTCCTCTGAAGAGAAGAATTATCTTTGAAAACTCATGAGCTAAGGACTTAAGGATGCTTTGCATGAACTTTGAATTCTAATAAAATTTGATTGACCCCTTATTTTATTACTTCATTTTATATTATAATATTAATGCTCTATCCAGTATATTGAGCTTCAGTTTTTTTATCCGGATGTTTCACTAATTATAAGATATTAGTTGACGCTTATATCTTTTGTTGGATTGCTTCATATATATATATATATATATATATATATATATATATATATATATATATATATATATATATATATATATATATATATACGTATTAAAAAGTATAAAGAATATATTTATGGCAATAAACCTACACAGAGGCGTCCGTGTTTCATCCCCGTAGGGAAGTATTAGGCTAAGTGCCCGACGGGGATGAAAAGCGGACACCTATATGTAGCTTAATAGCCATAAATATATGTTCATACTTCACTACTAAGCTTTACTCGCGTATTGAGCAGTGTTGAAGTTAATAGTGCTAATCTATACACAATATCTTATATAACCTTATAATATAACGGATGAACATGAAATAAAATATAAATGAACAACATTATGTTACATTCAAAAGTCAAAAGTTTTATTACTTACGAATCAGTTTTTTTAAAAATCAAAATAAATTATGGATCCGTTTCGTTCAATAGAAGACCAAACGACATTTGTATGTCAATTTTGGATCTTTCGTCCATGGACTCATCAGAAATCCAGAAAGTTCTGAATCAGAAATAATTCATAGCGTGTTTTTTTGAAAGTTTACCAAAACTTTTCGTTCATGAAATCATTCATCACCACAAAATACTTTTTTCCTTTCAAAGTTTATTTATTTATTTATTTATTTATGAGATTTATCAAAATTGAAGAGTTTTTTCCCTACACGTGTTTCTCTACGAAGCATGGCCTTGCTTGGCAGATCATCAGGGGAATTATGTACCTGGAACAAGAATTTCAACAGCTGACAACACCCAATGTGGTGTTGCCCTAATTGAGGCCATTTAAGAAGAAAACGGGGAAAAAAGGAAAAGAGAAAAAACCTCTTAAAAAGTGGCTCATAAGATTTTTGCATTATGGTTGCTACTATGCAAACCAACAAGGAATTAGTCCCAATGCAGTCCAAAAGAAACAGGAACAATGTGCGAGAATACACCTCCTCAATAGGCGGCACGACGATGAAGGTATATATATGAATATATATATATATATATATATATATATATATATATATATATATATATATATATATATATATATATATATTTTTGTTGGTGATTTTATTATTCCATTAATTGCGACAATATATATGTTTCGTTAGCATTCATAATGAAAGCCAACTCTTCAAGCTTTAAACGGAATTTTCATTGAGCACTCTCATAAACCCGGTTTCAACTTCCTTCGGATTTATACCCCCTGGATATTTGTAACAAGTTTATTATATATATATATATATATATATATATATATATATATATATATATATATATATATATGGTCCTCAGCGTTTGTCTCGTGATTGTAGCCTGAATCTACGAACGGCGTTCGAGCCCATGCGACACATGCAACCACCACTCCTACACTGATGTAGGTAAGAGAGCCGACTTCAAAGTAGAACACTGTTTAAAATTAAAAAGTTTGTTGTCATTTCTGCGATAAGCAAGTTCCGCTCGAGTGTTGAATACTGCAGACAGCAATGACACCTTCCCCGCCCCCTCGGATAAGTGTATCTTAATTTCAACTACTGTCTGTGTCGATGTTTCGCGGCCGCGTGGTTCTGAGCGTTTGTCTTGTTATTTTAGCCTGAATTTACGAACTACGTTCGAACCCATGCGATCGACATTTCTACACCACGTCGTCTGTATGGGAAAACACGCTTTAATATCAAATGAATATTGTTAGTATATATATATATATATATATATATATATATATATATATATATATATATATATATATATATAAAAAGAAGGAAAGTTGAAGATATACAATTGCATAACATTACATAAAATTTATACAAATTTTATTACATCGAATGTTCAGATGCAAGGAGTAACATTTAATCCTTAAACCATGGTTTTTCAAAAGATAAAACTTTTCTCGTCAGAGGATAACATCGGGTAATGTGGTATTTATAATAAATAAATATTACCTAGTTTCATTTCCTTCCCGGCCATTTATTACTTTATCCCCAACCTTTCTATTTTTATTCTTCAATTTTTCAAAGTGAAATGGAACTAGGTAATATTTATTTATTATAAATACCACATTACTGGATTTTATCCTCTGACGAGAAGAGTTTTATCTTTGAAAAACCATGGTTTAAGGATTAATGTAACTCATTGCATCTGAACTTTCGATGTAATAAAATTTGTATCAATTTTATGTAATTTTATGCAATTTTTTATCTTCATCTTTCCTTCTTTAAAATTAATTGCTCTACTCAACGTATTGAGCTTTATTTTATCGCGATAGATCACTTCACGATACTTCACGTATCGTTAATTCTATTATCATTAGTATATATATATATATATATATATATATATATATATATATATATATATATCCTACCCTCTTTCTTCTTTCCAGCTATTGGTTAAATAGTATTAATACGTGTGGTGATATTCACTCTTGTTTATAATAGACTATTTAAATCTTCTGTTTTGTAGTTAGTACTTTTGACTGTTAAAGCAGAGAGATAGAGAAAGATTGACAGAAGCGAGAGCGATAGACACTGTATAACATAAGAACGGGATACGGTGAAACAACATAGAGCGAGAAAGGATGAGATTAAGAGACGGAAACTTAATAAAAAATAGGTTAATGTGTGACCAAATTGCAAATTACGACTGATTAGAACAATTAAAATGGACTAACAAACATGTCTGAATAACAAAACCAATCAATATTTTTACATGTGTTTTTTTGTAATTAAAATATTTTGGGCAAAAACTTTAGGGAAACAACGCCGATTAATCCAGCTTTAGTTTAATACTATATGTATTATTTAGTTCTTTTAAGCATTTCTCATTTCCCTAACCGTATCCCTACTCCTACCCCTACCCCTGCCCCTACTCCTACCCCTACCTCTACCCCTACCCCTATCCCTAACCATAACCATAACCATAACCCTAACCCTAACCCTAACCCTAACCATAACCATAACCATAACAATAACTCTACCCCTACCTCTAACCATAACCATAACCATAACCATAACCATAACCATAACCATAACCATAACCCTAACCATAACCCTACCCCTACTCCTACTCCTACTCCTACTCCTAACCCTAACCCTATCCCTACCCCTACCCATCCCTTAACCTACCCTAACCCTACCCCTACCCTACCCCTTCCTCTACCCCTAACCCTAACCCTACTCATAACCCTACCCTCAACCCTACCCTTAACCCTACTCCTAAACCTAACCCTAACCCTAACCCTAACCCTACCCTAACCCTACCCCTACCCCTACCCCTAACCCTGCCCCTACCCCTACCCTTACCCCTAACCTAAACCCTACCCCTAACACTAACCCTTACATTTCAGAGAATTACAATCTGGGCAGAACTAATAGGATGATTTGATAGCTATGGCGTCCAAGATTAGATTTGTCAACATTATTCCAAAGCTCAAAACCCTTGCGAGTGTGTTTTGGTTTCTTTTTTTTTCTGCGCAGATTTTTGGAAACTCTTGTTTATGCGTTGGTGTGTTTGTGTCCGCATGTATCAGGAAATAACCCCGAGGATTTACGTCCGGAGTACAATTGTTGTAGTCGGAGCCAATTTTTATTTACACGTTTTCTTTCTAATAGGTTTGTCCAGTAAAATCATGCGAATCTGAATTGACATCACGAAGCATGCATAATGACCCGTGAGAGTTGTAGAGTTTATTCGGCTGATGGAGGATTCACGCCGTATGAGATGAAACGTGAACGGTCATCGATCGATTTTCGATTTAGAAATAGTTAGATCGATAGCGATAGATAGAGGGATTTTTTCTTACATAAAAAGGTGAGCAGGTTTATGTATTATTCGGCAACACACCTCATAGTTGAGTTCATAATATTTTCCTTTTCTTTTGATATTTTCGGATTTTCTTGAAAGCGGACAGGCACAAATGTTATATCCGGACGAGAGCGCTTGGCAGTCGTCAGTCTTATATCAGAATGGCTGGCGCAAATGTGAAGTGAAAAGTGAAAAATACGAGATTGATCTCCTTTAAAATAGAATGTGGTCAACCAGGTCGCAGATTGACGAACCCGCACTGAGCAGGTTTAAAAGGTTAAACGGTTCCTAAATATTGATGGGGGTACATCTACTAGTAGCTATTCGCTAGTACATATTATTGAGATAGATGTTGGGAAACAGGACACGTTTCAAACAAGGGGTCACGAAGAGGTCAAGTGATCGATTCTGATAAGTGTGTAAGAACCGTAACCCAATTTCGGCCCTTCAAGGTCACAACAACAATAATATATATATATATATATATATATATATATATATATATATATATATATATATATATATATATATATATATATGCACGCTTGAACTTGAGTTGAGCACGGTTCTGAAGAAGTGAAGAGTTCCCAAAATATTAAAAAAAAAAAAAAAATATTATATCATACGGAATTTCCACCAGACCATCTTGATACAGGTATTACATAACATTGTAACATTGTGTAGATAGACAGATATATATGCGTTTGTGAAAGGAAAAATAAATAAATGTATATATATATATATATATATATATAGTGTTATAATGGAATAATTCCAGGAAGAAATCCGGGTAAGAGAGCTCAATGTGGTAAACAGAGCAATAATAACGTAAAATATAATAACACGAAATTACATGATTGTCGATGCAATAATTTATTTCAACCTTGCGGTTTTTTTTTTTTATGCTAATGTGAGAACTTTGTTTTTATTCGTGAATTTTTTTATTCGTAAATTCCGAAACCATACAAAACGGTTTTTTAAAAAAAAATTTGTTTTATATAAAATTATTTTCTCTTTTTTTCTTTTTCATCTTATATAAAGTTTTCCCCATATTATTCATTATTCATTTTGTAGTGTGGCACCATTTTGTCTCTTCATATATATATATATATGTGTATGTACACATTGTATTAAGGTTGAAACTAATTCATTTGTTCCACCATTATATGTCTTATTTGCTCCAACTTGTGTCTATCCGTCACACCTCTGCATTGTATTGCCTTCTAAGTATCACACACACACACACACACACACACACACACACACACACACACACACACACACACATACATATATATATATATATATATATATATATATATATATATGGTAAGTTATGAAAATATATTTATGGCAATTAAGCTACACAGATGCTTACGCGTTTCATCCACGTAGGGAATCGTCAGGCTAAAATGCATTTTAGCCTGACGATTTCCTACGGGAATGAAACTCGTAAGCCTCTATGTAGCTTAATTGCCATAAATATATTTTCATAACTTACTACCTAGCTCTACTCACGTTAAAGTAAATACTGAAAATCGATACATAAAATATTATCACATTTTATGTGGGTACATGAAATAATTATGTATATATATATATATATATATATATATATATATATATATATATATATATATATATATATATATATATATAAGAGACGTTTATTGGTTTTGTAAAATAACGCGTTAAGAAAATTCAACATTTTAAAATAGTCAGCGGTAAAGGAGTGATCCGTTCACCGAAGCCCACACAGTCTTCGCTGGATAAACTAGAAGAAAGTGACGATCAATTTTTAAAATATTAAACATGTATAACTTATTTTTTGTGTGGTTTACTTCCGCTATGTATGTCTTTATTTTATTGTACACACTAGTTATTAAATAATGCGTGCAAATACAAAGAATACAGAAAAAAACTTGAATTTTTCACAAATCTATATTGTTTCCATTTTTACGTCATCAGTAAACTGGAACTTTAAAACATCCTGATTAAAAAAAATAACATTTTGTTTCCAGCCATACATCGTATTCGTACTTCCACGTAAGTAGCAATTCTTTTTTTTTATCCTACGCAATTTGTCTCCGATCGCATGCGTAAACAATATTCCTTACGCAGCCTTTCGTAAAATATAAATGGGCTTTTAAACCGGAAGTCCACTATTTTAACCGGAAGTCCGTTTTTTTTAACGACGACGACCAAACATTTATGAAAAGTGTCCTCCATTTTTGTGAATAATTGTTTTTTTATTATTTTTTTTATAAAAATATAAAATATTATCTCTTCTACGTAAATTATCTTTTATATCTTTTTTAACTATCAGATCATTTTTATCTTTTGCAAAAGAAAATTTATTTGTCTAGATGTCAAAAAGCTAAAGTGGAAATGGGCGAAATTAATTGTTCGAGGAACGATCGACGAAATGATGGCGAGTTATGAAATGCAATAACACGCCATAATACCACATACAGCAAATTTAATGACCATAACAATAAGAAAAAATGAAAAGGATTATATATATGTTTTTTTTAATATGTGAAATTTATTTCTGACAGTATACAGCATATTATGTATTAATCTGTGTTTTTTTGTTGAAAAATGCGACTCGTAAAAAATTCGAGCCGGTGTCTAAAAATAAGAACCGCCTAACATGTACGAGTCACATTTTTCACTTTGTGGTATTCCAGCCCAGCGAACTAAATAAGCGCTCGTTTAGTAATATTATACGCGCAAACATAGCGTGGCTAAACAGCTAAATACATCACATTTGTACACTGTCTTAAATGCTTTTCATACCCTACTTTTTTTATATATATATATGTATATGTTAAATAAAATTAATACTATATATATATATATATATATATATATATATATATATATATATATATATTAAATTATATATATATATATTAAATTATATATATATATATATATTAAATTATATATATATATATTAAATAAAAAAATTAAATAATATATATATATATATTAAATAATCACTTTAATACATTCTAATCCGTGCTTCAAAGATGTTAATTTCCTTACTTAAAAAAAGAGCCAATCTGCGCATAACATCGCCAGGACTAAACTTATAACGTCTTAAGAATTTGACGTGTATTCGACCCCTCAGGGTTAATACCATCAAAATGAGGAGGAAGAAAAGAAGAAAAAAAATATATAAGACAGTCCTGCCTGACAAGGTTGTACTACAACGAAAGCTCGCGAAATCTTTTTTTAAATAAATGAATTTTTCATTTTAAATTGCACGATTGTTGATTTTCAAAATATTTCAAAAAAATATATATATTAAATAATATATATATATATATATATATATATATATATATATATATATATATATATATATATTGTATATTGTTTCTGGCAGTATACAGCATATTATGTATTAATCTGTGTTCTTTTGTTGAAAAATGCGACTCGTAAAAAATTCCAGCCTCTGTCTAAAAATAGGCACCCCCTAACATGTACGAGTCACATAAGTAATCCGTGAACGCGTTTCATGGTTTTACTAATCGTCAGCACGGCTCGACTTTGTTAAGGGCTCGAACCCACGACCACATTGCCTGTGACGTACGGGCCTTTGTCAAATTTAACGTGTGATGTTTAGCGCCTTAGATCTAATTTTTATTTTAATTGTTATTGTTTTTCTTATGCGCTAATGAGCGAATGGACGCTCATTTAATTACATATCGCTACCTAAACTATAATGCATTTTACTGCATCATGTCGCCCCCTTCCCATTTGACGGGACGTATATTATTATTTTATTTTATTTTTTATTATTTATTTGATTAAGCCACACACAAAAGGCGCCTCTTGACCATCTAAATTTTTTACTTTCCTACACTGATGAGAACAATAAGCTTGAAACGCTAGCGTGTGTAGGTTATACATTATTCAATATTTATTTATATATTATATATATATATATCTATATATATTATAAATATTTTTTTATCTACATACGTATACGTTTAATCCTCATGGGAATCGTCAGTGTAAAGAAGAATTATTCACACCAGCCGCCGGGCTAGAACCACGGTACCCGAGTTATATTTTATTTCAAACTCAAATTCTAACGTATTTAGCCATACGACTATCGCCAAATCAGCGAGAGATTTATCCTCCTAGAAGGCAGCTTACGTAAAGAGTTCAACTTTTGAACGAAGCATTGCACGCACACACGCACACACGCACACACACACACACACACACGCACACACACACTATATATATATATATATATATATATATATATATATATATATATATATATATATATAGAGAGAGAGAGAGAGAGAGAGAGAGAGATATTTGAACAAATTTTTTGTGGTACAGAATTTTATAATGGTTTTAAATATAATGAACGGAGTCAAGAAAGAAAAGAGATGAAATATTAAATAATATATTTAATCGTCGATTAAAAACTTTTAAAAGAATAAAAAGATCGACTACACTTAACAGAACAAAACTAAATCCCAAGGTACCTTTCAACCGACACATTGTCAAGGGAAACGTCGGCGAATATCGCTTAAAAACGGGGAAAACAGTAATGTGGAGAAAAAAAAACCCAAAAGAGCCGAGGGAGATTGAATAACGCCATTAAACCGAAAAGGAATAAATGGACATAATAAGCAAAGTATCTTTTTTTTTATTTGTATCAAATATAGTCGGATTGCAGAAATGATTGTGAACTAAATAAAAACTTCCATGAATGCTATTTTTCGGATCATCGTGTAGTAATGGTTTTGAAAACTGTAAAGATACAATAGAGAAAATGCAATTGTAAAAAAGGTAAAATTGTCCTTTGCAAAATAATTGTTTAACAAATAGTTTTATCTACCAAGCTACAATAAACCCAACCGAAAGCCCAGACACGCAGAAAGTATTATATAAGAGAAACATATTTAGATAAAAAGGAATTTATTATCATAAAAAAAACGTTTATTTAATACACAAAATAGAAATCCGTATCAGTGTCAAATTACTTTTGGAAACTCAAAGATGTAAATTATGTCTTACTGAACAAATAAACATTTTCAAGTTTAAACATTTATTTAATGATAAAATATAGACACAACACATTTGATCCTTGGATAGATACTTATATAAAAGAATGAACTTACTGAAATCTACTTACAAATGTGTTTCTGAACAATTTAGCGGGAAAATAATAAATAAGATGTTAAAGTGAACAGAGAGTTTATTACATGACAATAAACCAATAGCTTTAATTGAAAGGGGTAGTACACGCACATTTCTGTATTACGTTTTATAAGAGTATTTTGCTCATGTTTTGAAAGAAATACTGCAACAATATATACATAATATATCATGTAATTATATAAATCTATAAAATTTATAGTAATCTCTCTCTCTCTCTCTCTCTCTCTCTCTATATATATATATATATATATATATATATATATATCAGTATAAAAGGGTAAACATATGTCAAAATATTGTTTCGTAAAAGTATATTTTTGTTGAGAAAACCATAACAATGTGTTTTTTTTTAAATAAATAACATTTATTTTGATCTAAGCTTTCGAAAATTAGAATTTTCATTGTCAAAGCAAATTGTTTTTTCTTCCTTTTTAATCGTCCGATGTTACGTGAACTTCTTTGTCCGAATGAACACATCCGGTATGTTTGCTAGCGCGGCTACGCTTGTTTTAATCAGTAGGACGGGGTAGACATATTTAAAAACATTGTTTCGTAAAAGTATTATTTATTTTTGAAAAGAACTATAACTACTGATTCAAACTAGCGTAGCACATAGTTATGGTTTTCTCCAAAAAATTATCTATCTATCTATCTATCTATCTATCTATCTAGCTATCTAGCTATCTAGCTATCTATATATTCTACGCCATTTTCTATTTTTTCCTTTTTATCTTTTTCCTTTTTTCTTTTTTTCTTCTCTTCTTAAGTGAACTAAATTAAGGCAACGCCACATTGTGTATTGTCGGTTGTTGAAACCCTTGTTCCAGATAGTTAATTTCCCTGATGATCTGCCAAGCAAGTACCTGCTTGGTAGTGAAACACGTGTAGGAAAAAAACTCGTTAATTTGAATATATATGATAAATAAATAATCTTTGAAAGAAAAAGTCTTTTGTGGTGATGATTGGTCTCCTGAACGGAATGCTTTGGTAGGCCTTCAAAAAATCACATATAAATGCTCTGTACCCTGTAATCGAGTAACATCGAGCTTATTTTTATTGACCTAATCCCGGTCTTCACTGAATAATCTATTTTCTAAATGAAAAATCTAAATATATATATATATATGTGTGTGAAAAAAATGACAAACAGAAAAACAAGTTAAGATGCAGGAGAAAAACAAAAATAAAAGATTTTGACCGGTTCGTTCTGTTGGAGGACGTCTTCAGAAATGAAGTATTGAAAATAGTTTAATTTTTAAGGCACATACATGGGATGAGGAGAGGATGATCTGATTGGACCATATGAAGAAGAACTTGAGTGATGTTGAAAAATGATGGGTGGGTGGCACAGTTTACTATTTTTCTTATTCTTCTGTTTATATTTCCACACCTAATGAGCTAGTATGGAGAAGGGAGAGGGAGAGAGGCGACAGGAGGAGAGATGGTACGAGTAGCTGACCAGGGTGAACAAATAGGGGTGGGCATGAAATTGATATGCTGGACGCCAGAATCCAAAAGATTAATCATGATGAGTTAGGAAAGCGTCTACTAGTTATCATGTTTCTCACCCCATGCATGCGTGTATGTGTTTGTATGTGTGCGTACATGTGTATACATATATATTGACTGTCGTGTGTAAGACCCTTTATTACTCTTTAAAAACCTAATGCATGATAAACTAGTATCCTCAGTTTCCTTGAAGTATAAGACATAACATCAAACACCTTCTTTTAGTCAAAGTTGAGAACTTCAAAAAGACTATATAAAAAGGAACGAAATTAATTGGTCTAAGAGTCGATGTATTAACATATATAAAATCAACAAAGTTCCTAGAAATCACCTTCAACTTAGATAAAAAATACATATGAACCGAATTTAAAAAATGTTGTTAGCCACATATACGCACACTCAAAATCTTACCACCATTCTTAGTTCTATCGACTGTAAACGTAGCGAAAATTCCAACGAAACAAAACAGTATTTAAGAACGTCGATGAAAAGAGTTCGAATGTCACCATTGAAATTAAATATGACAAACAAAATATAAAAATAGATAAAATAGAAGAAATTGAAATATCATTTGGTTCACACCGACATATAGAAAACAAACTAGGTAATATAGATATATTTTCCAATAACTTGCCCTCTACATACCTGGGTATTTAATTAAAATAAAACTGAAAATTTAGAGATGATTATTCAGGCTCACAATAATAAAAGAATAAGATGTGAACAAAAGTAAATAATAATAATAATAATAATAATAATAATAATAATAATAATAATAATAATAAGAAGAAGAAGAAGAAGAAGAAGAAGAAAAGGAAAGGAATACATACTTGAACAGTATCACTAATAAGATACTCGTGATCATTCATAACTGGACAAAAGAAGAACTCAGCCACCTTGAACAGAGGACTAGAAAATTAATGACATGTACAACGCACTACATTCAAAAGACGATACGAACAGACTCTACGTGAAGAGAAACGAAGAGGGAAAGGACTTGTAAGTATAGAAGACTGTGTGGACGACACGAAAAAAGAACTGGAGAAATACATAAACCAACACACAGAAAAGCTAGTAACCGCAACGAACAACTCAGGAATAAACAGACAAGAAAAGAAAAGTGGGAAGAAAAACAACTACATGGACGTTACATAAGAATGACAAAAGAAGAGATGACCGAAAATAGTTGAGCATGGCTGAGAAAAGAACACTTGAACAGAGAAGCGGAATCTATCCTGACGTCTGCACAAAACAATGCGATTAGGACCAACTACATTAAAGCTTAAATAGATAAAACCAAGGAAAACAGTAAATACAGATTGTGCGGACAAAGAGACGAAACAGTAAATCACATAATAACTGAATGCCCAAAACTGGCCCCAAAAGAATACAAAAATAAGCATGACTGTGTAGGAAGAGCTGTACAGCGGGAGCTATACAAACAAATGCATTTCGAACACTGGGACTAATGGTACAACCATAAACCAGAGACAGTACTAGAAAACGAAAAACACAAAATCCTCTGGGATATGGAGATACAAACAGATAAACTTATGCAAGAAAGGAGACCGGATATCATAATAGTCAACAAAAAAGAAAAATCCTGCCAAATCGTAGATTTTGCCGTCGCAACTAACCACAGGGTGAATACCAAGGTAACAGAAAAACGAAGCAAATACACCGATCTAGCCAGAGAATTGAAAGGGATATGGAGTATGAAGAAAGTAAATATGATACCAATGATCGTAGGAGCACAAGGAACAGTCCTGAAATACCTAGAAAAAAAGGAAAACTGAGACCATACAACGGGCGGCAATGATAAAAACAGCTGAAATCTTAAGGGAGATCTTTGAATGCGTTAACCTCCCTACATAATATATGAAGACTAACCAATAACATGCAAGGTGCATTAGGAAGAATACAAGATCACATAAAGAACACTACAAGAACGCAAAAAACTCGATGTGGCCAGTGTAAAATGCAATACATTTGGGCAATTTTGAGCCCCCTTTGACC
>OY744522.1:192334929-192339929 GCA_963556195.1 Sepiola atlantica
CCTTGTGCTTGTTTTACAAATACTTCAATGGATTATGCTCCGATGAATTGGCTACTCTGGTGCCCCCTCGACGTAAATTCACTAGACTAACTCGACAATCAACTAAATCTCATTCATTCACTGTGGAGGTCCCCAGATGTCGGAGAGCCTTCTACTCAAATAGCTTCTTTCCTCGTACAACTGGCCTCTGGAACTCCCTCCCTGCCCCCTGTTTCCCCAACAGTACAGACATGCAGAAATTTAAAACTAATGTAAACAGACACCTCGCTGCGCAGATCCCAATCTAGGTTAACCGCTCCTACCTTCTCCCCTATTCTTTTTCTCAGTAGCCCCTTACGTCTACAGCGGCGGCCTGCCTTGTTTGGGGTGAACTATGTTAAAAAAAAGAAGAAGCCTATTAAAAATACTTTTATATAAAAGACATAGTGTACGAACAAGCGAAACAAACACAAAAGTAACAAGACTCCCGGAAAGCTCCAAGTAGCCTTGCTAGTAAATAAATACGTAATATGTGAATGTCGAACCTATAATCAAACTGACATATTCACATACGTAAGGCAATGGAGTGTGTTTATGAATTACATTATCAATCAAAATAGAAATTATTTGAAATGTTCCCAATAATTTTGATGCTGATTTCAGTGAAATTTGAAGCGAGTGATCGATGCGTCAATCGGGCAGATGAGTCAGCGTTTCGGTGTCTTGTCGAACATTTCACACGTGTTTCGGACATCACTCCGCTGGAGAATAAACGTCTCATTTTGTATCGAGGTTCCCTCATTTGAATAAGTTCGCGTGTTTAAGGTCACAAATTTTGCGATACGGCTCACGATACACTCCTACGAACACGCATATACACACTACGATACACACCCTTAAAAAGTGATATATATATATATATATATATATATATATATATATATATATATATATATATATATATATATATATATATATATATAGAGAGAGAGAGAGAGAGAGAGAGAGAGAGAGAGAGAGAGAAAGAGATGCGACATATGCATTACTATATAAGTGGTAACCCTGAACACCCTATTTATCTACTTCTCACAAAGTAGGATGTGACACAAGGTCGGAAAGTGGGAATTTGCATTCCAGAGGAAGAGTACTTAGGGTTTTAAAAAAATTGCCTGGACAGGGCGCCCCAGACAGTAGGCAATAAACTTACTCCTCCCCAAAGAGAGGAGGCAAAGCCTGTGAGGGTGGACCTCCCAGAACTGCACAGGACAGACCCATTGACCGACGTAAATCAAGCCCCGAAGGACAAGACAATACCAGTATGGGGTGCAGTATCCATCGGAACAGATACTACATCCATGGAACTGTTCATCAAATTCACAATCCCTTATGCACACCAAAACTTCAGTCTATGCTGACTTATCCACCAAATTTCAGTAATGAATGCCCAACAGTCTTTGTTTCATAGCCGTCCAATGAGATGTTCCAAATGTGCACTTGTGCGTTGATCAACACCGAGCGCTGCCCAGTGGTCGTGTAGATGTTTTGGACAGCTTTGGGCTAGTACTGAATGGGACAACTCCACACACTTGATTCGTAGAAATGGTATCAGGGACACTTTGTTAATCGTCTCATCAGTAGAAGGTGTGGTCCTGAATGGACTTCATACTCACCAGATCTTAACCTCTCAGATTTTTATCTGTAGGTTTTTTCTAAACGTTAATGCCTATCAAAACTATCCACATACTATTTTGGAACTGAAGAGGACCATCACAATGAAAATCAGGGCAGTTCTAAGCGTAGAGTGCGTTTTGTAGTATTCTTGTTTTGGAGGGGGTCACTATATATATATATATATATATATATATATATATATATATATATATATATATATATATATATATATAAATATATATGATTATTATATGATTACTTTTATTTACACAGACATGTACAAAATCTGCGACACTAGCATGTCGATGTTATCGATCTACAGCTATTATAAACTGAGATCTCATCAGGCAAATTAAGAATCCGATCTTAACCTTAGATCGTATTTGGAAAGAATGGAATGGAGAAAAAAAAAAGAAAAGAAATTTAAAATTTCAAAATTTGGGAAGTCACGTGGTTGGGATCGTTAAGAATCAAAATGTTAAAATTAAAATCAAAATATTTATTTTGGTTTTATTTTGATTTTAATTTTAACATTTTTTGGTCTGTGTAAATAAAAATAATCATATATAAAAGCTCTATTTGATATTTAGCACTTTTTATAAACCCGGTTGAAATTCTTTGGATTACTACCCTGTGGATGTTTTACCTGGATTATTATTATTATTATTATTATTATTATTATTATATATATATATATATATATATATATATATATATATATATATATATACATTCATTTTCTACCTTTTGGGGGATTAGAGTGCGTTGAGTTTACTGATTTTGCCTGGTGCCTAAAGGGCATTCTCTCAGGAATTACCTCTTCTCTTGTCACCGCCTTTAGGTGTTGTTTTATCGCCGATTGCCTGAGGTCCAAATACGTGGCTGATGGATGAAATGTAATGGCATAAAGGTCGTTGCCGATGCTTAGACATTATCTCCCCGTTCAGAGTCGGTGAGATGTAGGTTTATCCGTTGGAATCTTAGCCTGACGTTTTACTACGGGGATGAAACGCGGACTCCTCTGTGTAGCTTAATTGTAATAAATATATTTTCATACCTTACTATATATATATATATATATATATATATATATATATAGTAAGCTATGAAAATATATTTATGGCAATTAAGCTACACAGAGGCTCCCGCGTTTCATCCCCGGAGGGAATCTTCAGGCTAATATATATATATATATTTATATACATATACATATATAAATATATATATATATTTATATATATATATATATATATATATATATATATATATATATATATATATATATATATATATATATATATATATATATATATATATATATAGTCTCGGAAGTTTCTCAACAATTAAAACTATATTAAAGAAAAAAAATAAACAAAAAAAAAACTTATAGTCCCAAGTCTTCCAGTGGAAAATCACTCATGTAAGTCAATTTATTTTTTACAGTTATTATATTAGTTTATTTCTAACACTATTTTAAGGGATCATCAGTTGTTTACCATGAAAAACTGTTTCGGGAATTTAAAAATATATATATATATATATATATATATATATATATATGTATGTAAGTAAATTTCGCGTACAACAAAATAGTAGGATAAATTTCAGAGGAAACATTTGTTAATCAATGAAACGGTCGGGTGAAAATAAAAAGAAAATTGCTAAAATTTTCCTCAAGGTCTTATCGTCTGACCCTCTAAGAGGAAACATCAGAATTATAAATAAAAAACTAAGAAAATCGAATGAGATATGAGGGGAGAAATTGTTTAAGTTGGAGAAAATGATTGAGAGGAGAGGAAAAACGTAAATCTCTCAACGTTATGGTGAATTTGAGTCATTAAAGATTTCCAACTGATGCTTCAAAATCTTTTGTCTACACAGGCTAGGTCGAGAATTATTACTAACTAACGCCTCAATAATATTGAGATGATAGTTCGACCTGGCACTGTGTAAAACAGAAAAGCAGCCATCAGAATACTTGTCAGAATAACAATATATATATATATATATATATATATATATATATATATATATATATATATATATATATATATATATATATATATATTCCATGAAAAATGCTAGTATACTGAAATCATATGCCCTTAATAGGGTTAAGATGAAAATTTATATACACTAAATGTACAAAAACAAGGAAATCCCCAAATGTTTACACTTTTATTGTCATTAAGGGTATGCGAGCACAACAGGGCTATGTATTTTACTGGTAGGAATTTTTCTTCAGTGCACCTCACACACTTCATCCACTCATGCATAAAGATTTATACTGTAGTGATGTGATAATGAAATGGTTTGGTTGATATGTAGTCATACCCTTAATGACAATAAAAGTGTAAAAGTTCGGAATTTCCGTGCTTTTGTACATTTAGTGTATATGAATTTTCATCTTAACCCTATTAAGGGCATATGATTTCAGTATACTGGCATTTTTCATGGAATGTCACTACTTTTGTAAAGGCTATGCCTCAATACAATGCCTTCTCATATAGTTTTTTGGAATTTTCTAGAAAACTAAGGTATATGGTAAACTGAAATTAAAATGCCATCAACAAGACCCTAGAACCTCTATCTCTGCCAACAATCATCTGAACACATCAACTAGTTGATGAGATACAGGGTGGCACATACGTACGTACATACGTACGTACACACACAATTCTTGAAGTCTATTAAGAGAGAAGAGCGCTCTCGCGCCTCCCTTGATATGGTTGTGTAGGTAAAATCAAGTTTTTAAAAGCTCAGTGGATATTAAACGATCCTCGTAACATTGAAACAGTTTTTGACAAAACAAAACTTCGTATCAAACAAATTGGTTTCAATTAAAAATGATGGCCGTTTCTTTACAGCTACACAATCAGAACGTTGAGAATTACAAAGACTGAATCCGGTAATAATTTTTTTTCAGAAATGCCGAAAAAAAATAACGATTTACAAAGAAACAGAATTGTGGACTTTTTTTTTTGAAAATGAACAATATTAATTAATTTTCTACTGAATTTCTGAAGATACATCATGTCTAAAAGATTTAGGATTTGTAATTACCAATGCTTTGATTGTGTACCTATGAAGAAACGGTCGTAACTTTTGTAATTAAAACAAATTTGCTTGATACGAAACATGATTTTTGTATTAAACTGTTTCAATATATATACAATAATATAATAAATATTTTTTTTATTTAATTGCTATCCACATGTGTTTCATATTTTTTCGGGAATCATCAGCGTGGTGAATGACTTTTTTGCAGGGCGCACGATTTATAATCACAGACCAAAGCCACCTTTAATTCTCCAGTCTGAACTCCTACAACGCGACAAACCCAACAGCCA
>OY744522.1:192342429-192372429 GCA_963556195.1 Sepiola atlantica
ACACACACACACACACCCACACACACACCCACACACCCACACACATACACACACACACACACACACACACACACACACACACACACACACCGACAGGCGCTATATTTGTTGAATAGAAGTCGCTTATTATCCTCGCTTGACGAACTCCTAGTTAATTCTATAAGGCTGGTGAATAGTGGCTTAACCACAAATGTATTTACTGCAATTACGCAGGATTGTTATGCCAAAAAGCACTGAATATTCACAAAACACCATCTATTTTACGGAGGGCGTTTTCAGTACAGATAAAAAGTTTGGAATGTCGGTTTCACATGCGCAGAAACAACGTTTTTAAAAAGACGGCAGAGAAACGCGGATAGAACGTTTTTCGCATTGTTCTAGGAAGTCGTTGACGATTTAAATTCAGCACGGCTGGGTGGTATCACAGAACAAAATCGCATTACGTTAAGCATTTTAAAATGTTACCACTGGTTTCATACCCTATCCCGCTGCCTCACCATGCATCTTGTAAACTGCATACATCCCCCCACACAAACATTCCAACTTACCTTTTCCCCTTTCAGTCTTGACCGCAGCCACCTGTTCAAATACCTCCTTCCTCCCTCTCCTCCACCCCTCCACTCCCTCACTCATTGCTGTCCGCATTATTCCTGCTCATCCCCCCACCTCTTTCTCTTACTACCAGCCACAGTATCCTTGCTCACCCTCATCTTTCCACTTCTTCCCCACTCATTTTCATATACATTCATTTTTCATTCCTCACCAAGTACGGACGTTCACCCTACTGTTTTCTCCAGTAGTGGCCATTATTTTCTTCCTTTTTCCCAATATGTCAACCCTATATGTGTTTGTGCTTGCAAAAAAGTAAAATAATATCGAATCATTCAGGAGTTTTCTGATAAATTTGATTCAATTGTTTTAGTCTATTGGCTTGTTTTATCCACGCACACACTGACATACACACACACACACACCCACACACACACACACACATATATATATATATATATATATTATGATTTTCTGAAGAGTACAACATTTTATTATCGCAAGCATGAAAAGAAGACGAGTTTTAAAAGTTAATCTAGAGAAAAAAAAAGGAAAAAGAAGCCAGCCGACCGGTTTCGCCCTCTCTTATCAAAGGCTGTATCGAGGGTTTTAAAAGAAAACGAAAAAAGGACGTGAGAAGAGAGAGTAGAGAAAAATTAAAATGTATATATATATATATAAATGCTTTTCTTTAGCTTTAAGATAGAGACGGAGCATTTTCCAAATGCCAGACAATCGCCTGCTATCTAGTGTTTTCAACCGAGTGCTATTGTAAGAATTTTGGCCGTTCCCTCAAGTGTAATTATGTGCCCGTGTGTGTATGTGTGTATATCGAATCCGATTATCTGTCTGTATAACTTTGAAGTCTACTTGTCTTAATATCAGGCAACAAATATGGACTCTTCAAAATCATTAGACGACAATTTGGACTCGCCCATAGAACGTGTAAGTATATACATATTAGCTGGTTCGGAAAATAATGACCGATTTTGGAAAAAAAGACATTTCTTCAATAATCTCATACAGAACCAAATTTATCGGCTTTTTTCATTTTACCAATTTTATGCGGATGGTCGAACATAGTTGAAATACTGACATCAAGTGCATTACAAATATATCTGACGCTTTTAAATGTTTTTTATTTGTTCAAAAAAGTGATTCCGAATGTTCATTCTCAAAGGTATATGCTCGTCTTCAACCTTCCTCATCTTCAAGACTCGAATTACCATTACGGAAGTCTGGTGGACCCTTCTCGCTATACTCTGTCACCTGAGAAGCATTTCTTTTACTTGTATTCACTTCAAACAAGGCAAAATGCCACTGAGACGTAAGGGGCTACTGTTAATTAGGGGCCATACTTACAGGGACATCCTAAGTGGGGAGTTGTGTAGCGAGATGTTTGTTCACATTACATTTACATTTATGAATTTTGGAACATCCGGAGAAATAGGGAGTAGGGAGGGAATTACAAAGTAAAGCAGTTCGAGAAAAAAAAAACTATTAGAGTAGAAAGCTTTCTGGCATCTGGGGACCTCTACAGTCAAGGGGTGGGATTTCGTTGATTTGGGTATTTACGTTGAGGTTGCACAAGTACAGCAAGTTCGTCGGAGCACATTCCACTGAAGTACTCATGAAACAAGCACACAGATGCAGCATTGTGGCGATGGGACAGGAGCTGGATCGTGGTAGACAGTGTGGGACATATTAGATTACAGACTCCTTTTGGATTCTGTCTAAAAGGGAGAGACTAGTGGTTGGTGCACCAGGCCCGATATGGCAACACTATTCCATACATGGGCGAATGGTGGCTTTGCAAATATATAGGATACTGGAAGGTCCGAAAAGTTTTCTAGCCCGAGTAGAGAGATCCCACTGGCTTTGCAGCAGGCTTGGCAGTATCTGCTATGTATTTATTTCAATTCATGTTATTATAATTGAGTTTGAATTCGAGCAAAAAAAACAACAACGCATTTCTTCTAGTTCACCTTCGTAGTTAAGTGCTTCTATGCTTCAAAATTATATTCCGAAAGAAATTATAGGAAATTAATTAAAGAGTACACGTTAGTTATTAAGTATCTAAAGTGTTGTATGAAACTTTGCAATAATACAAACATAAATCAATATAAATCAACACTTTGAAAGAGACTTGAAAATCGGCCATTATTTTCCGAACAAATTATATATATATATATATATATATATATATATATATATATATATATATATATATATATATCTTTTACGGGTTTAAAAAATATTATAGTTGGTCTAATCTTATCTTCAGTTTATATTAGATGAGAGCAGTGGATAAGTATTTGCACTTCTCATCTGTTAATTGCTTTTTATTTATTTGTTCGGGATTATTTTTTCATGATATTTAAAATATTTGTTATTTGTTATTTTTTGTCACTTCCAGCTTTCAATAACGTGGACTTCTTTGGTGATTTCTGCTTTGGGATTCATGCTCTCTGCTAAAGTTTTGTTGACCTGGTCTCAAACCAACATAGGAACGACTTGAAAGACGTTTATCCGCCAGAAAGCTGTTCTATTTCTCAACACATTCTTTTTCAGCAAACCTATTACCGAAATTAACTCAGATAATTAAGTTTAAACACACATCTATTTTCATACAGTTTTCACCATGTATTTTTTATTGTCTTGGTTTAATTGCACTCGTTAAATAGTCTACGGATGTATCACATACGTTCATGCGCATGTGTGAATTTTATCGCGTTAGTCGCTGCCTGTCGGTCGCTGAGTGAGGTGCTACAAAACGTGTTCGTCGGATTACCGATTCTCTCAAGATGACTGAATGCGTTGAGCAAAGGTACTGCATCAAATTTTGTCAAAAGCTTGTGATTCTCAAAGCAAAACAATTCGTAAGATTCAGCAGGTGTTTGGAGAAGATGCGATGGGTGTAACACACATTAAGGAGTGGTTCAACCGGTTAAAAAATGGTTGCATATCAGCGGAGAGTAACCAGGTTTCTGGTAGGCCCAACACTGCTCGCAGTGCAGCTGTTGTTGAGAGGGTGTGGCATTTGGTGATGGTAGATCGTCGTTCAACCGTGCGGGAGATCGCTCAAAAGGTAGGAGTGAGTAAAGATTCCGCACATGCAATGTTGTGTGATGATTTGAACATGCAAATAGTGGCTGCGAAATTTGTGCCTAAGTTGTTGTCGCAGGAACAAAAGGACCTTCGTTTTCAAGTTGCACAGAACATTCTGGAAACCACCAACACTAAGGAAAAAAAAAAGCGCGACAGGTGCGAAGAACAATCAAGGTGATGCTGACTGTCTTCTTTGATATTCGTGGAATTGTGCATAACGAATACGCACCGGAAGGGCAAACAGTGACACAGGAGAACTATCAAAATGTTTTTTGGCGTCTCCGTGGCGCAGTTCGGCGCAAAAGACCAGACATGTGGACGGCGAAAAACTGGCAACTGCATCACGACAACGCCCCAGAAAGATTCATCCCAATTGATCCAACAGTTCTTGGCAAAACATGGAATTCTAGTTGTTCGCCAACCTCCCCACTCTCTAGACATTGCTCCTTGCGACTTCTATTTTTTTTCTCGAAAATTGAAGACGCCAATGAAAGGTTCCCGTTTTGAGACTAGAGAAGAGATAATGCGGAATGCTACGGCGGAGATAATATTTTTTCTGGCCTAAGGTCGGATACTTGTTAGATAGACCTCGTATATATATATATATATATATATATATATATATATATATATATATATATATATATATATATATATATACATATATATACATATATGTATAAATATATATATATACATATATGTATAAATATATATATATATATATACATATATATATACATATATATATACATATATGTATAAATATATATATATACATATATGTATAAATATATATATATATATATAAATATATATATATATATATATAAATATATATATATATATATGTATAAATATATATATATATATATATAAATATATATATATATATATAAATATATATATATATATATATATATATATATATATATATATATATATATATATATATATGTTTATATAAATATAGGTTGCCTTTTAATGATCGTATTTACTGTGTTATACTGTGCGGTCCAGACAGCCCACGTTATTATCATAAAAAATCACTAAATAAATAGCACACTTAAAATCTTTCTAAAGTAAACTGGTCATTACGATTTTGTCTTGCATATTTATTATAACCGAAAAAGTGGCTATTTCTACAGATTCACAATACACCCCCACATACCCCCCCACATATATATATATATATATATAAGTTCAAATATGTTAATCAAGTGAACATACCTGTTCGGTTTAACAGCTGTTGAACTAATGGCCACCCAACTAAAGATCTGCGAGGAAGCTGAGGTTCGTGAGTGCAAACTTGATGGGTCAGCGTATAGTTGACCCAGACTTGACCAAAATGGAATTCAGTCGATTTTTCCACTCCTTCAAACCTTTTCCTTCGCTCTTTCGTTCTCTCTTAAAATTTGGCTTCTGCTGGTGATATGTTTCCACCCTTGTTTTTATTTTTATTCAGTCGTTGGCGAGATGCCATATATATATATATATATATATATATATATATATATATATATATATATATATATATATATATATATATATATATATATAATTGATGAAGTAAACATATGTTACTAAAGTGAATATAAACTAATTTTTTCAAGAGTACTCAATACCAAGTAGAGCATTTATAAGATTACATAAACAATATTATAGTCTTGCATCAATCAACGAACGTTTCGATCCTATGGAATCTTGTCAAAGACTGAATAAAATTTCCATTAAACCAAGACTAAAAGTTGAGTCTCGCATTTGGAACACATCACCAGCAGGAGCCAAATTTGAAGGCAAATTTTATTTCTCAATGTGAGACTCTCAACTTTAACCATTGATTTTATGTTTATTGTATTCAGTCATTGAAAAGCTGCTGTAGCATCGAAACGTTGGTTAGTTGACGTAAGCCTGTCATATTGTTTATGTAATTTTATATATATATATATATATATATATATATATATATATATATATATATATGGGAAATGAAAAAGGAAAAACAAAAAGATGTTTTTTTATGTATTCATCAACGTTTCGTCTTTATTTGTAAGACTTCCTCAGGATGATACTTTTAAAAAAATGTCATGCAAGTACATGGAAATATTGGGTTGACATGATGGGTTAATGAGAAGAAAGTAGTAGCCACTATTGGGAGCGCAGGACAGAGGTCCGTGCTGAGAGAAGTCAATGGCAGGGAATGAAAATAAATGTGGATGGCTTTGAGTGAAAAAGTGGAATGGTGGGAGTGAATGAACTTAATGTTAATGGCTGTGAGTGAAAAAGTGGAGTGGTGGGGAAAGAGGGGGAGGGGAGGGGGGAGGCTCTGTGTTTTTGGTGTGTAGGTAGTGTCATGGTTTTAGAAAGGATTTGAAAGAAATGAAGGTGATTTGAAGTGGGAGGGGTGGGTAAGAGTGTGAAAGAAATAGTCGAAAGGGTATATATATAGTCGGTTTCTTAACTCCTTCACTCCTTCAAACACATTTCTTCGCCTGTTTCATATATATATATATATATATATATATATATATATATATATATATATATATATATATATATATATATATATATATATATATAAAACTTACATCAAATCTGTTGCTAAGGTCACTGGGAAAATGTTTAGTTGACTGTACGCTTTAGAAAGCGATATTCTACGCGTATAAACGCCAGGTACGTCTTAAGATTGAGGATTGTTGAACATCTGCTGTCGCAGTTGTACTTCCAAGAACACCCTTTATTGCCTGAGCAGAGTTAAAAATCGACTTCACAGTCTCGTCAGGGATGATCGCTTTCTTCCCTAGAGGTCCTTTGTAACAGAAGAGACGTTGCTAGTCTTTCTCTACTCTATTACTATTTCCATGGTAGCTGCTCGACCCATTTCTAACTTATGTCCCCTGACAATAGAACTTTTACAGCAAGAACTCGACTTCTACTGACACTGCAAACAACTTTTCTTTCTTTATAGGTGTTCTTAAAATTCAACGGAGTTACCATGAAAACGTTTTTTAAAGAATCTCAAATCTGTGGAACATTGCCACATTACTGCTTCCCTGCATACTACAACAAGATCGCCTTCAAGTCCAATGTTAACAAACACTTATCGATCCGTCCGCTTAAGTAATCAAATGTTGTCTTTCTGACTATCGTTTTTAACTCTCTCATAGTATAGTTCCGCATCCAACTAAGAATCTCATTATACTCGAGTGGCTTTTGATCTTGATAAATAATGACCATTTAGTATTAAAAAATATGATAGCTGCAACGCATGGCCGAGGTTAGCCATAATTTCATATATTTTTAAAATGTTGGTACTCTTGTAGATGACGCACTATGTTTCCGTGACTTTACGTCGTCAACGTTCGGGCAATTCTCGGAAGAGCCCGCGAGTTGACGAAACTATTAACCAATCAGGTTGCAGCAGACACTCAGGCTACAGCAAGCAGCCGATAACTTTTGGAAGAAATTAATCGCGTTCAATAACAAAAAATGAATTTCTATAATCTCTGTCAGCTCGTTGAATCTCCCGAAGGACTAATTGAAATTTTGAAAAACATGTAAAAAAAAAATAATTGGAAAAAAAATTAAAAAAACAAAAGCATTTGCTTAACAAATAAAAAAAATCATCTTTTGAAAATTTCCGGTGACCAAACAAAAAAACATTTTATTTAAAAACATTTGATTAACAATGGTTTATTTTACAAAAAGAACAAACAAAAATAAACATCTAATTAATAACAGTTGTTTAGCTATGGTTTGTTCGTTCTTCATTTTTTTTTCTTTGATTTTCTTCGTCGTAATTTATCGGTTGCCAGTCCTCAATTTAGCGTTTAGCAGTTTTCGCCTCGTCAACTCTCGGACGTTTCCGTAACCTGCCCGAACGCTGACGACGTGAAATCATGGAAACATGGTTCGTCATCCAGAAGAGTACGAACATTTTATATGTAGAGTGAATGCGTCTTTGTATGTGAATGACTTACACTTTCTGGTACTAATATTACAAACGTGTAAAGGACACTGCTTAATTGTTCTAGTGAACCCGTCCCCAGTTTACGTTTGAGTCCTCCAACCGGAGCACATTCTTTTTCCAGATACTCTGCACATAAAAACTTCACTCAAAACCAGGGTCAAAAACTTCGATGCATTTGCGACTTCTTCGATGACTACTCAGACCGGTATTACTACGCCAAACCTTTCCACGTTCATTAAAGGTCAAATCATTTTGAGCTCTCACAGATTTTGATAGAATGAGGTCAACCATTTTTTACAGATACTTTTGTACGATAATGAGATTTAAATTTTACTACAGCTTAGAAACGCCGTTGAAACGATAACTTTGACATTTTTAGAATCAGTCAACATGACGCGAGATTTTGTTAAAAAAATGAAATATTTATTAAATCATTTTTTTTTAATCCAAATTTTCGGTTTAAAAACCTTATTCATAGTAAATTTGGATTAAAAAAACATTTAATAAATATAAATAAGCTGTAGTGAAATTTAAATCACATTGTCGTACATACGCGTTTCAGCGCGCACCACTACAGATCGGACACATAAAAAAGTACAGTATCTTCATAACACCAGAAGATCGATCTTCGGCCAAGCCGTAAGACTTCGACTATGAAAGAAAAGAAGAAAAGGAAAAAAAGGAAAATATTGTCTGTACCAAAAATAAGGTTTTTAACACCAAAAATTTGGATAAAAAATGATTTAATAAATATTTAATTTGTTTAACAAAATCTCGCGTCATGTTGACTGATTTAAAAAAATCAAAGTTATATACTTTTGTGTCTATCTTTAGATCTATACTACTCTCTACTTTCTATCCATCTCTATATTAAATTGGTTCAATTTTTTTAAATACTGGCTTATACAAAATGGCTGCTTTTTATTTCTTATTTTCGGGGAATTTTCAAAATAATGTTTGCTTTCCAAATTCTTAAAACTAAAATATTTTTAACTTAAAATTGACCGGGTTCTTATTTGTCATTTTTATACTATCTATCTATCTATCTATCTATCTATCTATCTATCTATCTATCTATCTATATATATATATATATATATATATATATATATATATGTATATATATATGTATATATATATATATATATATATTCATTATCTATCTCTCTATCTATCTATCTATATGTTCATATCTATCTATCTATCTATCTATCTATCTATCTATCTATATTTATGTATATAACAATATATGTCTCACAAGTTGGAAGAATGCCTATCTATCTATCTATCTATCTATTTATCTATCGATCTAAATTTTCAACAATATACACCTTTTTATGTATCTATTTCAGTTTTAAAAAATATAAATAAAAATGCATATCAATTTCAAAAATGCATATTCACATATCCTTGTATACATTACAATTTTGAAAAAAGTTTCTGTATGTAACTATATATGTCTCACAAGTAGGAAGAATGCCTATCAATCAATATGTTTTTCTAAACTTTGTAAAAGATATATTCATATATTATTCTCAATCTTGAAGAATATATATCTTTTGCTCCATCTCAGATGGATATGCATGTGTGAAACTTGTGTAGAATCAAGCCAGCACCCCTAAAGAAAGAGGCACTCTGGCGTCCTAAAAATACCCTGGGTAGTCCCGTCGGCATATCCCAGTTGGGGCGTCTCAGGTAGTAAGTAATAAACTAACTCCGCCCCAATGAGAGGAGGCAAGGCCTGGGACGGTGCACCTCTTAGGATAATACATCAACCCGACAGATAAAAAGCCACAGAAATGCTACAGATTGTTGAGACCTGATTCTCGACTGGTATGTATACCGCCAACGAACGGCAAATGACTTACGCCACGACTGCCACGACACTTAGTCGTAACTCTATTCATATTGTCTAGAAAGGTCCCTCTATTCCGGAAATAGGGTAGATAAACATTACACCATAACAATTTGCAACATAGAAGTGCACATTTTAAGCATGTCATAGAACAGCGATAAAATAAAGATTGTTGGATATTCAAGTCTAAAACTTAGTGGGCATGTCAGGAATAGACTGAAGTTTAGTTGTATCAAATATTTTTGGATTTGAGAAAGAATTGTGAACTTATATTAACGATTCGATGAGTGGCAATTTTTGTGTCAACCTGTGAAGCTATAATTTAATTACTATATAATTTCATAACAATTAGCAGGTATCTATTAATGTTTGGATTTGAGAAAGAATTGTGAACTTTTATTAACGATTCGATGAGTGGCAATTTTTGTGTCAACCTGTGCAGCTATAATTTAATTACTATATAATTTCATAACAATTAGCAGGTATCTATTAATGTTTGGATTTGAGAAAGAATTGTGAACTTTTATTAACGATTCGATGAGTGGCAATTTTTGTGTCAACCTGTGAAGCTATAATTTAATTACTATATAATTTCATAACAATTAGCAGGTATCTATTAATGTTTGGATTTGAGAAAGAATTGTGAACTTATATTAACGATTCGATGAGTGGCAATTTTTGTGTCAACCTGTGAAGCTATAATTTAATTACTATATAATTTCATAACAATTAGCAGGTATCTATTAATGTTTGGATTTGAGAAAGAATTGTGAATTTATATTAACGATTCGATGAGTGGCAATTTTTGTGTCAACCTGTGAAGCTATAATTTAATTACTATATAATTTCATAACAATTATCAGGTATCTATTAATGTTTGGATTTGAGAAAGAATTGTGAACTTATATTAACGATTCGATGAGTGGCAATTTTTGTGTCAACCTGTGAAGCTATAATTTAATTACTATATAATTTCATAACAATTATCAGGTATCTATTAATGTTTGGATTTGAGAAAGAATTGTGAATTTATATTAACGATTCGATGAGTGGCAATTTTTGTGTCAACCTGTGAAGCTATAATTTAATTACTATATAATTTCATAACAATTAGCAAGTATCTATTAATGTTTGGATTTGAGAAAGAATTGTGAACTTATATTAACGATTCGATGAGTGGCAATTTTTGTGTCAACCTGTGAAGCTATAATTTAATTACTATATAATTTCATAACAATTAGCAGGTATCTATTAATGTTTGGATTTGAGAAAGAATTGTGAACTTTTATTAACGATTCGATGAGTGGCAATTTTTGTGTCAACCTGTGAAGCTATAATTTAATTACTATATAATTTCATAACAATTAGCAGGTATCTATTAATGTTTGTATTTGAGAAAGAATTGTGAACTTATATTAACGATTCTATGAGTGGCAATTTTTGTGTCAACCTGTGAAGCTATAATTTAATTACTATATAATTTCATAACAATTAGCAGGTATCTATTAAT
The DNA here is from genome assembly GCA_963556195.1 of Sepiola atlantica. NCBI lineage: Eukaryota > Metazoa > Mollusca > Cephalopoda > Sepiida > Sepiolidae > Sepiola > Sepiola atlantica. The sequence goes on from OY744522.1 coordinate 192,353,422, forward strand.
GTTTGGATTTGAGAAAGAATTGTGAACTTATATTAACGATTCGATGAGTGGCAATTTTTGTGTCAACCTGTGAAGCTATAATTTAATTACTATATAATTTCATAACAATTATCAGGTATCTATTAATGTTTGGATTTGAGAAAGAATTGTGAATTTATATTAACGATTCGATGAGTGGCAATTTTTGTGTCAACCTGTGAAGCTATAATTTAATTACTATATAATTTCATAACAATTAGCAGGTATCTATTAATGTTTGGATTTGAGAAAGAATTGTGAATTTATATTAACGATTCGATGAGTGGCAATTTTTGTGTCAACCTGTGAAGCTATAATTTAATTACTATATAATTTCATAACAATTAGCAAGTATCTATTAATGTTTGGATTTGAGAAAGAATTGTGAACTTATATTAACGATTCGATGAGTGGCAATTTTTGTGTCAACCTGTGAAGCTATAATTTAATTACTATATAATTTCATAACAATTAGCAGGTATCTATTAATGTTTGGATTTGAGAAAGAATTGTGAATTTATATTAAAGATTCGATGAATGGCAATTTTTGTGTCAACCTGTGAAGCTATAATTTAATTACTATATAATTTCATAACAATTAGCAGGTATCTATTAATGTTTGGATTTGAGAAAGAATTGTGAATTTATATTAACGATTCGATGAGTGGCAATTTTTGTGTCAACCTGTGAAGCTATAATTTAATTACTATATAATTTCATAACAATTAGCAAGTATCTATTAATGTTTGGATTTGAGAAAGAATTGTGAACTTATATTAACGATTCGATGAGTGGCAATTTTTGTGTCAACCTGTGAAGCTATAATTTAATTACTATATAATTTCATAACAATTAGCAGGTATCTATTAATGTTTGGATTTGAGAAAGAATTGTGAACTTATATTAACGATTCGATGAGTGGCAATTTTTGTGTCAACCTGTGAAGCTATAATTTAATTACTATATAATTTCATAACAATTAGCAGGTATCTATTAATGTTTGGATTTGAGAAAGAATTGTGAATTTATATTAACGATTCGATGAATGGCAATTTTTGTGTCAACCTGTGAAGCTATAATTTAATTACTATATAATTTCATAACAATTAGCAGGTATCTATTAATGTTTGGATTTGAGAAAGAATTGTGAACTTATATTAACGATTCGATGAGTGGCAATTTTTGTGTCAACCTGTGAAGCTATAATTTAATTACTATATAATTTCATAACAATTAGCAGGTATCTATTAATGTTTGGATTTGAGAAAGAATTGTGAACTTATATTAACGATTCGATGAGTGGCAATTTTTGTGTCAACCTGTGAAGCTATAATTTAATTACTATATAATTTCATAACAATTAGCAGGTATCTATTAATGTTTGGATTTGAGAAAGAATTGTGAATTTATATTAACGATTCGATGAATGGCAATTTTTGTGTCAACCTGTGAAGCTATAATTTAATTACTATATAATTTCATAACAATTAGCAGGTATCTATTAATGTTTGGATTTGAGAAAGAATTGTGAACTTATATTAACGATTCGATGAGTGGCAATTTTTGTGTCAACCTGTGAAGCTATAATTTAATTACTATATAATTTCATAACAATTAGCAGGTATCTATTAATGTTTGGATTTGAGAAAGAATTGTGAACTTATATTAACGATTCGATGAGTGGCAATTTTTGTGTCAACCTGTGAAGCTATAATTTAATTACTATATAATTTCATAACAATTAGCAGGTATCTATTAATGTTTGGATTTGAGAAAGAATTGTGAACTTATATTAACGATTCGATGAGTGGCAATTTTTGTGTCAACTTGTGAAGCCATAATTTAATTACTATATAATTTCATAACAATTAGCAGGTATCTATTAATGTTTGGATTTGAGAAAGAATTGTGAACTTATATTAACGATTCGATGAGTGGCAATTTTTGTGTCAACCTGTGAAGCCATACTTTAATTACTATATAATTTCATAACAATTAGCAGGTATCCATTAATGTTTGGATTTGAGAAAGAATTGTGAATTTATATTAACGATTCGATAAGTGGCAATTTTTGTGCCAACCTGTGAAGCCATACTTTAATTACTATATAATTTCATAACAATTAGCAGGTATCCATTAATGTTTGGATTTGAGAAAGAATTGTGAATTTATATTAACGATTCGATAAGTGGCAATTTTTGTGTCAACCTGTGAAGCCATACTTTAATTACTATATAATTTCATAACAATTAGCAGGTATCTATTAATGTTTGGATTTGAGAAAGAATTGTGAATTTATATTAACGATTCGATGAGTGGCAATTTTTGTGTCAACCTGTGAAGCCATAATTTAATTACTATATAATTTCATAACAATTAGCAGGTATCTATTAATGTTTGGATTTGAGAAAGAATTGTGAACTTTTATTAACGATTCGATGAATGGTAATTTTTGTGTCAACCTGTGAAGCTATAATTTAATTACTATATAATTTCATAACAATTAGCAGGTATCTATTAATGTTTGGATTTGAGAAAGAATTGTGAACTTTTATTAACGATTCGATGAATGGTAATTTTTGTGTCAACCTGTGAAGCTATAATTTAATTACTATATAATTTCATAACAATTAGCAGGTATCTATTAATGTTTGGATTTGAGAAAGAATTGTGAACTTATATTAACGATTCGATGAATGGTAATTTTTGTGTCAACCTGTGAAGCTATAATTTAATTACTATATAATTTCATAACAATTAGCAGGTATCTATTAATGTTTGGATTTGAGAAAGAATTGTGAACTTTTATTAACGATTCGATGAATGGTAATTTTTGTGTCAACCTGTGAAGCTATAATTTAATTACTATATAATTTCATAACAATTAGCAGGTATCTATTAATGTTTGGATTTGAGAAAGAATTGTGAACTTATATTAACGATTCGATGAATGGTAATTTTTGTGTCAACCTGTGAAGCTATAATTTAATTACTATATAATTTCATAACAATTAGCAGGTATCTATTAATGTTTGGGTTTGAGAAAGAATTGTGAACTTATATTAACGATTCGATGAATGGTAATTTTTGTGTCAACCTGTGAAGCTATAATTTAATTACTATATAATTTCATAACAATTAGCAGGTATCTATTAATGTTTGGATTTGAGAAAGAATTGTGAACTTATATTAACGATTCGATGAATGGTAATTTTTGTGTCAACCTGTGAAGCCATAATTTAATTACTATATAATTTCATAACAATTAGCAGGTATCTATTAATGTACATTTCATCGTCGTTTAAAATGACCAAACAACAAAACAGCCTTAAATTTTAATCAAAATTTTAACGCATACACGTGTATCGAAAATTCATTTCTTCCTATTTTCTTCTCAATATATTGTATATAACGAATATTTTGAAGTTTTGAAGTTTTGTTTCATCAAATATTTTCATTTTCCGATGAAGCTGTTTTCTTTCTGATAACGCTAGAAAAATATCTTTTTACAACTTGAACTTTTATAATTTCCATTTTTATCAACCATTAATTCACACACGTACACACATATAGTAATCCGAGTAAAGTAAACACCTGCAGGATAAAAGTCCCAAGAATTTAAACCGATCGTATGAAGATTGCTCAAGGTCAAATAAGTTCAAATATGATCGAATGGGAGGATAAGATTTTCATTCTTCCTGATGAGATCTCAGTTTCGAACAGCAGTTGATCAATAACATCGACATGCCAGTGTCGCAGATAATGTACATGTCTGTATGATTAAAAAATAATTATATACGAGGCAAGAAAAAATATTTCAAATACGTGACCAGATTGGGACCCTAATCCCCTTCAAAGTAGGCTTCTTGTGCTTGCATACACTTAGCCCATCGATCCATCCACTGCCGGAAACACCTCTGGAAGTCTTCTTTTGGAATGGTGTTCATCTCTATCGTCGCATTAGATTCAGCAGATGTTTCGAGAAGATGTGATGGGTGTAACACAAATTAAGGAGTGGTTCAACCGATTCAAAAATGGCCGCACATCAGTGGAGAGTGACCAGCATTCTGGCAGGCCCCAAACTGCTCGGAGTGCAGCTGTTATTGATAGGGTGCGAAAAAAGAGATAGTGCGGAACGAGACGGCAGAGATGACCACCATTCCAAAAGAAGACTTTCAGAGGTGTTTCCGGCAGTGGATGGATCGGTGGGCTAAGTGTGTGCAAGCACAAGGGGCCTACTTTGAAGTGCATTAGGGTCCAAACCCCGTCACGTATTTGAAATATTTTTGTTGGCCTAAGGTCGGATACGTTTTAGACACATATATATATATATATATATATATATATACAGGGTGGGCAAAAATAAGGGTCCTATTTTAAAAAATTCATAACTTTTTTATTTATTGATTTTTTTATTTTTTTTTAGAATAAATAAAGGACCCCTTCCGAAGCAAGCATGAGCCGTATTAGCCCTAAGGAACGTACCCTCATTTAGAAAACATTATTTTTGCTTAAAAAACTCAAAACAGTGTAAAAAACAATACTTTAGTTTTTGTAAGTTTTAAGAAGTGTTTTTCGGCTAAAATTTGTTTTGTTTATTTCAAAAAATCTCGGAAGGGTCAGTCTACACACACATAAAGTTTGGTGAGTTTAACTTTTATTTTGTGGAAGTTATTCAAATTCAAGTTATTCAAATTTAAAGATATTTTGGCCCACCCTGTATATATATATAGTAAAACAATATACGCATAGCAAGTAAGCTGCCCAGAAACGTTTGTGTTTTATTTACGTGGGAAACGATCAGGCAGCCTGATATATATTGAACAAAAATATAATAATTTACAATTTATGAGATGCCATGAAACATTTATCAACAAATGTATAACTTTTTCATTCATTATCTTTACAGGAAACGCCGGAAATGTTTTACTCGAACTTGATCTTCCCTATCGGTTCAGCCGTCATCATCCTCATCTTTATCTTCCTCATCTACGAGATATGTACGTGTCTGATTTGTAAACGCACGGACGAGGACGAAGACACCGATGGCACAGTGCTGACGGGCCCGGCCGCGGAATCATCCGACCCCTCGAGGAGAAGGCAGCGGCGACGGCCCGGTGGTAACCGGAGCGTCGTCACGGTATCGCAGACGCCTCCGCATGAAAGGACCCGCATAGTCATGCCCACGCTCGCCCAGACCTCAACGGGACAAATCGTGCTTCTCCACCAGGTCGATGGTGCAGAGAACTATCGGATTTTAGACGAATACTACGCAGCCACTGGGCATGCAATCTACAGGCCGACATCTTACCAGAACCAAAATCCGAACAACAACCAGCTTCTGGCCACTCATCAGCAATTATACACGTGGGACAGTCAGGCTGGGTTGGGATCATCAACCCATGCGGTCACCCAACAGACTCCAACAGCACCCCCACCCCCGTATTCTGAGTAAGACAGGATTTCAATCGCGAAACATGTCCTTATTTGTTTACTTATAAAAACAGTAATTACATGCACAGGGAAATATTAATTGAAACTTTCAAAATAATTAATGTCATTTTTAAATATGGTCGACATTTTAAATATATTCCTCCTCGATTTAATATCAATGCATATTTTAAACACTAGATCTATTAACCAATTATTTTTTTTGCTAACAGTGTAATCTATTTTGGAACAAGTTGCCGTATCAGATTAAGAAAAGCGATAGAGTATAACAGTTGAAGATGGATGACGGTTATAATGATGATGATGTTATTCCATAACTTCAAGGGACGTCGTCGCAGATATTTATCTGTCATAAGTTTTCTGTGGGCATGATAAAACCTGGTGAAGCCCATGTCCTTTCCAGGCAACATCCATCACCTGGTGTTCCCAAATGGTCACTCATTTTAGTACTGGCCAGATTCAACGTCGCTTAACTTCGGTGATCTAATAGGAAGAGGTGTGTCAACGTAATGCTGTATATGATGTAAAAGATGGAATTTGATGAATTCAAAAATAATGGTAGAAAAAAGAAATATACATTAAATCAGATAAAATGTTTGACATAATTTGATCTCTATATGAATATTGTATTAATAATGTAAATATCTATGGAATGATGTTTTTGAAGATTTGAATTCAGAATAAAGAAGACGCGCAAAGTAGAATAACATATGATAATAATAATAATAATAATAATAATAATAATAATAATATTACTAATAATAACAGTAATAGTAGTAATAGTAGTAGTAATGAATATGATTATAATAACATATAATAATAACATAATAAAATAATAATAATAACAACATATAATAATAACATATAATAATAACATATAATAATAACATATAATAATAACATATAATAATAATAACATATAATAATAATAACAACATATAATAATAATAACAACATATAATAATAATAACAACATATAATAATCATAATAATAATAATAACAACATATAATAATAACATATAATAACAACATATAATAATAATAATAATAATAATAACAATAACAATAATGATAATAACATATAATAATAATATTAACAATAAATAATAACAATAACATATAATAATAATAACAACATATAATAATAATAATCATAATAATAATAACAACATATAATAATAATAATAGTAACATATAATAATAATAATAATAATAATAATAATAATAATAACATATAATAATAATAATAATAATAATAATAATAATAATAATAATAATAATAATAATAATAATAATAATAATAATAATAATTTAAAAAAAATGGCACCGGCCTTAGCTGATGCCACACAAAATACTCGTAGATAGTCAAGGAGGATGAGAAGACCGAACAGGGAGAGCACTGGGGCCTGGGGAGGCTTATTGCCACCCAGATCCCAGGAAGACCAATGGTCGTTGCCAGCGAGAAATCAATGGTAAGCGGCTGGTGATCGAAAAGAGGTGGACAGTACTGGAAATCTTGGGAGACTTGTTGTTACACAGACTCTAGGAAACACCACATGTTTTATTGGTGAGCAATCACTGACGATGACTTGTGTGATAATTCTTAGTGAGTGGAAATACTACTACTACTACTACTACTACTACTACTACTACTACTACTACTACTACTACTACTACTGCTACTACTACTACTACTACTAATAATAATAATAATAATAATTAACATTTAATAGAGAGACACTTTTTATAAAATGCCACCCATAGAATCGCTTATAAAATTCAGTCTCCGCCCGACTTGCCCACCAAGTATCAATCATGAATGCCCAACAATCTTTGTTTTATCGCTGTTCAAAGATATGCTTCAAATGTGCACCTGTGCATTGCAAGCACACCTGGATGCAATGTGCAGTATTGTCAATTACTCTGACACACTCCAGAGAAGAAAATTCTTGGCCTTTTGGTTAGGAGCAAAGTGTAGTATCTGTTCTGATACTACACTTCATCTTTTTCTTTGTCCTCGGTCAGTGAAGTAGAAATCCTTCTAGACTGACGCCATTTTTATTTTTATTCCAATCCAGAGTGCCTCTTTTTGGAAATCTTGATTTTTCTCACATTAAAAACCGACATTGTGTCTAACTGTGTCCTCGTGGGGAGGCAAGTAAATAGGAACTCTGACACCCTTCGTCTCTTGCGCCATCCTGTTGAAATCACTGTTTATCCCTCCCAACACCCTTCCTCCCCCGTGTACCGAAAACTTCTTAACAATCACGAGGCAGCGCTCAATATTGATCATAACTGATCCTTTATTTCCATTTAAAAACTAGTGAGGACCAATGATTTCATATGTTGATATTGCAACGCGTGCTGTGTATTTGCAGAAATTTTATCGCGGATTTACAACTTCAAATGACTCGGAATAGTTGCGTAGACACCTTGTTAATGGTCTCATCGGGAGGATCCTGAATGAGCTTCACACAAACTGAACCTTAACAGCCCCATCACGATTTTATCAGTTGGGTTATCTCAAGGATAGTATTCATCAAAATAATTCCAAAGGTTAGGGTTAGGATTAGGGTTAGAGTTAGGGGGTTAGGGGGTTAGGGTTAAGATTAGGGTTAGGGGTTAGGGGGTTAGGGTTAGGGGGTTAGGGTTAGGGGGTTAGGGTTAGGGTTAGGGTTAGGGGGTTAGGGTTAGGGGGTTAGGATTAGGGTTAGAGTTAGGGTTAGGGGGTTAGGGTTAAGATTAGGGTTAGGGTTAGGGTTAAGATTAGGGTTAGGGGGTTTGGGTTAGGGTTAGCGTCATCACAGACAAAATCAGTGGCACTGTGTCAAGAGAGGAGTGTGTCAGAGTTATTGACAATTTCGAACCTCCTATCCAGATACATTTGTGTTGTGACCTTAAATGGCCGGTAATAATTAAGACAACATGGTGGTATATTTAATAGAGTGAATTTACAAAAGTACAGATTAGTATGTCACAAAAAGTCTGCGTCCGATACAGTGGCTATGACTGCCAATAATGACGCAGGAAGTTGTGGCACAAGGCAGGAATGTGGAGAGAATCAAGCCAGCGCCCCTAAAAGAACCGGGCACTCTGGCCTACTAAAAATAGCCTTGGTAGCCCCCTCGGTATTCCACGGTCAGGGCGTCTCAGGCAGTTAGCAATAAACTAACTCCATCCCAATGAGAGGAGGCAAGGCCTGGGACGGTGCACCTCCCAGGACAATACAGCCCAACAGATAAAAGGCCAGAGAAATGTTACAGTTTTTGCCGGATGATTGTTGAGATCGGATCCTAGACTGGTATGAATACCTCCAACGAACGGCAAGCGACTTCCGCTACGACTGCCACGACACTTAGTCGTAACTCTATTCATATTGTCTAGAACGGTCCCTCTATTCCGGAAATAGGGTTGATAAACATCACACCATAACAATTTGCAACATATAGGTGCTCATTTTAAGCATGTTATTGAACAGCGATAAAATAAAGATTGTTGGATATTCAAGTCTAAAACATAGTGGGCAAGTCAGGAATAGACTGAAGTTTAGTTGTATCAAATATTTTTGTATGTGAGAAAGGATTGTGAACTTATATTAACGATTCGATGAGTGGCAATTTCTGTATCAACCTGTAAAACAGTGTTAAAATATTCACTATATAATTTCATAATAATTAGCACGTGTCTATAATGTACATTTCACCGTCGTTAAAAATGACCAAACAAAAAAACAAAGCCTTAAATTTTTATCAAAGTTTTAACTCATGATCGTGTTTCGCCAGAGGATAGTCTTCTTCATCTTTTCTTTCAATATATCATGTGTAACGAATATTGTGACGTTTTGCTTCATCAAATGTTATCATTGTTTGATGAAGCTGTTTTACTTCTGCAGAGGCTGGAAAAAATGTCTTTTTACTATTTGAACTTCTATAATTTCCCTTTTTATCCAATATTAATTCACACACGCACGCGCATATGCACCTATATGCGCATATATTTACACATATATACTCAAACATACACTTATATGCACGAATATCCACTCATACACATATATAGATATATAAAATAAAAGTACATACATACGCAAAAAATACACATACTTTCTCTCCCCCACACACGCACACACACATATAATAGACTGTAAAGACCTTTTGTGCAAAATTCAATTCACATGATGTTTCGGTAAAATATATAACTTCGTCAAATGTGTTCAGATCTAGAATTTCTAGTTTGTACCCAGACAAAACATATAACAATATGAAAATAAATAAATAATAAGAATTTTCTGGGACTTTTCATATTTGAAAAAGGTAAACATTTTACGAAAACATCATATAAACTGAATATAAACTATTCTTTACATAACAATATTTTCTAGTCATTCTTTCTATTAAAATATCATATAGATTACCCCCTTTATATACAGTGTAAAAGCTAAGTGTATTTTATTACTTATATATGTATATATCTTTTAGAAAGTAACCACAAAAAAGTATTTATAATCTCCCTATATAAATGTCACTGTGGGTGAATGTGCTCCCTATAAAACGAAAGATTAGAGAATCTACATAAAAACTAAAGGTGTATTTATTTATAAAAAAATCAGGGAAAGACAATGGAAGTGGTCCCGAATATTTAAGTACCCCCCAAAGGAACTATGAGGGGAAAACCTTCCTTAAAACTACACTTATATCCTATTTTGAAAAATGTAACTCATATATATATATATATATATATATATATATATATATAAAACTCTCCGAAATCTTTACGTGCCCTTCACTGTGCCGAATCCCTATGAGCTCCCTCTAAAAAAGCTATGCAGACTGAAGTGATCTAGTCGGTTATTGAAGTGATGCTGACTGGATGTAAATTTAAGTATGTGAATGTGAGTTAATAAACAAAAATATGAGAAAGAATTTGAATGAGAAAACTTAGTATGGTCAAGAATTACTTATTTATTGACTTTTTACAATTGAAAGAAGAGGATTTAATAATAAATTAAACATTTATGTTGGAGCTTGATATGACAACGTCTTACCAAATGTCCGTCTCTGTTGGAAGTCAAGGGGATGTTACTCTGCAATTGAACCAAGGGAAGCAACTATGACAAGTTATCTCCCTTTAATATGTCTTATTATTTTCTAGGTAGAAATGCTCTACCTAACACAGACAGAATGCTCATTGAAACTATAAATATGTATATCCATATTTTAATGGAATCTGAAATATATGTATAAGACACTAGTTCAGAAGGGTTTTCCAACAGTTCAGTTTCTTATTAGGGGCGAAACGAGGTGCAGTAAAGAAAGTAATATGGTGTTATGAGCATAGTGAAAAAAGTACATAATGTTTTTCGTTAAATCATGTGCAACGTCGGCTGTTCCCGCAAGTTAGTAATAAAAAATATTTATTTTCATGTACATAATGTAAAAACGTGTCCGCTTTGTATACATCTGTTACTATGACAACGTGCGGGTGACAACAAAAAGATAAGCAGACGAATAAAACTCAGACCTACACCCAGTGCCGAAATGTGTCCGTTTTATGTACACTGGTTACAATGAAAACGTGCCAACATTTTATGTACACTGGTTACAATGAAAACGTGCCAACATTTTATGTACACTGGTTACAATGAAAACGTGCCAACATTTTATGTACACTGGTTACAATGAAAACGTCCGTGTGAAAAAAAAAGTAAATAAAAGAGAACCAATAAAACCATGAGCTACACACAATGCCGATCTGTGTACACCGGTTACTGTGACCAAATGCCTGTAAAACTAAAAGAGGAAAAAAGAAAAACAAACAAATAAAACCTTGGCATACATAAATCCTAAAACTGAGCAATAATAATACTGGCAATATTCTGACCACATTTCCGGTTCGGTATTTCTGCCTTTATTTAAGGGATTAATAATATTTGTTGATAAACATTTAAAAGCTGCATATACCAAGTATACGTATATATAAAAAAATATATGTTACATAATGAAAGACTTACATCGATCCTTATCAGCTAATACAATTCTTCCGGTTTCCACTCAGAGTTGAGTGCACCTTATTTTGAGTGAGTTTAGCAAATAATGCTTACACTGACTACTATGTTACATATATATACACCCATACATGCATACACACATACATACATACATGTATATACAAACATATATGCATATATATATATATATATATATATATATATATATATATATATATATACACACATGAAGATATATAAATACATATATAGGCACATGTATATATACATATATATTTCTCTATATACTACTACAACTTTGTGGGTCGTGTTTGTTTCACTCAGTGCACACTGGATTATGTAACAAATAGATGACGTTGGAAAAATATGCTTTCATACACTGGACAAATTATTTATAACGTCACAAAGGGAAGACGACAGAAAAGTTAAGACGTTAGCCACGAAAACAGGTTGAAATCATTGGAAAGAGACCATTTATGACGACATAAATGCTTCGGGTCACGGATCGTCTATGTGGACAGTGATTGTATATGAATATATACTAGAACCGTTTAGACCAGGAAGGTCTGGTATACAACTAAAACTATGCTCTATTTGTGGTTTGTTTGTCTGTCTACGTGCACATTGGATTATGTCACAAAGGGATGACGTAATTTCTAATAAAACAGCTGAAAGACACTGTGACTTAACAAAGGGATGACGTCACAAAAGAATTACCTCATCCACTAAAACATGTTGAATACAAGGGAAAATATTCTTTATAACGTAATAAATGATGAAACAACCAAAGGATGGCGCCATCTATCAAAACAGAAAACATAGACGACCCTGACTCCTTCAGGTCTTGAGTCATCTATGTGGACAGTTACTGTATATATATATATATATATATATATATATATATATATATATATATATATGACTATATATGTTATGCATTAAGCTGTGTTTTTTGTGTTGATGTTCATGTGCTTGCGGGTATTATCGCTAAATAAATACTTTATGTAGTTCATATGTTTTACTCGATATTTCGAACGCACCAGCGTTCTTCATCATCAATAATTAGCTAACAAAAATGGAAGGAACTGTAAAAATAAAGAAGAGAAGTACAGGAAATGGGATCATGAGTGTGCTAGAAAATGGACGGTCAAATGTTTTGAGGGAGGGGGGTAAGAAAAAAAAAGAAAAATGGAAGAAGGACGCGGAAAATTATTTTATTATTATTAATTCTTCATTTTTATATTTTATAAATTTATAAAAAGTTTCTGTGTGATAATAGGAAGTAGGTTAAGTGTGGGACTGGATTTTCTGCAGCACTTCCGTAATAGTTGTGATTATTGTGTAATGTAACAAGCAGTCAATGTCGAATGTAGTCAATCTGTAATGCGAGAGTGTAATTGAAATATTAAAGAGATTTATTTAGTTAGTTCACCTGAAGTTTGCGTATAATGTTGTATTATTTGTCTCTCCAGGAAGGCTAGACACAAGATTCAGTATATATTGTGGGGAAAATATAAACATTTGAATAGGGGGAAACATACGAAAAACGGAATACAAATATAGGGTATTTTCTTACTCTTTGCTCTTTAAATCAGAATTCAGCCACCTTTTTTCTTTTTTTTTCTTTTCTCCGCCCCCCTCCAAATAAATAAACTTTGACCGTCCATTTTCTAGCACACCCATAACCCCATTTACGGTTCCTTCTCTTCTTTTTTCTCTTTCTTTTTTTTTTGTTATTTAACTATTTACGATGAAAAACGCGGGTGTGTTCGAAACATTGAATAAGGAATAAAACATAATAATTACAAAAACAACAATACCGTTTATATGCTTCAAACATCTGCAATAATCCTTACAATACTTCTCTAGAAGCATACGTAGAATTACAAACAAATTGATATACACACACACACACACATATATATATATATATATATATATATATATATATATATATATATATATATATTTATATATATTATATACTGTTATGTATTAAGCTATCCTTTTGTTATGTCATTGCTTGCATCGGTAATATTACTACACAAAAATGTAATTAGTCCGCGGGGCTAGATATAAAAAAACAATATACAAAGTGAAAATTTAATCCGTTTTGGACTTTGTAATATTCTATGTGTATATCCAGCCCTGCGGACGGAATAATACATTGTTTAGTAATATTATCCACGCAAATAGTAGCATCAACAAAAAACAGCCTAATACATGATATACAATACATTCTTGGAAATAAATTTATAATGTAAAAACACACACACATATATATATATATATATATATATATATATATATATATATATATATATATATATATAATAGTAAAGATAAGGACAAAAACGCATCATTAAAGATAAGCTAAAATATTTCGGTCGAAAGATTTGGCCATATCTGTCTGGTGATATGTCTTTATTTTCACTAGAATGTTACTTTGTTTGTCCACATTTCTACAATCAATTGATATATATATGTATATATATATATATATATAAATATATATATATATATAAATATATATATATATATAAATATATATATATATATATAAATATATAAATATATATATATATAAATATATATATATAAATATATATATATAAATATATATATATATAAATATATATATAAATATATATATATATACATATATATATATATATATTCTACCTTACCAGCACCGCAACCTATAACTGTTTTATTCTTGGTTTTATTTTGCTACAGGCTTTAAAGAAATAATAAACTAATATGTGAGTGGAATTGCATGACAGGCCCCGCCTAAACGTGTTGCGTCGCTAAACGTTTTGTTATTGTTGTTACATTAAAAAAATCATCTGATTATTACAGATGACGCACCAGGTTTACAGATTATGAACAAATGTCGAAATAAATGAAGCATTCAATTATTAGGGAACTGTTTACTTTACTACGTAAGTTTAACATAGGACGCTCCCGCTACTTCATTTTTAGACCAGTTAATAATCACGTCTAGAAACACCGACCTGGAATTCTTACCGGAGACACCCGTTCACGTTTGACTTAGATATCAATCTGAAACCCCTTTCGAAAAGTGGACTGATAAGTTTCTCAAAATTGGATCTTTATTATCTAAGAACATTGTCGTTAATTGAGAATTTAAATTTTATCATTTAATCACACAAATTGTAGAAAATAAAGATGTCCTTAGAAAATATCAATAAGTTTACGCTGAAGGACAGACATACATCCGGACAAGCAGACAGAGAACCTCTTCGTTATATTATGAATTGAATTTCCATGGGAACACTCGCATTAGTATAAAAAGCCCCTCTAACATTGATCATGTAAGTAAAAAAATTGTATTATATATTAATCCGACGGTTTCTACACATACCAACCAATCAACAAAAACAAATATTAAATATAACAGGTAAATTAGAAAGCCGAAAACAATTCAGCAAATGCACATAAGAATACAATTAGACATTAAGGATCCATCTACTTTGCCTATAATTTCAACTTCCGGCCTGACTACTGAAGTGCGTTTGCTACAGTAGAAGTAGTACTTACACTTCCGGATGCGCACACTTTCCTGTGCACTTTTGATGAAGACGCAATGCCTCGAATTATTCGAATTGCAGTTGTAAATTATAGTTGTCTAATCAGTGATGCTAGAGATAATTGGAAAAATTACCTGGTATCACAAACACGCACGCCAATTAATCTGGTGGTTAGGGTTATATGTATAACCAGATAAAGAGCACAGAGAAAGACCGTGAAACATGCCTCTCAGGCTTAGATACATACGGGCTGAACCAGCATTGACAACAAACCAAACTCCCACAAAACTCTGGCACTCTCTAGCTTCTGACTTATTCGTGATGAACAATCAGGCTTAGATACTGGTTGACAACTACTTTTCTAAAATGCGTAGAGTTCAGTTACCTCTAGAACAGAACTAGAAAGTTTGAAATGTATATTGACCAGGCATGGAGAAAAGACCCAGTAAGTCAGTACATGCCAAAGACATTTGGTGATTTTGTAAGAATCTTGGGATTGTAAAAGATCACAAAAAACCCCTAGATTGTCCCAAAGCGATGAAAGAGCAGAAAAAAGTAAAAACAATCAAGGATTTACTAAGGAAAGCAGGAAGCACACACACATATATATATCCCTGTTAATTGAGGAAAAATTGAGAAAATTCGGAAATGGTGATTTATAGTAAACCCCCCAAAAAGTAGTAAAAAACAAACAACAAATAGCTTTTACCAAATGCATCCCCGGTGGATCAAAACGGCAAATTAGATTGGCTTAAAATCTTTTTCATTTTTTTTATTAATTTAAGCGAACGTAGAAAATAGAAAGTGGATTTTAGGTTTACATTCGGCAGCCTCGTAACTCTCACTTCCGTTATTTTGTCCTTTAGTCCTCACATTCCATGAGCGATGTTTCTGACAAATGGGGAATAATTGCTGTTTTCTGGGTCAGAATCTATCAATCTAACACTTACCGTTGACTAGTTTTTGACCTTGAAGTAGTATTTTTTTTAACCTTCTAACGTCAAATGGCTTCATGCCTTCTCTGGAGTGACTTCCATAAAAAACGCAAGAAAATTTGATCTTCTATCGATCTGCATAGCTTTTCAGTTTTTGAACTAAAAAGAAAAGTGTTTCTAATATCAGAATTTGTATCGCAGCAACATGGATGACCACGTGAGGCCGAAAGGTTCGGTTTAGTGTAAAATATTTTGAAACAAAGGACTTAAAAACAGTTTTAGTAAGTTAAATAGATACAGATCGGTCGAATAATTAATTTTCGACCAATTGTTGACAGTTATTAGTTGTATTTTTGTTTAACCTTCGACTGTTCGGTTGTTAAACATACGACATCGAACCTGTACATCAAGTAAAGAAACGGTAGCCATCTTGAATCCAGGTAATGGAAGTTCCCGAAGATGCGATACAAATTCTGAAATGAGAAACACTTTAAAAAATGTTCCCAAACTGAAATCCTATGTAAATCGATAGCAGATAAAATTTTCTTGCGTTTGGTAAAAGTTATTTGTTTTCTTTTTTCACCAATTTATTTTGTTTACTATAATGCACCATTGTCGAAAATTAGAACCCACAGGTGACATTTTTTTTCAGTTCACGCAGTGCTCACATACCTTCATGTCTTGTCACATCCTTCTAAAATATAAACATATTTGAATCTTTTAAATGATTTCAGAATTTGATGGCTAAGATATTTATTTCGAAAAAAAGAAATAAAATAAGAATTTCAGATAAAGGTGAATAAATATCAACTTGTAGAATGATCGTAACATTGAACACATCGTTTTTTAGTGTATAGTTTAAAAAGTTTATGTCTTATAATAAAGTGTTTTTTATTATAAAAAAAAGAAAAAAGAAACATATTGCAGAGCTGGGTGTGGTTGAGGTGGGT
This sequence comes from Sepiola atlantica, assembly GCA_963556195.1. Lineage (NCBI taxonomy): Eukaryota > Metazoa > Mollusca > Cephalopoda > Sepiida > Sepiolidae > Sepiola > Sepiola atlantica. The sequence continues at coordinate 192,370,335 of OY744522.1, forward strand.
TGCTCTTATTTAATTCCGGCAATTTAAAACAATAAAAACGTCTTTATCTTTTCCAACAAGGTTAGAATCTTGAACAAATGATATACACAACGTATATCAGTATTATACTAAATCCTCTTCAGGGGAGGTTACTCTGTACACCATTGTTTGCCTCTGAATCTATTCAGAATGCTTATTATTGTAATTGTTATAATTCATTGTTTTTGTTGATATATTAATTCTATTTTGTAATATAAACAACTTATATTCATGTTGATTGTTTGCTTATTGTATTTCTGTAAATTGTCTATATTTTCCCCACCACTTTAACTTTTCATATAACCCTTGAAGAGGGGTCAATTAAAGACGGGTCTTGATGGATGATCCGCCATGGAGAACAACGAGGACGAACTGGACAATATTCTTGCAAACCCTCGAAACAGAAATCTCCGTTCGGTATTTATTAGTACTGTACAAACGAAGGGAAATATAAACGGAAATAAAAGCTAATAAACCTTGCGTTGATCTCATTTGTTGTTTATTTTCGCGTGAAAAATACTGAAAAAGTCTATTGTATAAACGAAACTAGTGTAACTATGCAGTCACAAGTAGTTTTCATTACTTCCTTACTTATCTATAACATCTATAATTAATTTCACTTGAAGCAACATGGCGTAAATGCTGGTGTACCCCAGGGATCTAGTTTTGAACCACCATTGTGCCTGATTTTTGTAAATGACCTCCCTGATGCCCTTGCGACTGAGATAGGAACTTTTGCTGACGACACCATGCTCTTCTTGGCCTTTTAGCTAATATCAAAGTGTAGTATCTGTTCCGATGGATACTGCACCCCATACTGGTATTGTCTTGGCCTTCGGGGCTTGATTTACGCCGGTCTATGGGTCTGTCCTGTGCAGTTCTAGGAGGTCCACCGTCCCAGGCTTCGCCTCCCCTCTTTGGTGAGGAGTAAGTTTATTGCTTACTGCCTGAGGCACCCCTACCGGGGAATGCCGACGGGGCTGCCCAGGCAATTTTTAAACCCCACTTTCCCGACCCGACCTTGGGTCACATCTTACTTGTGGGAGTAAGATAAAAACGCGCACATATCTGAGGCAATGGCTGAATCTTCAGAAAATGACCTCCCGTCTGTAGTGGAATGGGGTAAAAAATGGATGGTAACTTTTAATGCCGCAAAGGCAAAGCTATTTTCCGTTAATAACTACAAGAACCCTCTTAAACCACCGATTACCATGGCAAATAGCACCCTGCCTGAGAGTTCATCATTCAAACTCCTCGGCTTAACTTTCACAGATAACATGAATTAGAATAAATACATTGAAAACATTACCAGGGCTGCTGCAATGAAGATGGCTCCCTCTACCGTGGCAGTAAACTTCTAACACCTGACATTATCGTATATCTCGACAAAGCCAGCATCCGCCCATGCATGGAGTATTGTTGCCACATCTGGGCTGGTGCATCATCCGCTAGTCTCTCCCTCTTAGACAAGGTCCCAAAAAGAGTTGTCAACTTGATAGGTCCTTCTCTGTCCCATCGCCGCAATGTTGCTTTCTTGTGCCTATTTTATAAGAACTTCAATGGATTGTGCTCTGATAAACTTGCTGCTTTCGTGCCCCAACGACGTAGATTCACTAGACCAACCCGACAATCTGCCAAATCTCACCCATACACTGTAGAGGTCTCCAGATGCCGAAGAGCTTTCTACTCCAAAAGCTTCTTTCCTCGTGCTGCTGGACTCTGGAACTCCCTCCCTGCTCCCTGCTTTCCTGACGTTACTGACATGCAGAAATTTAAAACTAATGTAAACAGACATCTCGCTGCGCAGCTCCTAATTTAGGTTGATCCCCCTCCTCCTTTTTCTCAGTAGCCCCTTACATCTACAGTGGCAGCCTGCCTTGTTTGAGGGTGAACTATGTTATGTTGTTAAAACAAACAGTTTTTGTTTTGTTTATTATAGTACAAATTGCAGCAGTAAGGATACCTTACTCTATAGATTTTCGGATCCACGCATTAAACGTCTTTGCGACTAGATAATGACGGATCCTGATGCTGAATTCTCTTGGATTATCATAGAGGCCTAGGAAGCTGTTACACT
>OY744522.1:192374929-192382429 GCA_963556195.1 Sepiola atlantica
GCCAACAGTGACTTTTACCTATATATCCCCAAATAAAATGATTTCTAGGTTAGACCATGACCGATACTTTGACAAAGTATATATATATATATATATATATATATATATATATATATATATATATATATATATATATTTATCTCTCTCTCTCTATATATATATATATTTATCTATCTATCTGTCTATATATATATATATTTATATATATATATATATATATATATTTGTATGTACATAATCCATTCCTGAACAAATTAACCGATCATTATAAATTTTGAAACACAACTGCTAGGCGTCACAGGTTCCAATGTGGACTATATTAAATTTTAATTAGTTTCATGCGAAGGAGATGATAGCTATTTGTAAAAATTTAGATAGCTCCTATTTTTGTGAACTTATAACAATAGGAATTAGACATAAATCAATAAATACTCCCTAAAGGGGATGGGGGCACGACATAAACAAAAACGTAATATTGTGTTATGAGAATAGTGCCAAAGTACATAGTAATTATTCTCATCCAATTGTGAGAACGCCAGGTCTCTCTGCTACCTCTCTCTTCTCCCTCTCTCTCTCTCTCTCTCTCTCTCTCTCTCTCTCTATATATATATATATATATATATATATATATATATATATATATATATATAGATGAAAGAAGAGGGATAAATATGTACGAATGACAAATATATTTCAACATCAAACCATATCTTCTCTTTCAAACACAATAATAACAATGTCAGTAGCACCTCTCTATTCAATCTAATAGAAAGCTTTAACAGTAAAAACATTCCCTACTCCCTACATTGGGCAATATTAAAAAGGTCTAATTCCTACACTCCAGGATCCGCTTTTTGCCAACTATGTACATTAGAAACATTTATGATAGCTAAAAGTAAAAATATTATTAACTCTAAAAATGAACTCATCTCAAATTGCAGGCACAAGCGAAAATTTAAATACATAAACTTCATTACTCCTTCTGACACCCCTCCCCCAGCTAACAACCCCCTCTCTAACATTACACTAATTTTTAAATTCTATAATTTGTTAATTTTTAATTTTTAATTCTTAACTTTTCCAACCTTACAAACAACTATCCCAATAAGATAACGTATCCTCCCCTGTACACTTAATAACTATATTAACCCATAGCACTTAATGTAAATGGAGAACTAATATTATTTTCCTCCACTCCACGAATCCTTAACTACTTTTACTTCAACATTATAATTCCTATTCCTCTTATTTAAATTGAGTTGCCAACCCTCGCACACACTCATCCATTGCTTTTTTTTTTTTATCTCCCTTGTATTCAGTTCATCGACTCTGTATACGCTTCGCTCTACCAACAATTTTTTTTCATAGATTCCATTTCTCTCACTTTCACACTACGCTCCCTGGTTACTCCTAAAATGGTCCATTTGCCCCCCCCTTAAAATCTATTTATAATTTCAACACACTAGTGCTTCACTTAAGTTTACAAAATTCAACTCAATCCTACCCCATAATCCTTATACTATAGATCAATTGTTGCAAGAAGACTAACAATGTTCCCAATCCTAATTTCAGTTATACATTAAAGTTTCTTATTTACTCATGTATTTAATATTAACTAACTAGGAATTCTTTAAAGTCTTTATACATCAAACTCTGAAACACTAGTTTTTGTCCGAATTATCACATATTTAACACATAAATTCCAGATTCATTCCCATTCACTTGAACCCTAATTTCCCAACTGAAACCCTTTAACACTTTCGAAATTATATATAAGTTCTTTCAAAATCCGTTTTAATTACGCCCCCCTCCTTTCAGGAATATTCACTCAATGACCTGAATTACACTTCTGTTTTAGCTTATAATAGCCCCACCCCAACTCGCACCGGTTTTATTGCTTACTAGCAATAAGCAGTAACCAAACAATCCCTTCCCCTTCTCCCTTCCCAGCATCAGCCATAGCTCATTCAACTAACCATATCACCCACTTTCCTTTATGTTTCATCATACCCTTCCCCCTCTTCCTCATTAGGCCTCGTTTTCAACTAAAAGATTTCGCTTTTTTTTAGAATGTGCTAAATCTCCCACTGCCTGCGTTTAATGTACACAGTTTAACTTCAACTCTATTCTCGGTCCACGGAAGTATTTTAAAATGGCCCGAATTCTCAAAATTACTTCCGAATAAGTACGTTCCACCTAGGATTGAACTAAACATCTCTCTATTGGATTTACTTCATTCTTGAACTTTTTCTATGCTGTCTTCACGAAAACCCTTCTTTTCCATCTGTAAATCTCCTTTCACTGGACACCTCATCAACGGACATTTACCAACTGGACAGATCCCATATCTTTTTGCACGCACTTTCTCACTCTCCATTATTTTTTTTTTCAAATTTTGAATTTTGGCTCTTCAACTGCCTACTTATCTATCTATGTAATTCCTCTGATGATAAGATTTTAACCTTTGAACAACCTTGGCTTAAGGAAAGAATAATAAACATATTTTTTATTTTTACTGGGTACACGTTGCATTGAGCAATCGAAGTTGAAATAAATTTGTCATTCGTACATGTTTATCCGTCTTCTTTCATCTGTATTTATAGTTGCTTTATCTCGTATATTGAGCTTAAACCATTTCACTAGAGGTTCTATCTACTAAAAGTATACCCTTAGTTTCATATTTTATTTATATTTTATATATATATATATATATATATATATATATATATATATATATATATATATATATATATATATATATATAGAGAGAGAGAGAGAGAGAGAGAGAGAGGGGGGGGAAAATTAATAAAAGAAAAGAAATCCTGGGATTCTTACCCAAAGTTGTTCCAACCACGTTATCACTTTCTGACCTTTTCTTTCTCTCTCGCTCTCTCTCTCTCTCTCTCTCTCTCTCTCTCTCTCTCTCTCTCTCTATATATATATATATATATATATATATATGTATATATATATATATATATATATATATATATATATATATATATATATGAGAAAGGAAGGATGAGGGTAATCCGACGTAATGGAAAATGAAAAAGGAAAAACCAAAAGATGTTCTTTTTATGTATTCTTAAACGTTTCTTCTTTATTTGTAAAACTTCCTCAAAATGTCATGCAAGTACAAGAATATATTGGGTTGACATGACATGATGGATTAATGAGAAGAAGTAGTAGCCACTACTGGGAGCACAGGACCGAGTTCCGGGCTGAGAGAAGTCAGTGGCAGGGAATGAAATTAATGTAGATGGCTGTGAGTGAAAAAGTGGACGAGTGGGAGTGAATGACACTACCTACACACCAAAACACAGAGACTCCCCCTCCTCCTCTTTACCCACCCCTCCACTTTTTCACTCACAGCCATCTACATTAATTTCATTGCTACTACTCCTTCTCATTAACCCATCATGTCAACCCAATATTTTCTTGTACTTGCATGACATTTTTCCTAAAATTATCATCCTGAGGAAGTCTTATAAATAAAGACGAAACGTTGATGAATACATAAAAAAAACATCTTTTAGTTTTTAATTTTTAATTTTTCATTTCCCATATATATATATATATATATATATATATATATATATATATATATATATATATATATATATAGAGAGAGAGAGAGAGAGAGAGAGGTAGATAGATATATAGATAGAGAGATAGATAGAGAGAGCGGGAAAGATCAAGCGAAATTCTGGGATTCTTAAAGTTGTTTCAATCACGTTGTCATTCTCTGACATTCCTTGAATCCTCGGATTTCGTGACCAATTCCATAGTTTGGCACAATCTGTTTTTTTTTTGTTCCACCCTGTCAACCGTGATTTGAATCGAAAACAGAATAAAAATTGCAGTCAGCTCAGAAATTGAATCTTATTTCAATAAAATGATTTTTTTTACAAATCCAACGAATTCTATTCAGGCGAATCCTTTTAACAAGTTTCCGTACCAATCTCAACAAGCTAAGATATGAATCTTATATTAACAGAAAAGCATTTTCCTAACTTTCCTCCATTCAATCAACGCGTTAAGCAATGAAAATACTATCAGGTTGACCGGAAAGTTCCTGCCGATTCTTAATAGGTTATTGGCAGATAGATATAGTAGACTCACATTTCTGGTTAGAACATTCCTCAAACTATCTTTGGAGAAAGAATGGTAAAAAATATTTCATTGGTGTTTAATTTAGAGTCCTTTAAAATTGGAAGATTCTAACACCCACTTTAAGCACTTGGTGCTTTTCTGTTTACATACAAGGAAACGTTTCTCGCAAACAATAAAAGAGACATGCGCTGTGTACGGTGAAGGTGCTTTAGCTGACAGAACTGTTCGCAAAGTTTAGAGCTGGAGAATTTAGTCTTAATTATGAAGAACACTCAGGCAGATTACTCTGAATAGATAACGACCAAATCAGGACATTACTTGAAGATAACTCACAGTACATAACAGTCTGTCTATGGATGACCATATACATATATATATATATATATATATATATATATATATATATATATATATATATATATATATATATATATATATATATATATATATATATATATATAATAGTGTGCAAATATGGTAATTAAGCTATACAGTATACATTAGCTACGCCCATGTTTCATCCCCTCAGAGAATCATCAGGTTATATATATATATATATATATATATATATATATATATATATATATATATATATATATATATATATATATATATGCGTGTGTGTGAATTCTTCTGCTCAATCGGCAATTAGAGGTTTCGGTATGTGCGACCAACTTAGAGCCACTCTAGGGTTGAACTTTATTAAAATGTCACCCACTCTTTATGAGAAAATGATTATAACGTAACAAGATTAACAAGCAAGATCCACTAGGTTTTAGACACTAGAACCCCAGGGCTCAAGTAGACAACCCGTGGCCTTGGTCTAGATATAACTTGACACTGGTCTAGATGAAACGTTATGAAGTGTCTTCCCCCCCCCCTTACTCTCTGGCTTGACACAATAACGATTTCAAATTATGACGTCATTCACTGTGCACAGTTATAACCGATGACGGCATAAAGGATTTCTTCCCACTTGTCTCTGTTGTGATTCTTTGATGCCATCGTTTATAAATAAAAAGCAATAAAGAAATAAGCAAGAGATCTGTGATGTCATAGAATATCTTTACCCGTTATCTATTTAATGGATGACGTCACAAAGATCCACCCTTGTATGGGGGAAACAAACCAAGTAGTTCGCCAGAGTTTTAGAATACACAAATTAACGTAGAAGAAGGGATAGACCGAAAATAAAATAAAATCAACTTATATGGTGTGATTTTATTTCATAGTTCATCTTTATTATGCAAAGACTTCATCAGAAATGAGTCAAAAAATTATGTTTTATATGTTTCAAAACTGATATGGTTAGAAAAAAGAAAGAGAGAGAGATTTATAGTGAGAGAGAAAGAGAGAGAGAGAAAGAGAAAGAGAAAGAGAGAGTGAGAAAGAGAGAGAGAGAGAGAAAGAGAGAGAGAAAGAGAGAGAGAGAGAAAGAGAGATATAGATAGAAAGAAAGAGTTATACAACTCATACCCACAATAGGAATATGTGACACAAGGTCGGAAAGTGGGATTTGAAAAGCCAGCGCCAGAGAAGGTGAGCACTCTGGCCATTAAAAATTGCCTGGGCAGCCCCGTCGGCATTCCCCGGTAGGGGCGCCTCAGGCAGTAAGCAATAAATTTAGTCATCCCTAAAGAGAGGAGGCAAAGCCTGGGAGGGTGGACCTCCTAGAACTGCACAGGACAGACCCATAGACCGGCGTAAATCAAGCCCCGAAGGCCAAGATAATACCAGTCTATGTGGTGCAGCACCTATCGGAACAGATACTACACTTTGATCCCGACCAAAAGGCATAAAAAAGAACACAATAGAAAGATGAGCGCAAAAAGAAATATGTATGAAATTTGGTCCGTTTTCTTTTCTTCGTTTCCCTTTCTTCTCTCTCTTTCTTTTCTTCCTTTTCCTCTCCCCTTTCTTTCTCTGCCATGTCCAATACAACAAAAACGGAAACAATGACTTTCACGTTTTTTGAACGATAAAATTGCAGAAACAAAATGGATGACAAGGAAAAAGGATGTTCTTTCTCAGAAAATACCTGATCAAAAAATAAAATAGTTGTGTTCATGTAGCAAAGAGAATCGTGGTTGACAAAATGAATGCTACGGCTAATTAGCATTTTGAATTTTTGAAACTAATTTAAATAATGAATTCCTGAGTATTATCAATTTTTAATTATTTCATTTTCATATCTTTTCTCTGCTCCAACAAGATGCTTCCAATAGTAGTTTGCAGTATTCTTTTTAGGGATGCAGTTTTTTAAGGAAGATTTTGGGAAGAACCAATTTACTAGAAACATTGTCAAGAAAACAGTTTTGAGTAATATTCAGGTGTGTTAGAGAGCGAAATAAATGTATGATAAAAACAAACGAAATGATGAATTCGAAAGCATACATTTACAAAAGAGATATTTTATATATGTTTAAAATGGAAGTCTACATAGATTGGAAAACGTAAATAAATTGTTCAGTATTAAGAGTACAAAAGCATAAGTTCAGAAAAAAGATATTTTATATATGTTCAAAATGGAGGCCTACAAAGATAGGAAAACAGAATACGCGTTCATATTTGAGTGCCTTTGCAGAACAAGGGTGATTCATTAGTTGAGATATCGAGGAAGCCTGAGTCGATAATTCAAGGGATGTGAATTATCCACGGGTCTGAAAAATCGTAATCATAACTTCCTCACTCAACTACATAAATTACATTTTATTGAAAGTTATTTAATAGAGTCAGTAATCATTTGTTTTCATATTAAAAAGTTCAGTGAGAAATATATGAAGTATCAAAGTGGTTAAGATAATACATTTGTTTTTAATCAGCAGATGACATTTAAAATTATTCGAAGCAAACTAATATAGTGACTATTAAAAGTTAATTGACTTACAAGCAAAGTAGTTTTCCAACGAAGGACTTAGGACTAAAAGTGTTTTCTTTTGTTTTATATAGTTTTAATGTTTTATATATATATATATATATATATATATATATATATATATATATATATATATATTACAAAACAATTTTCTTTCCAAATACTTTTTCTTAAGCGCGTTTCACAGCGAAGTAATATATAGTCGTTAGTTTAATGATCATATATATATATATATATATATATATATATATATATATAATTATTTTTTACCTACATACGTCAGCGTTTTAAGCTTGCGCTATCATCAGTGTAGGAAAGATAATAGACGGTCGCACGGTTCGAACCCCTGCCACAGAATCAACCTAGAAGCAAGCGCTGTAACCATTAGGCCACGATACATTACCACATTCATGAAGTTCTATTTATGCTAAGGGCGGAATACCGAAAAAGACTGACTAAAGATTCTACGAACGTTGTCGGTATATAACTTATAGCTACGTGTCAGTCTA
>OY744522.1:192387429-192424929 GCA_963556195.1 Sepiola atlantica
GTATACAATTCAAAAACTACCACTAATCGTATATGTTACCCGTTCAGGCGTGATTATTTTAACGCCGTTAGATTTTGCAGGTTTTAGCAGGGCGCACCTGGTATCTCCAAATGGTCACCCATCTGGCACTGACCAGACTCAATGTCGCGTAGCTTCGGTGATGTAACGAGAACCGATGTGTCCACGTGATTTTCTCATATATATGCTTACTTAAAGACTACTAGGTGCTTTTTGACTTAAAAACCGAAATTAGATTCTGCTAAAATTTCTGAATACAGCAAGGTGTTGCATAAGGTCGGAAGGTGGGGAAAACTATCTTCCCCGAGAGGACATTCCGGTCGGGTAAAAAGATAGCCGATAACGGACCCATCGGTATTCTCCGGCAGGGACGCCTAAGGCAATCGGCAATAAACTAACACCCACTCCCAGAGGAGGAAGTAGTGCATGGGAGGATGTACCTCCTTGGACCGAGCCGGAGCATAACCCATTCCAATAAAAAGGATCCGGTGGGTCAAGTCAGTCCCTAAATAGCTAAGGATGAACCCAAATACAGATTAGTTATTGTGTAAAGTAAAAGTAAAGTGATCGACCGTAGTCGAGGGCGACCAGAAGGCTCCCTTTTCATTAGCTGCTACATCGAGATGTAAGGGAGGAAGCCACCTCTTTTCCAGGATTGCTCCACTTATCCTTGACTATCACCTTATAATACTTAGTGTTAAGCAAGGGGGCGTCAAGTTCCATTTTATTTAGTGTTTGGTATGACTCGACCGAGTATTGAACCTCGGTCTCCCAGCCCACTAAGGAAAACTGGAACTATTACGCTAAAAAGTTACTATGTAGAAAAGTAAGAAGTAACGTTATAGTTAGCGCGAACAAGTATTTTCTGTAATTAAGATTTTCAAATTTTATCGTACGAAGAATGCAGTTAACGATGACAATTTTGTCTGAAGAATAAAAACAGACACCACGAAGGACGATAACTCGGTTTTGACTGCAACCAGTCGATTCGACTAAAACTCTTGATCGAGTTATCGTCCATTATACAGTAGTGATTTCGTTTCTCGTTTTAACTGTCCCTATTTACTTTTTTCATTTTTGTCTGTTTTTGCGTTCTTTTCACACAAGTTTGCTGCACTCACTTATTATGTGAATTACCGTTTCGTCTCTTTGTCCACAGAGTTTACACTTATTTTTTCCTGTGTTTTCTCGATCTTGGCTTGTATATAGTTTGTTCAAATCGCGTGGTTTTGTGCGGCTTTTAATAGTGATTCCGTTTCTCGGTTCAAATGTCCTCTTCAAAAACATGTCCGTGGGTTTTCATGACTCACTTCATTGGGACAGTCTTGTCAATCGTCCATGAAACGGTTTCTCTTATTTTCCGTTGACTTGTTTCTAGTTTCACTGCGTTTTAGTTTATTTTGGCGGTAATCAGCCCTTCTGTACTTTGGATTATGTATTTTTCTAGTTCATCCACGCAGTCTTTTACACTAATCACCCCTTTTCCCCTCTTCCCGTTTACATAGATTCGGTCAGTGCACTGTGCAGTATGATTAGTTTCCTAGTTCTTTTGTCCAGGTACATGAGTTACTCCTATTATTATTTCATAGTAGTCTCAACTTTTGGATGTTTTAGTTGGATTTTTCTTTTTTAAACATCAAGTCAATTCCCTTGACCTTAGACATTCAAGCTATACCATAACACTTTCGCTGTTCCTAACACGCAAGCCTTTTGCAGAATTGGAAAATAAATTGTCTCGTCAATCTGTTTAAGTCATTCATGGTGGCTTTTCGTTATGGTTTCAAACGTTCCAATTACAACGGGAATCACCTTTACTTCTTTACATTTCCATAGTCTAACTAATTCCTATTTTAGATCTTGATATTTATTCCTTTTTTCGTGTTCTTTCTCCTGCACTCTGGTATCGAAGGGGCAGGCTATGTCAATGATTAAGCAAGTTCTCTTGTTTTTGTTTAGAAAGATTAAGTCGAGTTTAGAATGTTCAAGAACCTTATCAGTTTGTATGCTCATGTCACACAGAAGTTTGACATTGTCGTTTTCCTGTACCACTTCTGGCTTATGCTCATACCACTTCTCATTGTGGTCCAATTCATAAAGTTTGCATATATTCCAGTATAGTACCTAAGCGACTTTGTCGTGTTTCTATTTTTTATATTGGTGTTGTGCTAGCATTGCGCATTCAGATACAATATGCGCTAAGGTTTCATTACACAATCGGCATATCGATGAGTCTGCAGTTTTGTCGATGTAATGTTTGATAGACCTAGTGCGAGTGGCTTGTTCCTGGGATGTCATTAAGGTGTTCCTAGTAGATCTTTTGAGATCATCCCTGACCAACCGATTCCAGCTGTCATATAATAATAATAATAATAATAATAATAATAATAATAATAATAATAATAATAATAATGATAATAATGATAATAATAATAATAATAATAATAGTAATAATAATAATAATAATAATAATAATAATAATAATGATAATAATGATAATAATAATAATAATAATAGTAATAATAATAATAATAATAATAATAATAATAATAATAATAATAATAATAATAATAATAGTAATAATAGTAATAATAATAATAATAATAATAATAATAATAATAATGTTTGCTCACTTAGAGTTCTTGTTACATAGCCACCAAAAAGGGCGCGGCACCAAAAGTTGATTTGTTACATAGTCACTAATCCTGCCTGAACCGCGGCAGTTCTCTTAAACCTGTCAAACAACTGGTTACGGTCCCAAAAACGTACTTGTTGCATAACGCTTGTTAATTAAAACTTCTCCGAACCGAAAAAAATACGAAAGTTTATGAGAAGATTATTAAGCGGTTTCAATCCTTTTTTTAACACTTTCCGTAAGGCACTTTCAAGCGACATTTTCTTAGGGCGATTTTAAGCCTTTAAACTGTCAACCCATTACACATTAATTCTCGTTAAAGCAACTGTTCTTTAAACATTGTAAATTACGGATTTTTAAACATAGGTCATTCAACATAGTTCGTTAGGCATATCTTTCGATTTTTAGTTCTTTCCGCCTTACAGATTAGAACCCTAAAATGTTATGCACAAAAAAGTTACCTCACATTTTCTTTCGTCGCCTGTTCGTGATCGCCGTTGGTACCGTCGATTTCGTAGTGTCTCCTTGGCTGTGATCGGTGTTGATGATATTCGATCCGTGGATAAATCTTATCGACAGGCAGAAGAGAAACGCGGAGACGATTTTCCTCAGAGAGATTCAATCTTTTATTCGCTGTAGGGGTTGTCCCATTCGCTCCGCGATTCATTCATTCCTTCCTCCTGCTGGGGAAATGCGACGAGAACCGCCACTGGATCCCCCAGAGATCCGGCCCCCATGACGAGCGATTACATTCTCGACTGTCCGGGCCGCTTCTAACCCAATTTCAGGACCCCCAGAGAGGGTCCACCGTGCAGCTCGCTGCCAAAACCAGTTACTGATTTTCAAACCTAAATTTCTCACAAAGGAGGAGTGACGTCACAGATGTTCACGTGGGACAGACATGCAAAACATTTTCGTTCACTCATGTTTTCAAACCTTTTCTTTGACCCGATGGTGTCTGTGCCGGTGTCGACTTTTGAAACCTTGTTATAGTTTTTCAAAACACGAGTGACTCATAACGGTTCCATTCGGTGCGTGTTAGCGTGACCTGCACCGAACTCGACAAAGTTCGCCCTTTCTCATAATTAAAAATAGTGGACCTACACACTTCCAGGCACACGGGGCCCCTCATAATATAACATTCTCACACAGGCCGTCGTCAGTGATTGCTCACTGATAATCACTAGTGGTGTTCCCTTTAGTCTGAGTGACAACAAATCTCTCCAGATTTTCAGTGTTCTCCACCTCTCGATTATTATTATTATTATTATTATTATTATTATTATTATTATTATTATTATTATTATTATTATTATGTTTGCTCACTTGGAGTTTTAACACAGGCCGTCATCAGCGGTGTTCCCTTGAGTCTGAGTGACAACAAGCCTCCCCCGATTTCCAGCACTCTCCACCTCTTTTCGATCATCACCGCAAATGATTTTGCGGTATCGCAACAGCCATCTACCATCGATTTCTCGCTTGCAACGACCATTTGGGATTTGGGTGGCAATAAGCCTCCCAAAGCTCCCAGCACTCTTCGCACTCTTCTCGTAGAGGTCTGGTCAGTGCTGTTTCTCATCGGTCTTCCCATCCTTCTTGACCGTCTACGACTATTTTGTGTTACTCTCAAGTTTGCCGATTAATACCTTTTGAAGGGTAGAGGGCAATTTTGAAAATATTAAATGGCTAATTATTTCATAGCCAGGAGTCTTCTCTTAAAAAAAAGTCCAAATTATATGCGGTTTTCGATTCGGATAGGTCGGCTTTAATTTTTGAACAAATATTTTTTCATGTTGACAAATTCTGGGTCATATTTGAGCTACTGCCCAGCAATTGTTTTAAGTTTTCATCAATGATCAGAGGAGTATCCAAAAAAAATTATTTTCTCAACAAATTTATAGAAACTTCAAAATTGTCATCTTTTAGCGAAATATGAGAAAATAACTATGACGCGTAGACAGTTAAAAAAACATTTTCAAAATCGACAGCTTGACATTATTAGAGTAAACACCGTCCGAATTGAACCAAGAAATTTAAAGATTCAAATTTATCGGCTCGTATTCCGCTGACTTTAACACACTACAACCTCGGGGATGCAACGCACGAAGTTGTTGGTGGGATCTGTGAATTTGGAACTGGCACGTATTATGCTTTGGGACCAAAAATAATTCAGTTTTTTAAATGCGTTGTAAACGAACTCCGCTTCTAATTGTTCGTCTTCCAGCATGTCGCTCTTTTCCAAATCAATGTCTGCTTTCTCACAGCTTCACCTATTTTTGTGCTAATTGTGTCGGCCTCTCTCAACCATTTATTAATAATCCTTTCGTGTTTTTTAAAACAAACTTTATTTAAAAATATTTCTGCTAGCATGATTTCAATGGCAGAAGTTATTTTTCTTTTAAACAAATCCCTATTAAAAGTGAAGGCTCTCACACCCTAAATAAGTTTAAAGTCGGTCATTTGGTCGAGTGAAAGATGATTATACAGAATAAATAAGGAACAGAAGAAAAAGAGGGATGAACGAATTTAACCACCACAAATCTTAGCAGTAAAACTTCAAATCGAATTTCTTTAAGTGATGTCACGTTTCGAAATTATTTAAAAAAATCTTTTTCGTGCTAAAATTCTTTCACGAAGTTCCGACTTTCTTTGCGTAAAACGCTAGTTCAGTTATTTGCAAATTATTAGGATTTTGCCAATTAGGTATGCGGTATAAAATATATTGTGACGCCGGCGAGAGAAATTGAACACAGCACATTTGAAAGTTGTAATAAAAGCTTTTATTTCGAAGACGGGGAACAGAGGAGATAAAGAGAAGAAAGGTGTCTTGCAAATAACTGGTATATGCGGGAACTCAGGATATTCGTCCTTATAACAGTCTTTAATTTTCCTGTTCTCTGTGTTTGTTTCGCTACGTTGTGGAAACATTAAGTGTTGCCTTTCTGTGCTGTTAGTGCTAATAAGAACCGCCGCACACTTTTTGCTGTGTTGTCAGCGGAGATAGCAGCAGGCGTGTTCACTTATCGGGGGTTCACTGCAAAAGAGAAAGAAACTTGGAATTTTGTAGACCTCGTTAGGTGGCTAGTGATTGGTTATTTTTCGACCAACCACATACCTCATAAGAATTGCCGTTTTAAGCAGTGGTATCGTCGTGTAAATTCTTTTAAAACACAATGTGTATTTCTTTTAAAGAAACGCACAGCGAAAACACGGTCGACGCGTTAGATGACGACTGACATTATCAGTGTCTATATATCAACTGCGAATAAGCACTGCAACATGTTTCTCAAACATGATAACAGAAACTGCTAATCAGTAGACGGACAGGATAACGACAAAAGAGATTGTAAACCGTTATTCTGAGAACGTAAGAAGATGTCGAATGCTTTTAGTTAACATAAGCCTACGATTTAAACCTTCAAAATTCGTTAAATGTGACCGGTGTTGTCCCGGAAGATTAATATTGTTATTATGCGACAAATACGAAATAAAATTTTAAAAAAGCAAATAGGATTATGTTATGAGAATTATCGAAGCAACTATTAATTAGCCATTGTGTAAATAACGCCGAAGTTTGTGCTGTGTTCGAAAAATGTTTATTCTGCTATTTTGCTGGTCTCTTAATCCAAAAACCGTGTCACCGCGATATTGAGTAATCATACAATAATCAAGAAATGGAGAGAAAAGTATAGAAACTTAAATAAGTAGCGTAATATATCCGACGTGGTCAGGGAATATAATTTTTTGTTACATGGTTTGAAAAATGTTGAAGAAAATTAAATAAAAATATGAATAGTTAAAATATGAATAACGACAATTGTCGTATGGAGTCCGAAGATGGCTCTTTATTATTTGAATGCCAATCTTCTATTCTTTTATCTCGTCAATTGGGAATGTATAAGAAAGTATTTTAAAGAGCCAATCAAAACAGCCTCGTTGAAGGGAGCGTTTCGCATTTAGTTTAAAAATGTAGAGTAGCTTACATACATAGGAATATCGAAAAAAAAATTATAACGGTGCTACAACGAAATAGTTCTCCTATGAAGAAAACTTCCCGGTGTATGTGGTGGCAGTAGTAGTAGATCTGAGTGTTTGAGTTAATATACATCCGCTTTCCTGTATTGATGATGAAGGTTAGGAGAAGCTGTCGAGCCGAAAACATGTTTGAAAGCTAACGAGAGTAACGAATATCTTTCGAAAATACGCACCAAGATTTGGCTTAAATGTCTGTCGATGTAGATTCGCATATACAAGTTTTTGTTAGAGAGTTATAATCGTCAATGAAACAGAACAAAACTTACTTTACTTTATTATAAAGAAAGCAAATGCCATCATATTTACTAGTAATATTCATATTATTAGTAAAAAGAAAGGAATTCATGTAATTAATTTTATTTTGATTATCAGTCACTACATGCTCACTGAGCGAATCTGAGTAAATAACAAATATTGACTCATACACTTTGTAATATTAAATATACAATCCGTTTAATAAACATTGGGTTATAGTTGTGCTTGATCCCTAGAGTAATATTTTAAACAAATTTCGTTTCGCTCTTCAACTGCAAATACAATTTCCAATTAGGATCTACAAAAATAAACATCAATTTCGACATCGATATTTTGCACGACTGTGAAGGATGTAATGAAATTACGAAACTGGAATTGTCTAAAAATATTCAGAGTTATTCAAACACGGATTCCCTTGATGTCATCTGAAGCCAAAATGAATGAAAATCCAAACGCAAGATCTAGAGACAGAATTATTTTTTAAAATAACAAAGGAAAATTTAAATAAAATAAGCTGACAAAATAAACATAACGAAAACAATAATTATAATAAATAAAATTTAAAATGATATTTGTTTTCATCTTTTGAAATCTGCTTTACCGAATAAATAAAACAAAATGTCTGCCGTTATGCACATTTGGCGAAAGGATTAATTGATTTGGGCGGGAATTAAATAATTCTCAGCCATGAATAAAATAGTTGTCTGCGTACAACAATCTATTGTTTGCGATATGTTCTGTGCCTTAGTATTATATAATAAAAACATGGTTCATGTATCGCAAAAAAAGAGATTACAAAGCGAATTAAAAGGTACAAGAGTCATCTGAGCGCGCAGGTTTCTGCTATCAATCTACATCATCCGACCAAAACATTTTTAGACACAAAATAGTCGTGGAGTAAGAAGAAGGATAATTTCTTGATCTCTTAGAATTCAAAGTGAAATTATTTTCGGCATTACGCACAAATGACTTATTTGTCCGTAATGCTCAGTACTTTGCAAATTAACTGATTCAAGACGCTATTTATAATGTTCACTGACTAATATACATAATTAGTTAGCCAATGAGAATTACGGTGTATTTCAGGAATTGCCCCGTTAAAGCAAATGTCAAGCTGGACATAGTTCGTAATCGATAAAGTCGATGAGAATTGCAGATAAGAGACAGATAATCGTCGTTATTGACCTACTAAGTAGAAACAAATATATATTTGCCAGAGTCGAGGCTATCGAGAAATAGACTGACTTTGTTTTATATATTAAATAAGTATCTCAATAATTCTTTAATTAAGAAAGTTTCTTAAATATCAGTAATCTTATTATAATGAGAATTATGCGTATATTGTCTGTCATTCGTAGGCAACGGGAGATGTTCTGTTACTCGCTGGAAGCCGGTGTAAGACGAATGATATTTTCGGATTCTAGCTTTTACTTTTTTAGCGACCACGTGTTCGGATATATCTTTCTCACACGCAATATCGCCATTTTGTGTGTTGTATTATCGTGGATAACACACACGGGTCGGAGGAAAGGGAATACGAGAATAATGAAGAAACAGTTGAATTTACACACATATATTTACTCACAGATAAACAGTTTGCTAAAGACAAACGTACAAAGGCTTTACGACAACGTGTAATGTGGTACATATAGCCCACGAAAAAAAGATATATTAGTACTACAGATAAAATACATCCCTGTCTAAAATACAACCGATAAAGAGCACATGTTGTACTGCCCTTGGAGTCTATACGACTGCTACCAGAAAAGGTGCCTCGCAGATGCAGCGACAGCGTTTGTAAGAGCTATACACAGATTAATAGCCGGTGAGATTACATCCGACGTCTTTGAAGGGTGTGCGAGAAAGAGAATATTGTGTTATTGTGAATTCCCCACGTAGATGAAACGAGATTCCATATTTCTACTCAAGAGTTCGCATGTTCTAACCTGAGACGCAATAAATCTCAGGGAGATAACTCTCGTATATTATTGAAGAACGCCGACGAGTTTAGCTTAAAATATATTTTGTTCACTTATACTAAAAACACTCGGGACCATGACCACAGGAAGATAAATGCTCTTATCCCTGTTATGTCTAGATATGTCCAACATTCCCACAGTAACTGGCTAGAATTTAGAACATAACTAATCGATTGTCCATTTTCATACGGGCCTCTATCTAACCTAAAATCATACACTGGTGACCATACTGTCTAAATCGTCGCACATGGGTACTCAAATCTACATTTCACCCGGAAAGCCCACTACAGACTTATTTATTTATCTACCTCCCACAGCGGTAAGATGTGACACAAGGTTGGGAAAGTGGGATTAGATAAGCCAGCGCTCGAGGTGAGCAATCTGGCCATTTAAAAATTGCCTGGGCAGCATCGTCGGCATTCCCCGGTAGGGGCGCCTCAGGCAGTAAGCAATAAACTTACTCCTCCCCAAAGAGGGGAGGCAAAGCCTGGGACGGTGGACCTCCCAGAACTGCACAGGACAGACCCATAGACCGGCGTAAATCAAGCCCCGAAGGCCAAGACAATACCAGTCTATGGGGTGCAGTATCCAGTGGAACAGATACTACACTTTGATCGCGACCAAAAGGCCACGAATCACACTACAGACAAATAATGGGCAACACTTCCATAACTTTCTAGTGGTGCGGGGAATGTCTTCATTCATCTTAGGTAATAACATTTACAATAATTATTTCCATTCGAGAAACTTTCTTAGTAATATTTATTTATTAGCCACACTATAAACTCTGTGAACCATGATTTTGTTGTGTATAAAAATTGAATGGGCTATTAAAGAAGGGTAGATAGGCGAGAGTTATATACAATATAAGTCATTCATTTGCGAAGATTAATATTTAAAACATATAAAATAATCTCAAAGAAGAATTTAAGATATGTTACTTAAGTAGTGACAGAGTTTCGGTTACAGACATACAAACGCATACTTTTCATTATAATAAGATTACTAATATTTAAAAAAAATTCTTAATTGATGAATTATTGCTACTCATATTTAATATATAAAATGAAGTCAGTATATTTCTCAATAGCCTCAGCTCTGAGAAATCGATATTTGATTCTACCTAGCAAGCCAATAACGGCAAGTATCGTTTTTTTATTTGAAATTATCATCGATTTTATCGAATACAAACTGTATCCGGGTGGATATTTCGTTTAGTACGGGGCAATCCCCGAAATACACCGTAATTTTCATTGGCTAACAAATTATGCACATTCCATCATCACCATCACTATCAGGGTTTTAATAACTCCTTGATGAAGAACTCCTCCCTTTTTTCCGTCTACCTTATTGGCGACAGTCATTCAGGTTTTTTTTTGCGATAGTCGCCACGCTAGGCACTGCAGGTTGGCGACGCTATTTACAGATAGCTAGGTGTCCACATACACTGCCTGGTATTCCCAAATTGTCAACCATTTTAGTACTGATCAGGCCTAACATTGCTTAACTATGCATATTAGTCAATAAAATAGTAAATAGCGTCTTGAATCTGTTAATTTGCAAAATACTGGGGACCTCTACAGTTAATGGAAGAGACTCAGCTGATTATCGGGTTGGTCTAGTGCATTTACGTCGAGGGGCACTAGAGCAGTTACAGAGTTTCGGTTACAGATAAAAATACGCATAATTCTCATTATAATAAGATTACTGATATTTAAGAAACTTTCTTAATTAAAGAATTATTGAGATACTTATTTAATATATAAAACAAAGTCAGTCTATTTCTCGATAGCCTCGACTCTGGCAAATATATATTTGTTTCTACCTAGTAAGTCAATAACGACAATTATCTGTCTCTTATCTGAAATTCTCATCGACTTTATCGATTACGAACTATATGCAGCTCGACATTTGCTTTAGTACGGGGCAATTCCTGAAATACACCGTAATTCTCATTGGCTAACCAATTATGTATATTAGTCAATGAAAATTATTAATAGCGTCTTGAATCTGTTAATTTGCAAAGTACTGAGCATTACGGACAAATAAGTCATTTGTGTGTAATGCCGAAAATAATTTCACTTTGAATTCTAAGAGATCAAGAAATTATCCTTCTTCTTACTCCACGACTATTTTGTATAGTATCAGCCAACGCTTGTATCATACCTTTTTTTAGAGGGGGGATGGGCATTTTATGAAATTTTTCGCTGTTTCTGTTTCTTGTGTTCATGTGGCGGTGTTCTTCCTGTGGCTTTATTTTCTTCCTATTTAAACTTCCGTGTTGCTGGTTTGTTTCCGCTTTCGAGGATTGCAGCTCTTTTCATCATTGCCGCCCTTTTGTATGGTCTCAGTGATCCCTTTGATTCCAATTTCTACCAGTCTTTTTTCAAGTTTTTAAAAGACTTTTCCTAGTGCCCCAACGTTTATTGGTATCATATTGAATTTCTCCATGCTCCATATCCCTTTCAGTTCTCTGGCAAGTTCCGTGTATTTGTTTCGCTTTTTCGTTTCTTTGATCTTCACTGTGTGGTCTGCTGGAACGGCAAAATCTCCGATTTAGCAGGATTTTCCCTTTTTGTTGACTACTATGACACCCGGTCTCCTTGCTTGTATGGGTTTATCTGTTTGCACTTCCATGCCCAAGAGGATTTTGTGACTTTCGTTTTCCAGTACTGTCTCTCGTTTATGTTTGTACCATTTGTCGGCGTGTTCGAAATAAAGTCGTTGGCATAGTTCTGCATTCATTTTATTATTATTATTATTATTATTATTATTATTATTATTATTATTATTATTATTATTATTATTATTATTATTATCATTATCATTATTATTATTATTATTATTATTATTATTATTATTATTATCATTATTATTATTATTATTATTATTATTATTATTATTATTATTATTATTATCATTATTATTATTTACTCACTAGGAGTTATCACACTGGTCATCGTCAGTGATCGCCCACTGCCAACAACTTGTGGTATTCCCTGGAGTCTGAGTGACAACAAGTCTCCTCAGACTTCCAGTATGCTCCACCTCTTTTCGTTCATCACCGCTGATGACCTTGCGGTATCGCAACAGCCACCTACCACCGATTTACGCTGATAAGGGCCATTGGTCCCCTCTGGGGCCCGAGTGGCAACAAGCCTCCCCAAGGTCCCAGAGCTGTCCGCGCTCTTCCAGTGGAGGTCTTGTTTGCGCTTTCCCTCCTCGACCCTCTGTCCATAATTTTCGTGGCGTCAGCCTATGCTTGCGCCTCTCTCGTGCGGTTTATTATTATTATTATTATTATTATTATTATTATTATTAGTAGTAGTAGTAGTAGTAGTAGTAGTAGTAGTATTATTATGATTATTATTATTATTATTATCATTATCATTATTATTATTATTATTATTATTATTATTATCATTATCATTATCATTATCATTATTATTATTATTATTATTTTTATTATTATTATTATTATTGTTGTTGTTGTTGTTAATCATATGTCTGTCGAATTGGAGTTCTCACACAGGTCGTCATCAGTGATTGCTCACTGATAATCACTAGTGGTGTTCCTTGGAGTCTGAGTGACAACAAGTCTCCCCAGATTTCCGGCGCTCTCCACCTCTCTCGATTATTATTATTATTATTATTATTATTATTATTATTATTATTATTATTATTATTATTAGTAGTAGTAGTAGTAGTAGTAGTAGTGGTAGTAGTAGTAGTATTTCCTCAGTAAATATTTCACATAAGTCATTATCAGTGAAGACTCACTGCCAAAAGCAAGTGGTGTTCCTTAGAGTCCGAGTGACAACAAGTCTCTCCAGATTTCCAGGACTGACTAAACCACACTGAAACAATGCAATATATTGCACCACTGCGATTCCAATTAAAATAACTTTTCTTTTTTTTACCACACTTCATCCATATTTTTCCACTTTTTTCCTTCTCCTCACCTTTTTCTCCATTTTAACGTCTCTCCGAACGCGTTTTATTATTCTTTCTTTTTTCAAATAGTAAACGCGTGCTAATAACGTCTTTTTGTGCGTTCTTCTTTTTCCTATTTTTTTACAGTATTCGCATAAATTTAAAATCTTCACTTTTTCTAAAGACGTTCGTTGATCCGAACGAAGCCTGTAAAAAAATGTTTTCCTGTATTTAAATTTGTTTCGTTTTTTCGTTTGTCTTTTTCACGGCATTTCATTTCATGCTATATCGTGCATTTGATCCCCATATATATGTATGCATGAAAAGACAAAAATGAAGAACAATCGCAATAATAATAACACAGATCGAAATAAAAATCAAATCTGTGTTCAATTGTTCTTCCTTTTTGTCATTTTTATACATCCTGTATCCACGGCATTTAATTTTATGATATATCGTGTATTTTATACTCATATATATATATATATATATATATATATATATATGAGGCGTTGTAGATGTTTACGATTAATATATTTTAATCGTTTCGAATTCCGCATAAAAATAACATATAATTCTTTATTCATTCAACCATTTACCTTTCACGATTTTAGCAATCCCTTTAAATAAAATTGTTATCTTCATTTATTTTTATAATTTTTTTTATTTTTTCTGGCCCTTCGCCATTATTTTTCTTCCAAATCTTCTTCCAAGTAACGGCTTAATTTATTTTTATATTTCCTAATTCGTTGGTGTAGTCGTCATTTTTATTCCTTCTTTATTTCTCGCTATTTTTTTTCATTATTAGTTAACTTTTATTATTCGTTTGAACTTTTGTTCGCCATTTTCCGTTTCTTGTTTTCATTCATCATTTCTTTGGTCCCTGCTGACATCTTGTCACTCATCCATTTCCTACCCCTGGTTTGTTTTTCTTCATCGCTGTAATGCTTATTTTACATATGCGTCTAAGGCTATCTAAAGATGCTCCGTCCGTCGATCTGTGGGTCTGTCATGCTTAAGTTTAAAATAGCATTTGGAGCAAACACGACTTTTATGGCTCCTCCAAGCCGTCTCATTACTATTTAATAGTAGTTACTGACAGGGGTATTAATCCTAGGACACGTAGGTAATGAAAGAGGTATTGACCTTAAGATACGTAACCTTCTATTAAAAATTGCATGTGCTAGTGTTCATTGATAACCGAGACAAACGTTTGTGTGTCAGAGTCGGGGGCGGCAAGTTTGAGAACCGTATAAATGAAGAAGAAACGGAAGTGATAAACGCGTGAATCACGTGACAAGTGACGTCATTGACGATGTTTGGGAAGGTTTTAATAGAAGAAATCGATTGGGACCGGATCGGCCAACGTATAAAATAGGTTCTTAAAATCAGTAGTTAACGCGAACTGTGTTTCTCCCATCACCATCTATCCTTCACACACCGCCACTCAAGAGTACAAGTTATCTTAATCATTCGTACTTGTTCATTTATCAAACTTTCAACCCACAAGAAGTTTTCATCTCCGTATAGTCCGGACGCGAGAGTTATTCACAACTTCGGGAGAGAGATAGATAGATAGATAGATAGATAGATAGATAGATAGATAGAGAGAGAGAGAGAGAGAGAGAGAGAGAGAGAGAGAGAGAGAGAGAGACTATGGCCTCAATAGAGCCGCACGGGGAAAAATAACAAAATACCAAGACCTCAAAAATGATTTAAAAATAACATGGTCCCTCGACGAAATAAACATCATACCGGTTGTAGTGGGGGCAACTGGTCTAGTTAAAAAAATCTAAGAAAATACTTTGACACAATCCCCGGAAAACCAAACTGTAGGGAAGTACAGATAGCAGCCATAAAAGGAACAACATCTAAGAGAGCCCTCGGATATAAATTTTACTCATCGGGAAATCAAGTGTTAGCCTCAAGAGTAGGTCCCTTGATCTCTTTAGATAAACTAAATTAAAATGATAAAAAATCAAACATAGCTTTTATCCAATATAATTTTACAAGAAATCAAATAACGGCATTCGATTTGTATTATGATTTTGTTTTACCATACTATCGTGGGGTCTGCCTTTGCACCGGGCATCCGTAAACCAGCAAAAGAGGCGTTTTACTTCATTTTAGAAATCAAAATGAAAAAATAATAATAAAAATCGTAATATGGTATTCAGGAATGAGAACAAGACTACATTAAGATTCTCATTCATAAAACAATATATAAAGAAATAAAGATACGCCCATTCAATCTGCGCGTTTAGCAACGAAAATGCTATTTGAAACTTAAGCGTGACAGACCGACCCACGGACAGAGCCGCTTAGAGATATGCGTGGACGTATCTAAAAAACAAAAAACAAAAACAAACACATGACGTCATGCGATTATTGATCGCATCATTTTACGTTCTTCATTCAATCTTTTTATTTTCTTCCTTTGAACCGTTTAGTACCGTTTCGCGCCATTTTCGATAAACATGGTTGGCTGTATTTAAAGATATTTGTGTAAAACGATTCAATCACCAAAATACGACCCCATGGCGGCCATTAAAGTATAGAAAAAAGAAACATGAACACTCGTAACAAACAAGTGGGCGAATTCCAATACATGAAAGAGCAAGTACACCCCCACCTACACACACACACATACATACACACACACACACCCACACACACATATATATATATATATATATATATATATATATATATATATATAGAGAGAGAGAGAGAGAGAGAGAGAGAGAAAGAGAGAGAGAAAGTAAAGGGTAGTGCAGGTCCAACGAGAGAAAAATGTATATTTAAAGAAGTGAGGCTACCAACATTTGTGAATTTGAAAATTAATTTAAAAAAAAATGTTTACAACGTTATAATTTTATAATTTCATAACGCGTTTCGAGCATCTTCGGTCTCTTCAGATATTCTTTCTATTTCCTAATGGAAAATATGCCTGAAGTTTTTTTTTTCAAATTTATTAATGTTGGTAGCCTCACTTCTTTAAATTTTATATATATATATATATATATATATATATATATTTTACGATAAATATAATTACATTCTTATCCACGTACACATTCGTTTCATTCTTTTTTCTAGGAATCATCATACCATTGTTCCGCACCTTGTTGCCTAGAATATATATTCGATAATTAATAATAAGCTAAATAGTGTAAGATTCAAGGAAGCACGAACATATTATTGACGCTCACGCACGCACACCGATCGTTTTACAAATGTACTATTCAGTATAACTCACTATTTTTTTTTTAAGTTTTGAGGGCAAGTGCGAGTTTTGATAGACGCACCTCCTAAATGGTAATATTTACAAAAAAATAATGTATTCATGTTGATAATAATATATTATGAAAAGTTCATAAAACTATTATTTAAATTATAATTTTTATAATTTTTAAAGCGATAAAGAAACCAATACACGCAGAATTTCTTTTTTAAATAGAATATTATTCATTTAGAATTCACATTTTCGATTCATAAAAGAATGTTCATCAGGAGGAAACAGACAATATTTTTCTTTCTTTTTTTTTAAGCGACATGTTGTCACTTAGTCTTGAACTTTTGTTCTCATTGAAGTCTAGTGTGTAATGTCCGATATAAGTGGCGTGCCTTGGTACGCACGTGTGAGTTATGAGTAAAATATTTCCACTGTTTCAATGAATTTTAAATTTGTAATTTTTAAATCGGTAAGGAGACCAATATCTAATTTTTCTTTAAAGTCTGCATTTATTGTATCATGAAACTTATCAGCTGCTTTATATACCGATTCCAAAACTTCCCCAAACATCACGCATCTTTCAGATTTACATAATCAATTTGTTTTAAAACTTCTAATAAATTGATATTTGCAAATATACACTCATGTTGTTTTTTCAGATTTCTAGATGTATTTAAAATATTTGCCTCAACAATAATAATATTAATAAAACTTATAAATAGAATTAATTAAAGAGTCATTTATGGTACCTGTTGTAAAACACACACACACACTTTACTGAGCAATTACATAAAACAACTAGCAAAAATATGCGACAGAAGGGATCATATATTTGCTAGTCATAGTAATAGTACATAGGCTAGATTACTTGAAATATAAGGTATTTTGATACTCCAGTAATTATCATTCATATATATATATATATATATATATATATATATATATATATATATATATATATATATATATATATATATAAATTACTGTGGTACCAAAATTAATACACCTTATATTTCAAGTAATGTAGCCTACTGAAGTACCAACATTAATACACCTTATATTACAAGAAATGCAGCCTATGTACTACTGAAAAAAATAGAATGGTACAGGATTTGTATATACACACACAGAACGGATGAGAGAGAGAGAGAGAGAAAGTAAGGAAGGTGGCGAGAGAAAATAAGACGAAACTAACAGTCCCTTTTCTCCATCTATTTAAACAATGTTTCGAAAAAGTGTTCTAATACTTTCGATGTTATATATAACACACAGATCTTTTGTCTACATGCTTTTAGTTTATTAATAGTGGATTCATGTTTGAACGTATAGATGAGGAAACTTTTGACTTTGGAACCCCTAAATCAATATCTTCCAATAGATACAAAATGTGTTGACGCCAGCTCACTTAAACTCGGCTACCAAAGTATTTCCGACTGCAAGCCGAAATTCTGAAATCCACTTTAAACACAGACAAAATAGAGAATTAGAACAATTCCTTGGAATTGAATTCCCCAGTTTGAATACCGTTATAAATGATACGACTTTGATGAATCTCATTATTATTACTAGAAGGACAACATAGCATTACCGCTGTATTATATAAAATGATACCAGTGAAAAATGAAAAACATCTAATTGTTAACATTAAAAATTTAAGCGGAAAAATTTAAACAAATTGTTTTCCCTCCATTAATGACCTAATTCAGAATGAATAATACTTTGATATTTTTTTTATTTGAAATCATTATATCTTATTAAAAATGAGCATTCAGCATTAAAACCTCTAAAATATTCCATTTTTGTCTACCGCAACTTTTGAAATGCAGAAATGATATCGCCATATTGTTTGTTTGCAAATGTAGGACTAAAAGTAAACTTTTAGAGAATTGAAATGATTTAAGCTCAATATATCGGATAGAGCAATTATAAAAATGAATAAAGGAAGAGAGATAAATATGTGCGGATGGCAAATCTATTTTATCTTCGATTGTTCAATGTAAGGTGTACTCGATAATCTTTGAAAAGCCTGGCTTAAGGAAAGAAAAATCAACATGTATTATCAAGTACATTGAACAATTGAGGATAAAATAGATTTGTCATCCGCACATCTTTATCTCTCTTCCTACATTTATCCTTACATAGTCATCCACATAGAGACTGTTTCGCTGTATCACAACTCTTCAGTGCGGCTAGACCAGTTAGTGCTTCAAGCCGGGATTGAAACTCAACCGTCGAGCTATCATATGACACTCACTGAATGTAAGTGATATTTCAATGTAAACATTGTCAAGTGCCGGGGGTTTGAATTAGTTTCACCCAATGAGCTATGTCTTAAAGCTAATGCCAGTCGGCGATATCCTACAAATAATCTCTACTCAAAGGGAGCTTTATATAGTCATCTACATACGGACGGTTTCGCTCTTTAGCCGAGATTGAAACTCAACCGTCGAGCTGGCAGTCGGTGCCCCTACCCCTGCGCTATTATATGACACTGACTAAATGTAAGTGATATCTCAATGTAAACATTAGAGAGAGAGAGAGAGAGAGAGAGAGAGAGAGAGAGAGAGAGAGAGAGAGAGAGAGAGAGAGAGAGAGAGAGAGACTATTTTATTTAAGATCTATACTTTACAGTGTCTTCTCGGTGTACCTGGCTTTATTTAAGAAGCAGATAAATACTAAAAAAGCACACTGCTTTTCTATCGCCAGTAAAACAATAACAAGCTTCGTGTGTATATATATATATATATATATATATATATATATATATATATATATATATATATATATATATATATATATAGTGAAGATAGTACTATTTGTCATGTAGGACAGAAAAAAATGTTATAATTTTTGGGGAATATTCTTAAAAATTTTATAATTTTTCTTTAAAAATTGAATTCAATCCTTCTGGAGTGCACATAGTAATAAATAGTGGTATGGTTAGAGTGAATATGTGGGTGGACTAATAATATAAATATATGTTAATGAAACAACAATCGCACTATGAACAGAGTCAATAATGGAACCTGAAGAAACAAAATATGTAGAATAGCATAGAGAAAAACAATTTTGCAAAGATATTTGAAAAACATAAAACAATGGAGACATGGACACAACATGAAACTAAATTGATTACAAAAGTGGTTAAAAAATATAAAAGTATAGAAAAATATATTTAGGGTTTTCGTAATATTAATTATTTAGAATAGTGAGAGCTCGTCAGTTGACTACCAGAGTGACTATTTCGAGGATTTAAAGACAATACAGTCAAATTGCTCTGACTTCCCAATCAGAATTAGCCAAGTTCTACCACCCATAATTTTATATCTTTAAAATATATACATGAAGTGTTTACAGGATATAAGTAAAATTGTATTGACTAACCAGCAATAAACATTGATTCTCGTGATAGTGATAATAAAGTCCAGGAAGGTAGCATTATTACCAGTTCTAGTCTTTTTGTGTATATTTCTGGATGTGACGAATTTTTTAAACCATCATTAATGGCATATATATATATATATATATATATATATATATATATATATATATATATATATAAAATAGAACAATGAAATTACAAATGGATAACACCAAACAGTGATTTATTTTACAATCTTTAAAAAATAGTTATGCAAATAAGGAATTCAGCTTTTTCGTCTCTAGTATTTTGGTCCGTACTATGGAGTATTTAAAAATATTATTTTGCAGTATTGACTTGAATAACAGTAACCCGTTTATATGATAAACGAAATACTTATTTCACGGTTTTAATTTAGATATCTGTGTGTAGAGATTATTTCACTTTCTAAACCAGTTGCATAATGTGCCCTGATGTAAACTAAAATATCGACGAGTGAAATTTAAACAATTTCCATCCATAAAAAATGCACTAATTTCATTAACAAGGCTAGAAAAGAAAATAATAGTCTTGGTAGAAAAAGTCGTTTCTCTCACGTAATTATTCCAACATTTTTAGTTCTTTTATTTTTCACTTAATTTTGTGCAAAGTTTTAATAATGTAATTCGATATTTTAAAGGAGAAACGTGTTAAACTCATTAAGAAAGAAAGGGGACAAATAAAATGTTATTTCAAATATAACAAAGAATTGAAACACAATATTCCATCCCGTGCCTTCAGAGAGTTACGCCCACGGTTTAAATAATAATAATAATAATAATAATAATAATAATAATAATAATAATAATAATAATAATAATAATAATAATAATAATAATATTATTCTTTCAATAATTTCACGTTGTCTGTTTTTATTTTTATTCCAATGAAACTTTCGCAGATGTAAAGGTCGTCTAAAATTATACCTTAAGGATATTTGTATTTCTCCATTTCACCGTTCTTTTGTCGTCCCAAATCGTAAGGTTGCCTCGTAATGAATTGTGTTTGTAAGGCTGATGTTTATTTATAAAATAATAACTGATTCTGTAATAAAAACAACAGCCTCTTCAGACAACTACAATAATAAAATCGTCTCTCCCCAATCAATGAATATCGAGCATTATCGATTAAATTAGTGGTGCTTGTGTTACATGAAAATACTTTTGAAATGTTCAGTTTAAATTAAAAGCAGTTGGAGAGATACGAAGTTAGCATACACATGACCAAGTGAGACGTGATTCCCTGTGGTTATCTGGATAAGAAATTGATAATTAAAGGTCATAAGATGCCATGATGCAACCAACCAGCCGCTGATTGTGTGTTGAATTAAATTTAATAAATTGATATTGCAAATATTCTAAGTTGTTCTTTGTCAATACTTTATTTTAATGCAAATATAAATCATCAGCAGGCACATGTCGAACTCTAAGATGGGGGACAATGCTAACCCACGTGGTCAAAATAAAGTCATTAAAATATTCACTCATATATATATATATATATATATATATATATATATATATATATATATATATATATATATATATATATATATATATGGTGTGGGTTGGTCGTTCAGTTTCAAAGTATTGCAGGGTTAGTTAATAAAAATTGAAATATAAGCCAATGGCAATACAAGATTAATTAATTAATTTTTTTTCTTACATTAATCCTATTAATTTCGGAATAAAATTCCATCATCAGGGGTTACCAGTATTGAGTCATTTTTTTTTCCTAAAAAAACAAGAATAAACAAACTTATTACTTTGTTACTTGATAAACGTCTTTGGTGCGACGTCTCCGCTGTTGTTGTTGTTGTTGGCGGTTAAGATTCGAATTCCGGTGTAGAACGAGGCGATGGCTCGCTATTCTTGATAAGGTGTGGGTTGGTCGTTCAGTTTCAAAGTATTGCAGGGTTAGTTAAAAAAAAATGAAATATAAGCCAATGGCAATACAAGATTAATTAATTAATTATTTTTTCTTACATTGATCCTATTAATTTCGGAATAAAATTCCATCATCAGGGGTGATCAGTATTGATTCATTAAAAAAATTTTTTTAAAAAATATATATATATACGTAAAACAAATATTATGTTATTGAAAGCCATGACAATGTAAATTTAAAATAAAATACAATGACTATAATGTTAATTGTTATTAATATATTTAAATAGATTAAAAATATATTAATGAGTTATCTTATTTAAAATTAGCATCGCCAAGGCTTTCATTAGTATTAAATTTACTTACTATATTCTACAGCAACACAACCATTCACTGTGTTTTATAAATTTTAATTACCTATTAATGAGTTAGCTTAATAACTAATTTAATTACAATAATTAAAGATTTAACTTAATATTAGTGGTATACTTAGCCGGGAAGGTAGTAATAGTTATGTTATACCAGAATTCAGGTTCATTATGGTAAATCCACTAGGTGGTTACTATATTTATCAAGAGTGAACTGTTTGTAATGCCTACAGTTAATACCTATTTCATCTCTTTGATTCAGTAGTTTAGTTCTTTCAGAAAACATAACATTAGCTAATTTTTCATTGAGACAAAGAAAACAGGTGGGATTGTATTGAAGTTGTAGCTTTCTTCAAGACGCTCTGTTTATATATATTATATTTTTCTTTAGATAACATATGTATTTAGATAAAGATGATTTATGGCTTCTGAATCTAACCTTAAAGTCAGTACTTGTACGAATTAAGTAAAAAAAAATCAGTCTTGAATTATCTTCTAAGAACACGGTTCTCTAATAAATTATACTCTTAGTTAAACATTTTCTTGTAAGGAACATCCATTTTTATCTCCACGGTTTCATTCATTATTATTGTTATTATTATCTTGTGTATTGTTAATTATAATGTTATTTTTACGGCTTAAGGTCTGTCTATTATGGCGCTTAATTTTGTTAATAAGTTATTTGGACAGCTATAGCTAAGTTTTAAAGTATTCTTATTAAATATTTTATGTAGACAGTATTTATTTACTCCTTACCAGGAGTTAGGCACAAGGTCAGTTTTTATCATACTCCCACAAGTAAGATGTGACCCAAGGTCGGGTCGGGAAAGTGGGGTTTGAAAAGCCAGCGCCCGAGAGGTGAGCACTCTGGCCATTTTAAAAATTGCCTGGACAGCCCCGTCGGCATTTCCCGGTAGGGGCGCCTCAGACAGTAAGCAATAAACTTACTGCTCCCCAAAGAAGGGAGGCAAAGCCTGGGAGGGTGGACCTCCTAGAATAGCACAGGACATACCCATTGACCGGCGTAAGTCAAGCCCCGAAGGCCAAGACAATACCAGTATGGGGTGCAGTATACATCGGAACAGATACTACACTTTGAGCTTAGCCAAAAGGCCAAAAACAAATGAGTAGATAGTAATTTGCACCAGAATGACGACTTAAAAGATTAAGAAACATAATTTTAGATTTAACTATCAGATTCAACGACGGTATACCAAATACTATTTCGGTTTCTATTTTTCCTACTATTATTTCTGCCATTATACCCAATCAGTGTTAAAATAAACATTATTTTGTAAAGCGTTGTTGTATATATAACTATTGTTATTAAACAATTATTATGACCTGTGTGTATACATAGATCTGTGTCATGTATGTATGTGATCGAAACCTATGATTCTCCAATGTGTAAGCGTAAAAGGAAAAAGAGCGACTTGATTTCCGTCGGTCAGTGATAATAATAAATCACACGCTTAAAACGTCCTCCAGTAGCTGCGACTTTGTGTAGAGATACATTTTTCTGACCCAGATTTCTATTTACTTTTATTTCTTTCGGAAAAGTTAACATTTAGTTGTTTTCCAGCCCCGTAGACATGCACAGAAACGCAGGTTAATTTGCATAAGCTGTTCTTATATTTATGTAACTTCGCGCTCTCTCTCTCTTTCTATCCCGCAGCCTCACCATGCATCTTGTAAACTCTATCTCAATTTACCAACATTTAAAAAACATAACTGCCCTCCCTCTGATTTAATGCAAAGTCTAGTTAACTACTAAAATAATACATTCCAAAACCAATTTAAAAGATATTAAAAATACTATCTACATAAAAACACAACAACCTAAAATTAATAACATCACGTATGAAACAAATGGAAACATTTTAAAATGCTGTACGTAATGCAATGTTATTCCGTGATGCCACTCCTATGTCACTGAATTCAAATTGTCAACGTCTTTCCTCAAACAATGCGAAAACGTTCTCTGGGCGTGTCTCTACTGCTTTAAAAACAATCCTCTTCTTTCACCTGATAATGATTCGACTAGGAATCGAAAACGTTCAAAAATGACTATTAAAAAATTGAAAGAAAAAGAAAGTATAATTAAACAGACGAATTCTGTTATTTCTAACAATGTTTGCATAAATGAGAAAATGCTGCCTAAATACACAGACACAATATATATATATATATATATATATATATATATATATATATATATATATATATATAGTGGTTCAATGAGTTAGAGTGAATTTTACCCAGGCGCTGCGAGTTCAATCCCTGGCGAAGAATTTAAGGAAAAATTAACAAAAATAAATATTTAAAAGGAAGAATAAGAGCAGTTTACCATAGATGAATAAAATAAAACGTTCAGTTCAAAAATCGAAGAACGTTATCGAATCCTAACGAATACCAGATATTTGCGAATATAATAACGTCCAAGTTAAATATAATAACGACTAAGTTAAATATAATAACGTCCAAGTTAAATATAAAAACGTCCAAGTTAAATATAAAAACGTCCAAGTTAAATATAATGACGTCCAAGTTAAATATAAAAACATCCAAGTTAAATATAATGACGTTCAAGTTAAGTATAAAAACGTCCAAGTTAAATACAAAAACGTCCAAGTTAAGTATAATAACATCCAAGGTAAATATAATAACATCCAAGTTAAATATAATACCATCCAAGTGAAAAATAATACCATCCAAGTTAAACAGTCCAAAATTGGTAAATAATGTAATTTTATGCATTAACTTGATATTTCGAATCGATACAAACCCCTGAATGTATTTGCATTTAAATTAATACAACTAATATTTTATTAGAAGCACACAGAATTAAATGTATGCCTTTTCATTTAATCGACCAGGTCCGGGTTTTATTGGACGAAGAGAATACGTAATAATGTGCAGCCAAAATATAGAAATATCGATTAATATTTAACAAAATGTTCTAATTTTAAGATGGAATCCACGAAACCCATAGAAAAACATTTCAAAATACTTACCATTCCTTTTATTATTTATAAACTTTATATCTATCTATCTATCTATCTATCTATCTATCTATCTATCTTCCTCTCTCTATATATATATATGATTATCTTTATTTACACAGACATGTACAAAATCTGCGACACTTCTTTTTTTCTCCATTTCATTCTTTCCAAATATGATCTAAGGTTAAGATCGGATTCTAACGCTGCCTGATGAGATCTCAGTTTATAATAACTGTTGATCGATAACATCGACATGCCAGTGTCGCAGATTTTGTACATGTCTGTGTAAATAAAAATAATCATATATAAAAGCTCTATTTGATATTGAGCCCGCTTTATAAACCGGGTTGAAATTCTTTGGATTACTACTCTGTGGATGTTTTACCTGGATTATATATATATATATATATATATATATATGATAATTTTATTTACACAGACATGTACAAAATCTGCGACACTGGCATGTCGATGTTATCGATCAACAGTTACTATAAACTGAGATCTCATCAGGCAGAGTTAGAATCCGATCTTAACCTCAGATCATAGTTATTCTCTCCAACTATGATCTGAGGTTAAGATCGGATTCTAACTCTGCCTGATGAGATCTCAGTTTATAGTAACTGTTGATCGATAACATCGACATGCCAGTGTCGCAGATTTTGTACATGTCTGTGTAAATAAAATTATCATATATAAAGCTCTATTTTGATATTGAGCACTTTTTATAAACCCGGTTAAAATTCTCTGGATTACCACCCTGTGGATATTTTTCACCTGGATTATTACCATTATTATATATATATATATATATATATATATATATATATATATATATATATATATATATATATATATATATATATATGGGCATATTATTAAAAACAAAACTTTAGAATTTAAGGAGTGTGTCCCCAAAAACTTAAACAATAAGCGTAATACAAAAACTTGAGAAAATAATCGCTCTTCGTCAAATTTTGAGTTTTATTATGTAAATGTCAACAATATATATGCTAGGTAAACACACAAACTATGAACTTATCACCATGAATTATTGGATACGTATTCTAGGCAACACGGTTAGTAACGTGGGCACATTAGATTTTTTATAAACATTACCATTTAGGGATATCCCCCCGAATATTGAGATAAGCGAGATACGATATCCTATCATCGGACAGTTGCGGCACCACTTTGCTGTTAAATATGCCATTCATTGTAGAATTATTTAATCTGTTAGCTATAGCCAGAGGCAGACGTGCCATATATCTTGACAAATACGCCTATTCCCATCTCTATCGCTGGGAGGTTGGGTTCATTTGAACAACCACGGTTCACTATTTTCATTGATAATAAAATAAAATAAACCTGTGAACCATACAAAGTGTGTTATTTTTTTGTATAAGCTTTTGTTCCAGGTTGAACGTGTGCGCCCCTTATAAGATTGCTGGCGGGAAGAACCATGAAAAACTGAACGAATCAGACGAGAGTCTCATAAAAGCCTAGAGCTAACTCGCGATTGGCTATCCTTTAACAATGCAGCATTATGTATGTTGTAACCTGATTTCGGTGAGCTTTGCCCACTGATTCCATTCTAAAAAAGCCTTGTGTCATATTCGCTTTCGTCTAGTAAAACCTTTCAGATAAATACAAACCTAAAAAAGACAAACGCGAAAAAACAAGCACTTTATTTCATTTTCTGTTTCCGTGGTTTTCCTGGTTTTGAATAATCATTAAAAATCATTCTAAGTGGCACTTGATGTAATAATAGTTTTTCTCGAATATTTTCATCGTAGGACAAGCGATGACGTCAATGAAATCAATAACGGAATATGTACAGACAGAGCTTTGTCGTTAATTAGACTGTATAAAATCACCAATTCTTTTAATACGCCGAACGCGAAGAGATTTTCTTTGAATTGTATAAGTCGTTAAATATAGGTACGTACAAACAAGGCTGTTTATCCGTCACGCTGTAGTTTAAACATTTCTGATAATTATGAGAGATGAACGCTAATATTTATTATGTTAAGACTTCATTTAGAGAATGTTTTACTAACTCATTTGTGTACAAATGAAACGACATCCCTTTCCACGGAAACATTACTCATATATAAATACTAGAATGCAATTCCGGCTTTTTCTTACTTTTATTAGCCCCAAACAAAGCACATTGCTACTGAGACGTAAATGGCTACTGTGATTAGGGGCCAGAATCATAGGGGAAATATTTTATGGGGAGTTGGGAAGCAAGATGTTTGTTCACATTACATTTAAATTTCTGCAAGTTGGAACAGTCAGGGAAACAGAGAGCGGGAAGGAATTCCAAAGACAAACGGTCCGAGGAAAGAAGCTATTAGAGTAGAAGGTTTTCCAGCATTTGCAGTAAGTTCGTCGGAGCACATTCCATGGAAGTGCTTGTAAAACAAGCACAGGGATGGAACAGTTTGGCGATGGGACATGGACTGGAGCTTGGTAGACAGTGCGGCAACTATTAAGTTAGACTCTTTTTTGTACACTGTCCAAGATGAAGAGACTTTCTCTGTAATACATAAGAAACTCTCCGTACTCTAGATCCCAACCCTGTAAAATTATATAGACATTTTTATAATATTTTGCTATAATTTCAGCTTTTCCTTTTTCTCGTTGTTTTCGGCATGTATTATGCTACTACTACTACTACTACTACTACTACTACTACTACTACTACTACTACTACTACTACTACTACTCTAGTATTTTTCAACTTTACGTGATTTCCTTATTTACGTCAACCGGTAATTCCCCTATTATTACGCCGCTGCTACTACTAATGGTGTTAAATATTAGTGGATACGTGTACTAGTATAAATATTAGCTAACAGATATTTGCTTAGATAAATCTGGTATTATGTTGAAAACAGAAAACTTCAGAGAAAGGGGTCACGAATGGTTCCACCGTTTGACCCTTTTCGTATAAGCTAGAGATCGCATATGACGTCAGAGACAGTAGCGGATAAAAATATTGACACTTTGAATGGAGCGGCCAAACGAAGAAGACGCTTTTAATAAAACGATTATAATTAAGGCATTTCTGTGGAATTATCAGCTGAGGTAAGACGTATTAATTATGCTGCTAATCTTACGAGAATATAATTAAGCAATAAGCTTAAAAACGTAATAATTGACTGCCCCTCTCTCTTTCCTTCTTCCTCTCTATAACACTCAGTCTACTGGGAGATTATGAACGAATAAATCGTTTATCTTCTAAGATCGTGTTGCTGAATTACTTGAATGATACCTCAAATAAAAAGATGATGACGACTTTTATTACAGCTACCGAAATTGTTCTCAGTCGGTTGGATAACAACACACACGCAGGCCAGATGAAGCCCCAAAAACGAAGGTATGATTTCAATTTGATCATGCACGTTAGAATAAATGATTACTAGTATATCCTTGGTAACGACCCCCAGGCTATGTAACACTACTCCTCCCACTACTCCCCATCTGATTCGCCATTTTCAACGAACTAAAATAATACCCCATGTACAAGCAAGCAAGTAAACAATAAAGTAGGAAAATCAAAGGTTTGACTATTACAAAAGTTTAATATATAACAACGGACCACAAATATTAATTAAACCTAAACTTAAAAGTATGTATGAAAACTAGCGCGACCCGCGGAAATTTCACAACTGCACCCTTCACATGTTGCATACTTTTTCCGTGCTTAAAAATATTTTAATTCTATGCACGTCTGAGCGGAGACCTCACGATATTATTGTACTACTTTTTTTCAAACTGAAACATACTTATCTAAGTATTCTGATTAATGTACTTTCTATGATACACCTGGATAAAATCTATCGCCAAAACTTTTGTAAGAATTTGTGACAGATTTCCATTCTATGGAAGGCCAGCGCAGACGCCAATTCAATTATTGTACCATCTTTTTACAGAACAGATACTACACTATACTACACTTTGAAAGTGTAGATTAAGTCGAGTTTCACGTTCCATACAACAGCGACGTAAGATTAAATTTAAAAATGTACTTTTTTCGCCTCTAATTTTCGGTGATCAAGCGATGTGTTTTTTTAAAATAGAGTTTGAGAAGGATAACATACGTAAGAACATGAAATTGCCTTAGTGTATTATAATATTGTTACACCGGCCGTTCTTACACACGAGAAACTACACCGGTTGTCACTATAAATAGTGCGAGTCACCAGAGACACTGAAGAAAAGGCACAGTCTTGTAACTGTCTAGCCAAGAGCTAGTCAGTTTCTTACTTTGTTAATACACTTGTTAAACCAACCCTCGACTTGACTTCCTTTATTTATTATTTACTGTGGGACAACTTCACAACAAATATAAATTAAAGTTCACGACATGATTACACATATATAAATATTGCAAATAAAAAAAAATTTTGGCAGTTTTCTATCACCCAATTTAAAAAGTTGAATTTCAGATTAAAATATCTGAATTGGAAATTAAGAAAAGCTGAACTTCAGTTTTCTCTTTTTCCTTTTTTAACCATTTTCGTTGATCCTGTAAAACTGGTGGGTAACAATACCAAACAAACACACTGGCTTCATAAACCGCAAATACAAAAGATTTTAGTTTTCAGGAAGTTTGGCTTGCAGCAAGACTTACCTATCATACTTAATCCGAATACTATATTTTATCGCCGTATTCTGTAAGCACATGAAATAGAAAATGAAAATAAAAATCTAAATAAATAACTTAATGTACGCAGTATGACGCGGGAATATTTTTTCATTATTTAAATCATATGATTAAAGAAATATAAACGGAAATCAAATAAAAATAAACCAATTGTTAAAAATATAAATAATAAATGCGATTGTTAGCGAATGATTTTCGTTATGACTCCAAAAACCGGTCTGTGTGATTTGAATGCAATTCTGCTATTCGTTTATTCCGTCAATCGGAAATTAAACAAACAGTATTTGGAATAGCTGGTACGCCACAAAATGCAGTTGAAGAGAGCGTTGCGTGATTATGTTGAAAATGTAGTGTAGCTTACAGACAATAGCAAGAGCGAAAAAAATAAACTAATAACTGTGTTACGACGAATTAGTAATATTATGAAGAGAACCTCAAGTGGGTGGTAGTAGATCTTAGCACGAGTGTAAAAATACACCTGGCGTACTGTGCAGGGGACAGTGCAGAGGACAGTGTTAGAAGTAGCTGTCGAACCGGAAAAACATCTAAAATGTATTAAAAGCTAACGAGAGGAACGTATATATTCCGAAAACATGGATCAAGGATTGTCCTAAATGTCTGCGGAAGGATATTCGCATATGCAAGTTTAAGTATATAAAGCTATAATCGTCAATGAAAAAATTACTTCACATTATTATGAAGATATATTTATCTATGCTTAGTAATATATTTGACACAAGAAAAACACATTTTGTGAGGCGTTTGTTCAAAACAACTGATCTAGATTTTGATTCAATATAGCAGTAGACCCCACTTTAATTTATGTCGATTGTATACTATTTTTTTCGCGGCTGACATGAAGGAATTTATTTGACTGCTTTTTGTTAAAGCATGATAAATATGACCGAAACGAAGATAAAATAACTTACAAAAAGTGTAGAAAGATTTACTAAAATGAATTAAAAAAAATAAATATGGTAAAATTCGTGAAAACACATTAGTGAAATAATAAAGCTAATACTTCTAAAGAAATTAGAAAAGTAAAACATTAGTTAGTAAAATTCGTGAAAACATATAATTAAAATAATAAAGTGAATACTTCTAAAGAAATCAGAAAAGTAAAACATTAGTTAGTAAAATTCGTGAAAATATATAATTAAAATAATAAAGTGAATACTTCTAAATAAATCAGAAAAGTAAAACATTAGTTAGTAAAATTCGTGAAAATATATAATTGAAATAATAAAGTGAATACTTCTAAAGAAATCAGAAAAGTAAAACATTAGTTAGTAAAATTCGTGAAAATATATAATTGAAATAATAAAGTGAATACTTCTACAGAAATCAGAAAAGTAAAACATTAGTTAGTAAAATTCGTGAAAATATATAATTGAAATAATAAAGTGAATACTTCTACAGAAATCAGAAAAGTAAAACATTAGTTAGTAAAATTCGTGAAAATATATAATTGAAATAATAAAGTGAATACTTCTACAGAAATCAGAAAAGTAAAACATTAGTTAGTAAAATTCGTGAAAATATATAATTGAAATAATAAAGTGAATACTTCTAAAGAAATCAGAAAAGTAAAACATTAGTTAGTAAAATTCGTGAAATATATAATTGAAATAATAAAGTGAATACTTCTAAAGAAATCAGAAAAGTAAAACATTAGTTAGTAAAATTCGTGAAAATATATAATTGAAATAATAAAGTGAATACTTCTAAAGAAATCAGAAAAGTAAAACATTAGTTAGTAAAATTCGTGAAAACATATAATTGAAATAATAAAGTGAATACTTCTAAAGAAATCAGAAAAGTAAAACATTAGTTAGTAAAATTCGTGAAAACATATAATTGAAATAATAAAGCTAATACTTCTAAAGAAATCAGAAAAGTAAAACATTAGTTAGTAAAATTCGTGAAAACATATAAGGGAAACAATAAAGTTAATACTTCTAAATAAATCAGAAAATGAAAACATACGTTTGTAAAATTCGTGAAAAGGTATATGTGTAATAATAAAGCTAATACTTCTAAAGAGATAAAAAATGAAAACATTAGTTGGTTTCACAGAAATCGACTGCGAAGTATCTCAGAGGATTGAATAATCGAGGAGAGAAACCGAGTCGAATCCTGAACGGCCGTCATCAGTGAAAATTACATTATAAATGGCCGCCGCGAAAATGCAACGTGATTTGCCACAATGATCGAAAGGGGCGGATAATACTGGAAATCTAGGAAGACTTGTTGTCATTCAGAATCCAGGGAACACCACCTGTTTTCTATCAGTTAACAATCACTAATGATGAACTCTTAGTGATTAAGAAATTTGAACTTCATTTAGAAAATACAGGATGACCACAAAAATTATTACCACTTCATGGAACATTAAATAGAATTCAGAATCGTTTCTGTAATCAACCATATTTTGTGCAAATAAACTTCAGACTATATCTTACTCGCCCATCAAGTTTTAGTCATCAATGTCCAACAGTTTTTATATATTACTGTTCAATAATTTACTCCAAATGTGCTCCTCTGCGTTGCAAGCAAATGTGATTTGAGCTGTGATGGCTTTCTGCACTTCATGAATCATCTAGAACTGGAGACTGTATTGATAAACATCTTTAGGATAACCCTACATATAACATTTGATGCGGTTATGGTCCGGTGAGTGTGGAACCCATTCATGATCATACCTTTACTGATGAGACGATCATTAAAGTATCCCAGAATATCATTGAACGGCAATAGTAGACCGTGAGTTTGCTTCTTATACCCTCGTAACTCTCGCTTCCCTTATTTTTTTTTAGCCCGCACAGTTCATGAGCGATGTTTCTGACACAGGGGAAATAATTGCTGTTATATGAGTCAGAATCTGTCAATATAACACTTAACGTTGGCTAGTTTTTGACCTTCAAGGGATATTTTTCTTTTAGATCCTTACATCAAGTGACTTCATGCCTTGTCTGGAGCGATTTCCATAGAATTAATTAAAATAACATAAAACAAAAACTGTAGGTCATTAATAACTGAAACTTGGTGGACAAGTCATGAATAGATTTAACTTTGTTTGTACCAAATATGGTTTGATTGCTGGCAAAGTTGTGAGTTTGATTAACGATTTTATGGGTGGATCATTTTGAGGTCACCCGATCACTGGGATGCTGAAAATACACTTGTCCCAGTTCAATGCAACTATCACCATAAAATATATAAGGGAGATATTACATTTTGTTCAGAAAGAAAAAGAGTTTTGTCGGATCACTATGAAATATATAAGGGCAATATTACATTTTGTTCAGAAAGAAAAAGAGTTTTGTCGGATCACTATAAAATATATATGGGCGATATTACATTTTGTTCAGAAAGAAAAAGAGTTTTGTCGGATCATTATCAAATATATAAGGGAGATATTACATTTTGTTCAGAAAGAAAAAGAGTTGTGTCGGATCACTATAAAATATATAAGGGCGATATTACATTTTGTTCAGAAAGAAAAAGAGTTGTGTCGGATCACTATAAAATATATAAGGGCGATATTACATTTTGTTCAGAAAGTAAAAGAGTTGTGTCGGATCACTATAAAATATATAAGGGAGATATTAGATTTTGTTCAGAAAGAAAAAGAGTTTTGTCGGATCACTATAAAATATATAAGGGCGATATTACGTTTTGTTCAGAAATAAAAAGAGTTTTGTCGGATCACTATAAAATATATAAGGGCGATATTACATTTTGTTCAGAAAGAAAAAGAGTTTTGTCGGATCACTATAAAATATATAAGGGCGATATTACATTTTGTTCAGAAAGAAAAAGAGTTTTGTCGGATCACTATAAAATATATAAGGGCGATATTACATTTTGTTCAGAAAGTAAAAGAGTTGTGTCGGATCACTATAAAATATATAAGGGCGATATTACATTTTGTTCAGAAAGAAAAAGAGTTTTGTCGGATCACTATGAAATATATAAGGGCGATATTACATTTTGTTCAGAAAGAAAAAGAGTTTTGTCGGATCACTATAAAATATATAAGGGCGATATTACATTTTGTTCAGAAAGAAAAAGAGTTTTGTCGGATCACTATGAAATATATAAGGGCGATATTACATTTTGTTCAGAAAGAAAAAGAGTTTTGTCGGATCACTATAAAATATATAAGGGAGATATTACATTTTGTTCAGAAAGAAAAAGAGTTTTGTCGGATCACTATAAAATATATAAGGGCGATATTACATTTTGTTCAGAAAGAAAAAGAGTTTTGTCGGATCACTATAAAATATATAAGGGCGATATTACATTTTGTTCAGAAAGAAAAAGAGTTTTGTCGGATCACTATGAAATATATAAGGGCGATATTACATTTTGTTCAGAAAGAAAAAGAGTTTTGTCGGATCACTATAAAATATATAAGGGCGATATTACATTTTGTTCAGAAAGAAAAAGAGTTTTGTCGGATCACTATAAAATATATAAGGGCGATATTACATTTTGTTCAGAAAGAAAAAGAGTTTTGTCGGATCACTATAAAATATATAAGGGCGATATTACATTTTGTTCAGAAAGAAAAAGAGTTTTGTCGGATCACTATAAAATATATAAGGGCGATATTACATTTTGTTCAGAAAGAAAAAGAGTTTTGTCGGATCACTATAAAATATATAAGGGCGATATTACATTTTGTTCAGAAAGAAAAAGAGTTTTGTCGGATCACTATAAAATA
Source organism: Sepiola atlantica (assembly GCA_963556195.1). NCBI lineage: Eukaryota > Metazoa > Mollusca > Cephalopoda > Sepiida > Sepiolidae > Sepiola > Sepiola atlantica. The sequence continues at coordinate 192,421,580 of OY744522.1, forward strand.
TATAAGGGCGATATTACATTTTGTTCAGAAAGAAAAAGAGTTTTGTCGGATCACTATGAAATATATAAGGGCGATATTACATTTTGTTCAGAAAGAAAAAAAGAGTTTTGTCGGATCACTATAAAATATATAAGGGAGATATTACATTTTGTTCAGAAAGAAAAAGAGTTTTGTCGGATCACTATAAAATATATAAGGGCGATATTACATTTTGTTCAGAAAGAAAAAGAGTTTTGTCGGATCACTATAAAATATATAAGGGCGATATTACATTTTGTTCAGAAAGAAAAAGAGTTTTGTCGGATCACTATAAAATATATAAGGGCGATATTACATTTTGTTCAGAAAGAAAAAGAGTTTTGTCGGATCACTATAAAATATATAAGGGAGATATTAGATTGTGTTCAGAAAGAAAAAGAGTTTTGTCGGATCACTATAAAATATATAAGGGCGATATTACATTTTGTTCAGAAAGAAAAAGAGTTTTGTCGGATCACTATAAAATATATAAAGGCGATATTACATTTTGTTCAGAAAGAAAAAGAGTTTTGTCGGATCACTATAAAATATATAAGGGCGATATTACATTTTGTTCAGAAAGAAAAAGAGTTTTGTCGGATCACTATAAAATATATAAGGGAGATATTAGATTTTGTTCAGAAAGAAAAAGAGTTTTGTCGGATCACTATAAAATATATAAGGGCGATATTACATTTTGTTCAGAAAGAAAAAGAGTTTTGTCGGATCACTATAAAATATATAAGGGCGATATTACATTTTGTTCAGAAAGAAAAAGAGTTTTGTCGGATCACTATAAAATATATAAGGGCGATATTACATTTTGTTCAGAAAGAAAAAGAGTTTTGTCGGATCACTATAAAATATATAAGGGCGATATTACATTTTGTTCAGAAAGAAAAAGAGTTTTGTCGGATCACTATGAAATATATAAGGGCGATATTACATTTTGTTCAGAAAGAAAAAGAGTTTTGTCGGATCACTATAAAATATATAAGGGAGATATTACATTTTGTTCAGAAAGAAAAAGAGTTTTGTCGGATCACTATAAAATATATAAGGGCGATATTACATTTTGTTCAGAAAGAAAAAGAGTTTTGTCGGATCACTATAAAATATATAAGGGCGATATTACATTTTGTTCAGAAAGAAAAAGAGTTTTGTCGGATCATTATAAAATATATAAGGGCGATATTACATTTTGTTCAGAAAGAAAAAGAGTTTTGTCGGAATAAAACAATAATCAACTTAATGTCTGATTAAAATTTCCAAGTTCAATTAGTCTTGTAAAAGTTCTGTTCTGACTAGAAAATTGAATCAACTTTATATTGTCTTTGTTGATTTGTTTACACGCGCAAAAAACTAATAGAGACATCTCAGCACATTTTAAACATATTCATTCTAACGTTCGCGCTTCTTATAATTAAGTTGAATTAAAGATTATTGACATTGCTTTTAGGTTTAATTTGCTGTGGACGCCATTCTTCTATCTTTTCTGTTACTAATCGTATAGTTGGATAATCGTTCAGCATTTAGATTGTCTGTTTATTTATTTGTCTGTCTATACAATTTCTCTAAAAGTTCTCAAAACATTTTAACAATATTCATGATTTTAATTTACTGAGATGATAGAGTATTTTATAATTTACATGAAGTATCACTTACTTGTCTATGTAATCTATATTATCATTTCATATAAACCACATTTTTGCATTAAGATATATTTTTGTTTTTATTTTTTGTCAGTAAAGACGTTTTCATAAATAAAGAGTCCCTTTTCTGGGGCTAACATACGATTTCTATATAGGATACATAGATTAAAGATTCTCCTCTATCTCTCAAACGTTGAGTTAGTAAAGAAGTGAAGATCTCTATCTCAAATTGCTAACTTAATTATGTTATAGTGTATATTTATTGTGGTCTTTTATTAATTTGGCTGGATTCCAAGACAAGAATTAATCTGGTCTGGTGGAGTATCCAGCTAAGTACTGTTAGTTGAGGTAACATTGCTTAGAGAAGGTGCACCATTCCTCGTATGATCCAGTATATAGCCGTGTCAAAGGGATCTTATTTGGCCTTCGAATACTATGCTATTTTGAATATTTGGTCAGGGTTTACTTGTAGGATGAAGTATACTGATGTCAGGTTTCCTGAAAAACCATGTACAGAGAAACCGAAGACACTTGAAAATGGTGCCTCGTAGGTAATTCACTCTTTGTTTCATTTTACTTCAGTCAGAGTTCTCAGAAATCAAAGGGCCATTTTCTTGGGCCGAACATTTAATCTGTATATGAGATACATAGATATTCGAATATTCTATTAAAGTTCTCCTTTATTTCTCAAACGTTGAGTTAGTAAAGAAGTGAAGATCACTAATTTCTCTATCCCCAATTATCCACTTAATTAGTTTATCTTTATTGTGGTCTTTTATTAATTTGGCTGGATCCCAAGACAATACATTGTATGGTTGAGTATACAGCTAAGTGTTGTTACTTCACTAAGAAAATGTGCACTATTCACCGCATGAGCCAGTGTATAGTCGTGTCGGTGAGATCTTATTTGGGCTTCGAATACTATGTTATTTTGTTTATTTGGTCAGGGTTTACTTGTATGGATAGGTATCCTCATGTTTGTCCTGAAAAACCTTTGTATAAAGATACCAAAGACACCCGAGAATCGTGTCTAGTAGGTATTTCAAACTCTCCTGTAAGTATTTCAAACTCAATATATACATATATATATATATATATATATATATATATATATATATATGCATTCAATTTTCTTATGTTTTTGTTTTTGATGAGGATGAGGCATCGTACTGGATGCCAGATATTTATCCGCTATTTCAGACACTCCAACCGAGAGATCTTTTTCAAAATTCAAACCGGCCCTTTAAATACAATTGTTTGTATCTTTTCTGCACTTGGTTCACCGGGTATATTCGCTAGGTATCTAAAAAAAATATTTTTTTATGAGTCCGTTTGTTCCTATAATTACTGGAATGATGGAGATCTTCCTGAGATTCCAGTTTCTTTTCCTGTTGTACATAAGACCTTGGTATTTCATTATTTTTTCCCTTTCAGCTCTGTTCAAGCCATCATCATTAGAGACACTGACTTCAACTAGGGTTGGTACTTTCTCCCTTTCGTGCTATATTACTATTCTCTGTTCTTGGCCTTTTGGCTAAGATCAAAGTGTAGTATCTGTTCCGATGGATTTCTGCACCCCATAGACTGATATTGTCTTGGCCTTCGGGGCTTGATTTACACCTGTCTATGGGTCTGTCCTGTGCAGTTCTAGGAGGTCCACCCTCCCAGGCTTCGTCTCCC
>OY744522.1:192429929-192464929 GCA_963556195.1 Sepiola atlantica
AGTAGTATTTTTTTGTGTTCATTTATACATAAATAACACTAAACAATCAAACATTTTAAAAATTTCTCAAAATTCAGAAGGTGCAGGCCAATAGTCTTTGGCTATTTTACATTCATGAAACCCCTTTTACAGTCTGAAAATGGTCCTAAATTAAAGTACTATATCAGATTTAACCATCTATATCCATTCATAGCTTTTGAGGATGTTTTAGGACCTGCAATATCGCATGAAACCACTTTTTTTAACAGAAAAATGATGGATTTTGAGTCCCGTGGAGCCCTAACGGCTATTTTTGGCCTGCACCTTCTGGATTTTGCAAAATTTTCAAAATGTTTGATTGTTTAGTGTTATTTATGTATAAATGAACACAAAAATACTACTCGCATGAATCTGAATTTTTCACCCATTACGTCCCACCCCTATAATAAATGTACGTACAACCATTTTCTAAAAACAACATGTTCAAAAGACGTATCTTGATTTAGATTTGGGACGGGAATTCAGCTGGTGTGGCTTGAGCCGACTCTGAATGACTTTGCAATGTCTAAAACAAAGGCGGTCAATACAAATCTGCCGTTAATTGACTCTCCGGCATACCGCAGCTAGTGAGAGGCAAGTTCCAAGTCAACTTTGATCGTAGCGAGCAAGGTCCTCAGTTCCTACTTTTTGTGCCATCTAGATAATGTGATCGACGTTATTACCCTGTGAACCAGTTCGGCTGGAGAATGACAAAAGGGCGTGGCAAAACCATAGGTGTTTTCTTGTTAGAAAGGGATTCTTTAAGTTTGGGAATCCAGCATCACAAGCTGATTCGGATATTCGACATGCAGTCAGTGATATGAAACCTGATGATGCATCAGAAACACCAGTGATCAAACACGTTAAGCTTCTGAATCTCGACAGCAAGAATGAAAAAGTTACGGGTCAGTAGAGTAGAATTGTTCCAAGAAAATCATGGAATATTCGGGATTTAGTTGCGAGCTTGATTTCCTGTCTAGGCGATGTTGTAAGTTGCAGAATGCAGACGAAGTATGGATATAGGTATTTCCTTTCCCAAATAGAACCGGTAAGCCTCAACTGGATTGGATCAACTGGATTATCATTTTTCCTTTTGAAGGAAGCAAGTCGTTGATTTGAGATGCTACTTGTGGCGACACATATTTTACTATTAATATAGTCAGGTCCGCAATTGAACCGGATTCGGTCGCTCAAGGCGCAAACATTTAAATAGATAAATCAATAAATATCCCTTCTTGTAAAACGGTGTTGCTATTACAGCGTTTCTCACTGGAGTTGGAGCGGGTTCATGTTTTCCCCATCATTGCGGCTGGCTGGGGAGAGGACGATTCCGCCACGAGGAAAATCTGTCTAAAATATACTATTTAATAACCAGAACAACGTAGCTTCGACTTGACATAATTCTGGCAACATCGGGATTGTCCTCAACCATCATCCCTTTCCTTTCCTGGAAGACGAAAGATCTGACTTGGTTCTAAGAGGTGCACCGTCGCATGTATTTTTGCACATTGAGACGGAAGTTCGTTTATTGCTATTTGTTTGAGGTGCCCCTACCGGGGAATGTTGACGAGTAAGTTCTCGGCTATTTTTGTACCATTTGAGAGTTCCTACTTAGGAGAGCTGGTTACTCTACACGTCATACTGTGCCACCTCCTCCTATTCTCAAAACTTTCACGGCCTCCCCCTCTGCCTCGTCTCTTGTCAGTGCTCATCTCTGGTAGATCCCACTGTAATGAGCAGTCAGTGAAACAAAATACAAGAATATCATAATAAAAATTGTAGGTTCCAAAATTATTAGAGTGATCCCCCTTGGATTGTATCTGAGTTATCTCCAATGAATTATACTGAATAACGTCAGAAGTAAAAATGTTGTTCTACACACGTATGTAATTCAGAACGAGGTTCTTTCTCTTCTATATGTAGTCCTTCATGGCTGTCAAACGTGGTCCGACTGTTCCCAGTGCTCCTTTGATTATTGGTACTATATTGACTTTCTTTATACTCCACATCCCTTTCAATTCTCTGGCAAGTTCCATGATTTGCTTTGTTTTCTGTTTCCGTGTGGTTTTGTGGGAGGGGAAAATCTACGATTTTGCAGGATTTTTCCTTCTTGTTGACTATTATGACATTCGATCTCCTTGCTTGTATGAGTTTATCTGTTTGTACCTCGATGTCCCAGAGAATTTTGTGTGACATAGAGGTGAAAATATTATTATTATTATTATTATTATTATTATTATTATTATTATTATTATTATTATTATTATTATTTGTACTCATTAGGAGTTTTCACACAAGTCATCATCAGTGATTGCTCACTGATAATAACCGGTGGTATTCCCTTGAGTCTGAGTGACAGCAAGTCTCCCCAGGTTTCCAGTACTCTCCGCCTCTTTCAATAACTATTGCAAATCATTTTGCGTTATCACAACAGACGCTTACCATCGATTTCTCGCTGGCCACGACCATTGGTCTTGGTTTTCTCTAGAATTTGGATGGCAATAAGCCTCCCCAAGGTCCAAGTCCTCTCCGCACTCTTTCAGTGGATGTCTGCTTAGTTCTCTCCCTCCTCGGTCTTCTAATCTTCCTTGACCCTTAACGAATAGCTTGTGTGGTATCATCCGAGGCTGGTTACATCACTTTAGGGTGAGGTAGTTTATAAAAGTTCTCGCATTTTCTGTTCCTTGGTTCTATGCGGTGGTGTTTTTTTTCTATAGCAACTTCCGTGTGACTGGGTAGTATTCGTAGCTTATATGGGTTGGTTTCCGCATTCAATGATTTTCCTCAGGATTTCCGCTGTATTCATAATTGCCGTCCGTGATATGGTATCCGTTATCCGTTTAATTCCAACTACTTCCAGTCTTTTTTACAGGTGTTTCGAGATTGTTCCTATTGCTCCTATGATTATTTGTATTATATTGACTTTCTTAATACTTCCTATACCTTTCAATGCTCTTGCGAGTGCCGTGTATTTGCTTCGTTGTTCTGTCTCCTTCATCTTTGCCCTGTAGTCTGCTTGTACAGCAAAATCTACGAATTGGCAGGATTTTTCCTTCTTGTCGATTATTATTACATCCGGTCTCCTCGCTTGTATGAATCTATCTGTTTGCACCTCCATATCACAGAAGATTTTGTGTTTTTCGTTTTCCAGCACTGTCTCTGGTTTATGTTTGTATCATTTGTCTGCGTGTTCGAAATGCATTTGTTTGCACAGTTCCCAGTGTTCTGCTTTTCCCACACAGTCATGTCTGTTATTATATTCTTTTTGGACTAGTTTGCTGCATTCACTTATTATGTGATTTACTGTTATATGATTATTATTATTAATATTATGATTATTAATATTCTTCTCCTTCTCCTTCTTTTTATTATCATAATTATTATCGTGCGTATTCGTGGGACTAATATAATATGATACGTTTCTGAAATAAGTAGAATATGTTGATGTTTTCGCTGAACTTATATTTATGACCTCTTGTATAAGGAACTGAAAAAGTGACATATTAAAATTCATCTCTGAAACGATCGTACGTCTAACGGTTTTTGATCTTGAATTCTAGGAACTGCAATAAATAATGTAGTGAATTTATTTATCTCGATTCGTTCTCTCTCTCTCTCTCTCTGTATATATATATATATATATATATATATATATATATTTATATATATTTATATATATATATATAATACGTGTTTTAAGGTTCATATTTTTTTAAGAAGCATCTATTTTTTAATTTAATAAGAAATAGGTTAAATAAATACCTTTTGAAGCATTAAAGATGCGATATCAATTTTTGTTTTAAAAAGAAAAATAATAAATCGAAACGATTTTTAAATTTTTTTATTATGAACTAGCATTTTTTTGGTTAGTTTAAAGTAGTACAGATATTTCGCCAAAAACTTGGCATCATCGGTGTGTAATATATCCTGATGTCATCGGATTTGTATTTTTTTTCCTACCGGCTTTTGTTGTTCCAGCCGGGCCAAAGGGGTTAGCTGTTGTTTCCCCACTTTCAAATATGAGAACGTGAATGCGCACGTGATTTGTATAAAGTGTTTTAAGGTTCATATTTTTTTTAAGAAGCATCTATTGTTAAATTTAATAAGAAATAGGTAAAATAAATACCTTTTGAAGCATGAAAGATGCGATATCAATTTACAAAAAAAAAAGAAATCACTTTAAACTAACAACAAAAAAATGCTAGTTTAAAATAATAAAAAAAAAATCGTTTCGATTTATTATTTTTCTTTAAAAAAAAAATTGATATCGCATCTTTAATGCTTCAAAAGGTATTTATTTTACCTATTTCTTATTAAATTTAACAATAGATGCTTCTTAAAAAAATATGAACCTTAAACACTTTATACAAATCACGTGCGCATTCACGTTCTCATATTTGAAAGTGGGGAAACAACAGCTAACCCCTTTGGCCCGGCTGGAACAACAAAAGCCGGTAGGAAAAAAATACAAATCCGATGACATCAGGATATATTACACACCGATGATGCCAAGTTTTTGGCGAAATATCTGTATCACTTTAAACTAAAAAAAAAAAATGCTAGTTTATAATAAAAAAATTAGAAAAATCGTTTCGATTTATTATTTTTCTTCTAAACAAAAAAATTGATATCGCATCTTTAATGCTTCAAAAGGTATTTATTTAACCTATTTCTTATTAAATAATAATATTTATAAATAAATATTTATTAATCATTTTAATACCTACAGACATCGATGTTTCATGCTAACGCAATCTTCAGTGTAGGAATTAATGCTCAACGGTCGGTGGGCGCGAACCTCGATCACAAATCGCCACTGATTCGTAATCGAGAGTCTTATCCCATTGGCCATAGCCAATTAGTTAGTAAATAGAGAGGAATTAAAATGTAAATAGCGAGTCGGCGGCTAGATCTACCAAGCAGCTTAAAGTGATCTACGAACGGCGTTCGGATCGTGCATGTAGCTATTTGCACTGCTTGTTATTAAAGTCACTCAAGAGTGCCCGGCCTTTGTTGGAGGGGGCTGATAAATAATAATATTTATAAATAAATATTTATTAATTACTTTAATACCTACAGACATCTATATATATATATGGTACACATATTGTATTAGTTTCTGTAGATGTAAATCCGTTTAAACTCAAGTGCTTATAAAAAAGTGCTCCATAACAAGTAGAGCTTTTCTTAAGTATACATTTTTATTTATTTGTTACATATGTGCATACATGTTTCGGTTGTACTCTTCACAGAGAGTCAACCTCTTCAGGACAAAGAAGACAGGAAGTGAGATGGATTTGGAAAACTTTCTCTTGAAATAAATCTTTTTTAGGGATGAGCTATTTTAATTGGAGGAGCTGGTTTCATACTTTTGAAACCATAGTTTTCCTTAGTGTCAGTATTTTCATCATTTTGCAGGAAGTAGTGCGTTTTCCATCGTCTGATTAGTTCCTCTGTTTTTGTTATAAACCTCAGAAGATTGTCCTTTTTGTTTGTTGTATGTATGTCCTTGAGGGATGTTTGGAAGTTAATCTTTTCCATGTTTGTGTTTAATAATCCACTTTATATATATATATATATATATATATATATATATATATATATATATATATATATATATATATATATCCCCCTCTCTCTCTTTATATATATATATATAAGTGTGTGTGTGTATGTATGTGTATTGGTCTTTATTATAGGGTTGAAAAGCGAAAGAGACAAACTTATTGGATGAAATTATTATAGGGTCGAAATGCGAAAGTCCTTAGACGAAATTATTATAGGGTCGAAATGCGAAAGTTATTGCATGAAATTATTATAGGGTTGCAATGCGAAAGTTATTGGATAAAATTATGATAGGGTCGAAATGCGAAAGTTATTACATGAAATTATTATAGGGTCGAAATGCGCAAACTATTGCATGAAATTATGATAGGGTCGAAATGCGAAAGTTATTGCATGAAATTATTATAGGGTCGAAATGCGAAAGTTATTGCATGAAATTATGATAGGGTCGAAATGCGAAAGTTATTGCATGAAATTATGATAGGGTCGAAATGCGAAAGTTATTGGATGAAATTATTATAGGGTCGAAATGCGAAAGTTATTGCATGAAATTATGATAGGGTAGAAATGCGAAAGTTATTGGATGAAATTATAATAGGGTCGAAATGCGAAAGTTATTGCATGAAATTATTATAGGGTCGAAATGCGAGAGTTATTGTATGAAATCATATATTTATTGGTGATCTTGACCTCACTAAGTAATATACAATCAATGAATATTTATCACAGAATGCGGAACAATTCGATATTTGTCATTGTATTGGATCGCTGAAAAAACTTTGGACATTATCGAAATTAACTTCGATTACAGAGAATTATGATGAGAAATCCAATTATCAATTCCAACAGATCGATAAGAACAAAAAAAACAGATCTTTGAACTCGTATTAGTGATATTGATCGCCACTTATGTTCGATTTTCCGAACTTTTTTTGTTTGATTTTATTCAGATTAGAAAATATTTTTTTTTACTTTTCGTATTTGTTGTTGTTATTGATAGTCGGTTTGTTTATCAACTACTGATAAATTGATCATTTTAGAACGACGTGAATTTTATTTGAAAACTAGATAAACAACTGCCGTTTACCTATTTATCTATCTACACGCATACATATATATATATATATATATATATATATATATATATATATATATATATATGAGAGATGTCAGTAAAAAATTGTATATTTACAATATTTATTAAAACATCAGAAGTTCAGAGCAAGGAGTTTATATCATTAATCCATGGATTTTCAAAGACAAACTCTTTTCATCAGAGTATAAAAAACGGTAATGTAACTGTTAATATTACCAACAACAAATTTTCTCATCTTGGCGTCATAATATTTCGGCCTTTTTCACTTCCAATATTCAAGATAACATGTAAACTTATAGAAAATATTAGTCGAAGCGACCATGGAATGAAATGAGAACAACATACACACATAACTCCAGCAAAGAGTTTGTTTAAAGTGATCATGCAGAAGTTCAGCGCAAGGCTCTTGAAGAAGACCAGAAAGACAAACTGCCGAACTATACTTGAATAAATTAGTGGAATTTTTACATTGTATAAATGTCATATGATGATTCTCGCCTTCAGAAAAACAAATGGAGTGTTTTCTGTTATGGCTGTGTGCTATTTATTATTGCATTGCTAATTAAACATTTTTGAAGGGTTTATTAAATAGTTAACATTTATTACTAATTAATTATTGTATTACTGGTTGATGCTCGATGAATGCTGTTATTAATATTACATCAAATAACTAACAAAGACGCTTTGGAACATAGCGACCACTGCAGGAAAACACCAAGAACATAAAATAAGCGCTCAAGCACTTTCTATATGAAAGTAAAAATACAAAAAAGAAATCATGCAAATATTGTAATGCTATAAGCGGCTCTTCTTTGGGGTCCCTTCTTAGAGGGTGGTGTACATTGGCCGTTATATTCTCTGGAACCTTTTGAAAACGACAGAATCAAAACTTCTAATCTGTTCAACACGGTCGTTGTTTATTGCAATTAATGAACACAGTCAATTATCAACTATTTTATCCACTATTTAAAACAAAAACAGGATCAGAGACAAAAATAGAGAGCAGGCTAATTTTAATGCTACAATTTAACACGGCCTAACCTCCACAGGTAACATGAATTGGAACAAATACATTGAAGACATTGCCTAGGCTGCCGCAAAGAAAGTTGGCTCCCTCTACCGTACTAGTAAACTCCTCACACCTGACATTATCCTGTATCTCTACAAAGCCACCATCCGCCCATGCATGGAGTATTGTTGCCACATCTGGGCTGGTGCATCATCTACTAGTCTCTCCCTCCTTGACAAGATCATAAAAAAGAGTCGCCAACCTAATAGGTCCCTCACTGTCGACCAAGCTCCAGTCCCTGTCCCATCGCCGCAATGTAGCATCCTTATGTTTGTTTTACAAATACTTCAATGGATTATGCTCTGATGAATTGGCTACTCTGGTGCCCCCTCGACGTAAATTCACTAGACTAACTCGACAATCAACTAAAGCTCATTCATTCACCGTGGAGGTCCCTGGATGCCGGAGAGCCTTCTACTCAAATAGCTTCTCTCCTCGTACTGCTGACCTCTGGAACTCTCTCCTTGCCCCCTGTTTCCCCGACAGTACTGACATGCAGAAATTTAAAACTAATGTAAACAGACATCTCGCTGCGAAGATCCCAATTTAGGCTGACCTCCCCTTCCTTCTTCCCTTTTCTTTTTTCTCAGTAGTCCCTTACGTCTACAGTGGCGGCCTGCCTTGTTTGGGGTGAACCATGTTAAAAAAGAAAAAAGAAAAAGAAAACACGAAACGTATCTCGTTTCGCTTGTAACGGGTTCTGAGGAAAACGCTGATCAGGTTCATCAATCCCGTCACGTAATTCACGTGAGTATTAATTCTGTTTTTCTATTCCTACATATGTTACATTTAACTTATTGAACCGACTGATAACTTACTTTTTATATCTATATGTCAGTTAAAGATTCGAAGCAATTCAATATAAATGTCATTCAATAATAGAAAGATAATATTATATTAATTTACATCAAATCTAAGAATGATAAACTATATGAAACTAAATCTACTGTGTTTTTATATATTTAGCAATTAAAAGGAAACAAGCTCCCATAGCAACATAAGATATTATTTGGAGACCACGCCCCTTTATAGTAGCATATGAACAAGGGCGCATGTTTTGAAGATACGTCTATTCAATCTGCGCTTTTAACACTGGGAATGTTTTATTTTTATTTAATTCTAACAGACTAATTAAAATACGATTTCAAAGTTACATACCGATAGATATGCTATTTATTATACAATGAACCGTGACAGATGGAAATGGTATTTCAAACCTAATCGTGGCAGACCAACAAAAAATGCGATTTTAAAGTACAGAGTTACATACTAACGAATTTGTCAGTGTGTAGTTAGGCCTTGCGATGCTCGTATTAAGAGTATTTATTTACCTCCTCTCCAGGAGGTTAGGCACAAGGCCAATTTTATCTTACTCCCACAAGATAAGATGTGACCCAAGGTCGGGTCGGAAAGTAGTACTTGAAAAGCCAACGCCCGAGAAGGTGAGCACTCTGGCCATTAAAAATTGCCTAGGCAGCCCCGTCGGCATTCCCCGGTAGGGGCGCCTCAGACAGTAAGCAATAAACTTACTCCTCCCCAAAGAGGGGAGGCAAAGCCTGGGAGGGTGGACCTCCTAGAACTGCACAGGACAGTACCTCAGACCGGCGGAATCAAGGCCCGAAGGCCAAGACAATATCGGTCTACAGAGTGAACATCCATCGGAACAGATACTACACTCTGATCTTAGGCCAAAAGGCCAAGAGTAACGAAGATCCTTGTTCCGCACTTTCTCATAGTCGCCATTTCAAGTGCTAATCTCGTTCATCAAGTTCCGAATGTCCTTGCCTGGATCTAGCCACACGTTATTTTTATTTATCGATAAATGTTGCTGTGTCTGTTTTGGTACTGGTATTCTTCTACTATATATATATATATATATATATATATATATATATATATATATATATATATATATAGAGAGAGAGAGAGAGAGAGAGAGAGTCTTGGAAGTTTTTCAACCATTAACACTATATATAAAAATAAATAAATAAACCTTAAGTCCTAAGTCGTTCAGTGGAAAATCACTCATGTAAGTCAATTTAACTTTTTAAGTTATATTAGTTTTCTTCTAACATTATTTAAGGGATCATCAGTTGTTTACCATGAAAAACTGTTTCAGGAATTTAAATATATAATTTAATATATATATATATATATATATATATATATATATATATATATATATATATATATATATTCTATCATTTTTATTTCATTTTACTTCAGTTGAAGTTCTCAGAAATCAAGGGTACCCTTCCTGGGGCTAAAACCTGATCTCTATATGAGATACATAGATATTCGAATATTCCATTAAAGTTCTCCTTTACTTGTCGAACGTCGAATTTATAAAGAAATTAAGAATATTAATTTTTCTTCTCCCCAATTGACCAGCTAGCTATGTTATAGTATATCTTTCTTGTGGTCTTTTAGAATTCATCTAGTCTGGTGGAGTATCCAGCTTAATGCTGTTACTAGAGGCAACATCACTTGGAGAAGGTGCACCATTCCTCGTATAAGCTAGTGTTGGTTAGTCATACCTAGGGGATCATATTTAGGCTTCAAACACTGTGTTATTTTGAATATCTAGTCAGGGTTTACTTGTAAGAGGAAGCGTCCTCATGTCAGGTTGTCCTAGACGTAACAACGGTATTAACCTTGAGATTCGTAAGCAGATCACTTCCAACCGTGATCGAACCATGTATCGGATGTCTTGCTATATGAGCTAATGGACTTACTATTGATCTTGAGGAAATAATATTTCATTTGTTTACAAATTTGACAATATTGGTAACAATTGGAACAAATACATTGAAGACATTGCCAAAGCTGCCGCAAGAAGGTTGGCTCCTTCTACCGTGCTAGTAAACTCCTCACACATTATGCTGTATCTCTACAAAGCCACCATCCGCCCATGCATGGAGTATTGTTGCCACATCTGGGCTGGGGAATCTACTACTAGTCTCCCCTTCCTTGACAAGGTCCAAAAAATAGTCGCCAACCTAATAGGTCCCTCACTATAAACCAAGCTTCAGTCCTTGTCCCATCGCCACAATGTAGCATCCTTGTGCTTGTTTTACAAATACTTCAATGGATTATGCTCCGATGAATTGGCTACTCTGGTGCCCCCTCGACGTAAATTCACTAGACCAACTCGACAATCAACTAAATCTCATTCATTCACTGTGGAGGTCCCCAAATGCCGAAGAGCCTTCTACTCAAATAGCTTCTTTCCTCGTGCTCCTGGCCTCTGGAACTCCCTCATTGCACCCTGTTTCCCCGACAGTACTGACATGCAGAAATTTAAAACTAATCTAAACAGACATCTCGCTGCGCAGATCCTAATTTAGGTTGACACCCCAACCTTCTCCCCTTTTCTTTTTTCTCAGTAGCCCCTTACGTCTACAGTGGCGGCCTGCCTTGTTTGGGGTGAACTATGTTAAAAAAAACCAAAAAACATAGAGAACTCGATTATGAGGAGTAGTGAAGATAATCGCTTTCTTTATAGTCGCCATTCGAGATGCCAATCTCGCTCATCAAGTAACGAAGTGCGTTGCCGTGAAGTTGCCGCTTCCCGACGCATTTCAATATGCGGACAAATTCAGAATGTCTTCTATGAATCTTTCTGCTTCTGTATCGCAATTCTCCAACTCAAATCTCACGGTCTGCAAGGTATTCAAGGAGCACTAAACTGCAGCTCAAATTCCCGAATGTTTAAATCCAGCCAAATAATTCGACTTTCATTTTTAAAAGAAGAACGAGCATTGATTAGCCAGTTGGTTATGACTAGCCGTAATGAAAGACAGTAGTCCAGTCAATCAAGCTGATTTTTTGATTGAACCATCACACAAATTGCTAACAAAGGTTTTTAACTTGGATATTGGACATAGAATAACCTCTCTTTCAGATAAAAATTTGAGCAAAATTAGCCTTGTGGAAAGGGGTCAACGAGCGCTATCTTTAAAGATTGCCGCCGATTATAGCCTCCCTCTCTCACCTCAATTTCTGTAAATTCATCTTAAAAAATACCAAATGTAGCATGAATACTTATAATTTGATATAATGTTTCTGAATTTTTGTAGACAAGGATTGATAATATGTATTATTTTGATTGTTCGAACTACATATAATCAATCCTTATCTTCAAAATTTCAGAAACTTTATATGAAATCGGTACGGACCCGAATTAATACGAAAATGGAAGCGACTCAACGCTCTTTCCGTTTCATAAAGACATCACCAATTTTTAATTTCTAACGACTATGGTTTGTTGAAAAAAAGAACAAACTCATTCTTTCTAATATTCACCAATAAGATCCATTGTCAAGATGCACCTGAAGACGGTCGGATATTACATCGACTGAAACGTTGTGAGAATAGCACCCAAGCTTAGAAAAGTAGTCCGAACAATTAAAATAATACATATTATCAATCCTCATCTTAAAAATTTAAAAACAAATAAAAATATTTTCGATCAATTTCTTCAATTTTTATATTTTATCCTGATATGTATTTAATTTCTAAAATCAGATTTAAAGAAAAGAGATGATGACATACCCCCAAGTCACGTGTTCTCCTGCATCTCAAGATGCCGTAGTCTAATATTTAGTAATGGACATATTTTTCGCTGAACCGTTTATCTCGCAGTACACAAATAATATGAAAATGCATTTTCTTTTTTACATACAATGAATAGCATATTATTTTATAATAATTACTGATTTTTTTAAAATTTACAGTCTCTGTTTATTTACATTCTGCGAACCACCTATTCTCGTGACCCTCTTGAATTTGTCCTTCGATAACACACACACACACACAGAATGAGCGAGAGAATGAGAAAGAGAATGAAAAAGAGAGAGAATTAGAGAAGGGGACAATAAGAGAGAGAATTAGAGAAGGAGACAATAAGAGAGAGAATGAAAGAGAGAGAATGAGAGATATAATGAGAGAGAGAATGAGAGAGAATAAGTGAGAATGAGAGAGAGAGAGAAAGAGAGAGAATGAGAGAGAATGTGAGAGAGAATGAGAGAATGAAAGAGAATGAAAGATTAAATGATATAGACAGAATGAGAGGGTTAATAAGAGAGAATGGAAGAGAGAATGAGCGAAAGAATGAGAGAGAGAGAGAATGAGAGAGAGAGAGAGAGAAAATGAGAGATAAGAGTAGATAAAGAGAATGAGAGAGAGAGAATGAGAGATAGAATGAGATAGAGAATGAAAGAGAATGGAAGAGAGAATGAGAGAGAATAAGTGAGAATGACAGAGAGAATGAGAGAGAGAATGAAAGATAAAATGATATAGACAGAATGAGAGAGATAATCAGAGAGAATGGAAGAGACAATGATAGAGAGAATGAGAGAAAAGAGTAGATAAAGAGAATGAGAGAGAGAATGAGAGACAGAATGAAAGAGAGTAAGAATGAGAGAGAATGAGGGAGAGAGTATAAGAAAGAGAGAGAGAGAGAGAATGACAGATAGAATAAGGTTGAATGAGAGAGAGAATGGGAGAGATAATAAGATAGATAGATAGGTAGATATATATATATAGAGAGAGAGAATGACCAAATGATGATATATGAGAAGAAAGTCAACGAAAAGGGTTGGATCATTCTACCGCTCCAGAAACTACGTCACCCCTGACGCAATCTTCTATCTGTATAAGAAACAGACACGTCCTAAGATGGATTACTGCTGCCACATCTGGGGAGGTGCCGCTTGGAGCACTCTTTTTTCTTGCCTTGACAGAGTACAAAACTGAGTTTGCAATCAAGTGGGGGACGATCTATTCTTCCCTGCAGCCTCTTTCACATAGAATTGGTGCTGATGTTCTCTTTCTACTGTATTGTTATGATCATTGTACGTAACCCCCCTCCCCCTGTAAAACATTCACAGCAAGAACCCGCCTGGCGACAACTACAGCAGAAAACTTTATTTTCTATCTTTCTGTACCAAAAGCCAAACGGAACTTCCATGAACAAAGTTTATTTCCTTGAACACCCTTTCTGTGGAACAAATTACAATGAGGCTGTTTCTCAACCGATTACAACATGATCGTCTTCAAGTCTAATGTAAACAACCACTTGATTTTTTTTTATAATAAATTTCTATTAAAACATCTTCTGCCCATTCCACCGTTATTTCTAATCCTCGCGTGACGGCACTCATCGCCCAACTTATCATCTATTTTACCCCTATCTTCGAGTGGCCCCTGGGACTTGGTAAGCGGTTACACATTAGTAAAAGAAAACGTCCGACATTTTATTTACGTTGCAAACAGGAATCCTGAGTTTAAAACCTCTATATAGAAAACACAGTCAACTGAGCTATAAGGTATTACCATTAATAATGAGTCATAAACACATCAGTTTTACAAACATTCGAAATTAGTAAAAAAAAAAAAAAATGCCCTTAAACCCAATACGTTTTGTATCCACCTTTCGTTTTCCGTTTATTCGAAATTACTGGTTTGATTTTCAGGGGTAACTAAAAACCATTATATTTTTTCTTTACGAATACTTACTACACGTATTTATTGGTGAATACAAAGAGGCCGACATTTACTTACTGAAAGAATCATAGCTTTGATAACAAGTTGACTCAATTAAAAATAAGTGCTGGGCGAAGGCGGATCGAGACAGCTAGTATATGATAATTCATGGAGATTAAATAATTGCTTGACTTTACAAAAATTGAATTATTGTTGATCACTAGATCAATATCGGTTGTATAGATTAAAATTACATCAAATGTAATAAAAAGAAACTAATGGACGCTTCAATCATTAGAGAACGCGACGTCGAAATGACTAATAAAAAATTGTTTAGTTATTGAAAAACAAATTGATCTTTAATCAATATTGGTTTTATACGAATTTCATCATTAATGCACATACCACGTTAGTATATTAGTATAACACTAATTTTTTCACTTCCTGTTTATTTATATATATATATATATATATATATATATATATATATACAGATAGAGAGAGAGAGAGAAAGAGAAAGAGAGATAGAGAAAGAGAGAGAGAATGGTAGTTTGCTTGACGCATTGCTGAGAATAGTAGTAGTATGTTTAAGAAGGCTGAGGGCAATGCAGAGTGCCGGGTAGGTTGTAAGCTGGAAGGAACAAAAATAATAAATGGAAGAGGAACTTACTATTTATTTTTTCTTAAAATCTTACATAACAGCAAGTGTGGTGTTAGCTGTTTTTGTGTTGTCCGGATGATTATTAAAAATACTTTATTTAATATTTCGGGAAAATCTTCCCTTTGTCCAAAATAATAAACACCAAACAAAAAATTCGTCTGTGTAGAGAATTCACCAAAATGGATGCCAGAGAGTAGGGTTGGGGCAAAACCAAAATGCAGATTGTAGTAATAAATGAGAAGTTTTATTACTTTTAAAGATGGCGGAACCGATCCGGATCATTTCTGGATCCACACAAAATTACAGAGAGAGCTATCCACGATTTCACGATGCGTTCCACAGTAGCGTTTATTCTGCATTTTGTACAGCCTAGCTTTGACCTAACTTTGACCGTAACCATAACTGAACCGTAACACAACGCATATGCAGACAGAACTCCCAAATCAAGACCAAGCACGTGTGCGCGCACTGCACATTACTAGCGAGGCTAATTCTTTTTTTTACAACACTCATGTGTCCAGGGTAGCGGGGATTTTCTACAAAATAACCGATATAGGTGTGCATCTATATGTATGCATGTTCATAAATAAATCCATGTCTGCTTTTTCATGGCATCATGTAAACACATAAATATCGTTGATTAAAACCGCTTCCAGTCTCCAACTGATATGACAAATTCCAGGCGAGTGTGATCCATCAATGGAGCAACTTTAAAGAATTATCCAAACTCCCGGGGGAGAGTTCACCGTCGAGTCGCTTAGGATCCGGGATATAAATCTAAGTCGGGCACCATTGATTAAAATTGCCTCGCCCACAAAGTCATGCGTTTTTCCGATTATTAGAGTTAATTAATAAACGATATAAAACTGGCAAAGTTTCCCCAATAGTGAGATTCGTTTTATACAGTGTATTTATTTAACGAGGTTCGTTTTATACAGTGTATTTATTTGACGAGGTTCGTTTGATACAGTGTATTCAACGAAAAGGAAGGGGGCGCCATTTTGATTTTTGTGTAGTCATTGTTTAATGTTGTGCATTTAAATGAACGGAAATAAAGATTCGTACTGCAGTACAACCTTTACATACGATTGCTTCTACATTCGTATTTTTCAAACGTTCGACGTGAAATCCGTTCAAATTATCGATAGATGGAAAATCCAACATACGACGTCAAAGTTTCGTGGTTAGCCCGCTATGCGGCAGCACCCACGACGAAATGGAGAGTTCAGTTCACAGTTTCACTTCAGTCCAGGAACGAATTAAATTCGTATGTAGATGTTTGACTGTATTTTGATTTGGGTGTTTTGGATTCTAAACTACCACAAGAAAGAATAAAGAAATATATTCTCATATTGGTTGTAATTTTCATAGCGCATCGGCCGATGTAACCTCCGACCTTCCTCGAGTGCATTTTTTTCTAATTTTAGAATCTTTATGCAGAACTCGGGAACCTATGCGGATTTTTATACTGAACCCTTTATTTAATCCACAAGGGTATATTGTTCTTGTTTCGTCAGCCATGATCGTATAGTGTTAATTCTTTAATTATTATTGCATGTAGGAAGGATTGAACCTCCAACCTCCATAAGACCGTCACAAATTCATGTAAAAATAAATAAAACAGATTTTTTTATTTTTGTAGGATGGAGCGTTTTTATTGTGAGGCTGGTGAATTCGGATCCTCATGTGATGCGAAATGCTCAATTTGGCGGTTAATAAGATGTGTCCACTAAAGCTGCGCGTGTTTTTCTCGATGAGCTTTATACTACTTTAAACTTAAGCGCAACGGATCGACAAAACGTAAAACTTACACGTGACAAACAAACGAAAATTCAATTTCAAACTAAATCTTGACCGATTGACCAGATGATTACATGAAGCATCATCTAATAATAATAACCAGTTTATACCGTATCTTGGGCAAAGGTGTCTGTACGAAAGTCTGTCCATGCATCAGTTGTTAATAGTCGATGGCTGAGCAAAACCAATAGAATATTTAGAATGATCACGTTCCAACGAATGTTGCAGCCTAGTTTTAAATAATTATTTATTACTTGTGTTGCATGAAGAGGGCCGTTTTCGAATGGAAAAGTTCAAGGGTCTTGAGAACGGTGTAGTAATAACGAAGGTTCAAATAAACGCAAATCACTCTGTCCGTAGATCACAACGTCCTCTGTCAACTTCCAAAGCAGATCTCACCGTTCGTCACACGTGCACTTACTTCGCACCTAATCGTTTTAGGACGGTAAGAGACCCGCTTTTATTAGGCTGAGGCACACCTAATTTGCATGCGTGCAATGTGACTTCGCGAGACTCCGCGTGAACCGTACGTAATAAAGGTTCACGGACGCCATGTTGAATTCTTTTCTTTCATCCGCAGCGCACAGCACAGACAAACACGAGGACGTTTCGCAGGTAAGCCCCCTTCATGTTCCCCACAAACGGAAGTAAACGAAACCACACGACTTCCGACCAGTAATTTTCTTTCTCTTTGGCTGTCAAGACATCAAGCCGAAAATACGTCTCTGGGTGCTGTTCCCAGTCTATCTGTCTAGCTTTCTCTTTCTCGCGCGTGCGTACACAAGTGGGCTGTCGCTCTGATCTTTTATGCGACTGTCCTTCTTTGAAAATAAAAATTAATTAAACTTTTTTTATAAACATAAACGTACGAGTGGGGGTATCCTCACTTTACCCCCAATTGAAATAAACGGCTCTTCTCTTGCGGAATCCCCTGGTTTAACTGACCTTTTTTAGACTTGAAATAGAAGATTTACATCAAATCCGTTGCTTAAGTCACTGGAAAAATGGTTGGATCATTCTACTGCTCCAGAATCCCGCCTGACGCAATCCTCTACCTGTACAAGAGTACAAATATATCCTAAGATGGGGAGGTACTGTTGCCACATCTGGAGATGTGTCGCTTAGAGAACTCTATACTACTTTGACAGAGTAGAAAACCTACTTCGAAATCTAGTGATGGATGCCCTCTCTCTTCCCTAACCCTAACGCCCCTTCATCACAGAAGAGATGTTGCTAGTCTTACTCTGCTCTATCATTATTTTTATGGTAGGACCTTGACCGAGTTCCAATCTTTGGTTCTCCCTTGTTAAACTTTAACAACAAAAACTCGTCTAGCTACAACCACTGTCAATAATCTCTTTTTAATGTTTAAACTAAGGGACACCCTACGCACATACAGAATACAGTTTTTATCATGACGTCATTTTGACGCATTCACAAATTTTCAACTGCCAGTGGAGACTAGAACACGTACGCAGAAAGAGTTGAATTCTATTTCAAAGCCAACTCGATCCAAGACTTAACTTTCTGTTGTAGGAGCGGAAACTGCTCCATAATTTAATACCTTATAACACCAGATAGCTTAAAAGTTCATAGCTATGAGGAACTTTCGCATAGACATAGAAAGGATTGCACCGCAACGCCATCCGTCACAGTTGAACGATTAAACTTCTACATGTACGACCAACACCCATATAAGTGTGTTTCTGATTAAAAAATTATTAACATATTTACATAACCTATGAAGTATTTATTTATAAACATCCGGCCTTTCAAGTTACTGAACTGAAGTCAGACAAGAACGAGGAAAACATTCAGCCAAAATATAATCCATATATGTTTAAAGTTTCTTGTGTTTATGCCGCGAAGCAGAATCCGCACTCGATTTCTCCCTCCACCGTACATCGTCAAAGGCTTAGTCAGAATAAGACCAGTCGTCTTCAGATCTTATTTGGAGCATCTGTTAAATAGTAAAGGGTACGTTCGCTAGTATATATCTGATGATTTGGGTTTGCAGGGCGGCGTTCACACGTACACAAGAAAATCGGGCTAATGAGGTCAGCGCGTGCATTCAGACGTCATCTCAACCTGCTGTTGGTAGAGACAGACGTGACGTCACATGGATAAAAAAGAGAGGGTGCGATAGAGGTGAGGAATTCGTCAGGAAGCGTTCAGCGGACAGCACGTGTAGAGAAATGACTTAAGAATTGATTATAAATTAAGTCGCTAATGTCAGTAGTCTCGGAATGTTCCTCCTCCGCTAGCAGAAAAGAAAGCGACGTCAACATCTCAATAAATGGTTCTTTTTCCCAAAATTGGGTTGTTGTAAGACTTTAATTCCAGGCGAGAATGCATCCTCTATGAGACGATCGTGGCTTGAATGCTTCAGTCACGAGATGATCGGGCATGAGATAACATTTAATTGTGCTGTTATTATTATTGATTTGTATTCGATAAAAAAAACGATGTCTTTTGTTTGCTTGTGACTTACGAGACATTAGGCTTCCCCTTGGTGTGGAGGTATATGCAACATATCTAACCACATTTGTTCTGGCCATCTCTTCGTCCTTTTTCCAGGACCCTTAATGCTGAATCTTATTGTTACAATGGGGTCGTCATTTTTGTGCATCATGCGTTCATACAAGCGCAAACGATTTCCCTTATTTTGTCTGAGATCGGCGTAACTTCGGACATGGTTGAGTCTGGTCGAATCGGAAATCCTACACTTTTGCCCCCGTAATCGACAGTCTTTCTTTTTTTTTCTTTGCCGACAGCCAGGGCGTGTAACCGTACAAAGCAACAGTAAAACGTTAAAACGTCCATATTTTATATTAATTGAGATTTTGTGTTTCAGATATTAATATATCTATCATATATCACCATTTAAGTTTGACACGCACCAAAGAAGCATTAGAATTGTAAAGGTTTCATGGGAGCCATAGAATCGGTTCATCTGAAGGTATACTTAATTAGATTCCTATTCCACTTTGCTCTATTAACCGACCGATTGTCCAATTCATAAGGGAGGGCAATTATCTACCGCTCTAGAAGGCATCTTACTCCCGACGCAATCCTCTACCTGTATAAGAGCCAAATACATCCTAAGATGTAGTACTGTTGCCACATCTGGGGAGGTGCCACTTACAGCACCCTTTCCTGCCTTGACAGAGTACAAAACCGACTCAAAATCTAGTAGGAGATGTTCTCTTCTTGTCCCTGTAGCCTCTTTCTTGTTAGTCTTTCTCTACTCTGTCGTTATTTTCATGGCAGGTGCTCGGACGAGCCTCTAACCTATGGTCGCCCCTTTAAAACCTTCACAGTAAAAAGCCGTCTACCTACAACACCTATCAATGATTTCCCTTTCTCTCCCTCTCTTTCCCTTAAACTAAACGAAACTCCCATGATCAAAGTTTATTTCCTAGAACTACCCGTCTGTGAAACACAATACTGCAGGGCTGCTTCCCAGTTGACTACATGATCGTTTCCAAGTACAATGTAAACGCATTCTTGTTGAGCTGTCCACTTGGATTATCAAATTCTGCCCAATTTCCAGCATCATTACCAATTATCACCGTGTTATCTCACCGTCCACTTGGCACTCCCTAACCCTAACCCTAAACCTAATACATTTCCGGAAGTATGTTTCCATGTAATTTATTTAAATACATGTGTTATCTAACCCTAACCCTAACCCTAACACATTTCCGGAAGTATGTCTCCATGTAATTATTTAAATACATGTGTTATCTAACCCTAACCCTAACCCTAACCCTAACCCTGACCCTAACACATTTCCGAAAGTATGTCTCCATGTAATTATTTAAATATATCCTTTATGTACTACACTTATACTATATTTGTCACTACAGGTTTCGTATCATTAAACTTGGCACGTATTCAGGAGAGATAGAAGACAATATAGTTTATCTCTGAATATATAAATGTCTGATTTCTATAAAACAAAATACTCGCCGTAAACCAATAATCTGTTAGGCGAGTGGTTTAGTAAGTTCTGAACTAAATAGGCGCTAACGGCACGCCAAAACGAAACGGTATTATAACATAAAATAGAGGATATAACCCCCCCTCCCAAATGCAACCCATGGAATTATTAATACCATTTACAACCCTTTCACAATCTCAACATATTTGATAGAAATAAACTTCAGTCTACGTCGGACTTGCCGTCCAAAATTCAACCATGAATATCCAACAGTCTTTTATCGCCGGTCGGTGACACGTAGGGGCATTTTCGTGATCGTTCCATCAGTTGCAAGTGTGGTTTAGAATGGACTTCACAATCACCGGACCTTAACCTCCCAAAACTTTTATCTGTTGGGTTATCAAAGATAATGTCTATAAAAACAATTCTCATACGATTCCTTAAGCGAAGATGACCATCACAGCCCTAAATTCTGGCAGCGTCAAAAGAGGATTGTTCCAGTGTTATTGACAACTTTGCACGTCGTATCAATCAGGTGGGCTTATAATTGAACAGCAATAAAAGACTGTTAGATATTCATAAATAAAACATGGTGGACAAGTCAGCCATAGACTGAAGTGTATTAGTACTCAATATAGTTCACTTTTAGATAAGATTTGTGAATTTTATTTACGATTCTATGTGTGCCATTTCTTGGGGGGGGGGCACTTAAAATTCTACAACCCTTATACACACTAAACATCATTTATTTATAAAAATTAAACTTGTATAATTAGGGGTGGGACGTAATGGGTGAAAATTTCAGATTCATGCAAGTGGTATTTTTTTGTGTTCATTTATGCATAAATAACACTAAACAGTCAAACATTTTGAAAATTTTGCAAAATTCAGAAGGTGAAGGCCACTAGTTTTTGGCTATTTTACATTCATGAAAACCCTTTCACAGCCTGAAAATGGTCCTAAATTAAAGTACTATATCAGATTTAACCATCTATATCCATTCATAGCTTTTGAGGATGTTTTAGGACCTGCAATGTCGCATGAAACCACTTTTTCACCGAAAAAGGATTGATTTTGAGTCCCGTGGAGCCCTAACGGCTATTTTTTACCTGTACCTTCTGAATTTTGCAAAATTTTCAAAATGTTTGATTGTTTAGTGTTATTTATGTATAAATGAACACAAAAAAATACTACTCGCATGAATCTGAATTTTTCACCCATTACGTCCCACCCCTAGTATAATTACGGATCCCTCAAATAACCTATATTTCCCCGCCAACTCTTTTGTACATGAAGGTGTAATTGGAGACTATTAAATTTAGATTTAAATAAGTGATCTTATACTGCATCTCCGACGATTTTACCCGTTGAATATCTGCGATGTATTCGCCAAGATTAGTTTGTTTATCTTCGTCCCACGGTGGTAAAGTTTATTACAAGGTCAGTTTATATTGAAAATTCGTCCCCTCAAAAAGAGGGAACTCTAGATGGATGCAGAAATAATCCTAATCAGCTTTGTCGGTACTTCCTTGTAAGAGCAATTATACATACCCTCCCCCCCCAAAAAAAGAAGAATGTAATGCCTCAGCGAATGGTCCCCTGAGTCCGATCAGAATAAGTACTACACTTTTATCCTGGCTTCAAGGCTAGATAATATGTAGCCCTTCTTCCCACTGCTGGTTTATTTGTTGAATACAGCTTTAAAAAAAATAGAACACTCTGGGCGGCTACGTCAGCATTCCTCGGTAGAGACGTCTCAGGGGACCAGCAATACACCCAAGCAATCCACCCAAGCAGTGAAGAGTTTTCAATTACCATTATATGGCTCGCCGTCGTCTCATTGACAGAAAACCACTCTCTTGTTGACAGCAGTAAGAAGTTTGCTCATTTAGTAGTGACGTCTCTCAGGCGTTGTACTAATAGTAGGCGTGCTGATCTTGTTCATTTCTTCTTTCTTCTTTTGACTAGTATAATAGAAGTAATTAAAGTGAACAACATATAACTCGATTATTTGCTCTGGGATTTTGTTTACATTTTTACAGTAATTTCACTCTTGATGAACTGCATCTTCCTCCATCCAGACCCCATCGGGGTGATGGAAGCCTAAAAACAGGTGTCTGTTCGCTTTGAGCCCGAACACCTAAAAAAAGAACCGATTTCGCTTTTCTGCCGCGTCGAAATCATTCTATGACGTAACTTCCTGTACAAGTACTTCGAATTTCGAACCTGAGCTGTAATTGACAATTTCATTTTCTTCTTTAAACTTACGAGAAATCATTCTTTAATAATCTTATTTTTACACACCTGAGTCCAATATTGCTACACTAGGAGGTAATGCCCGGGGGATTAATCCTGCGCTAGTACGTACCATCCTTCTTTATGGAGGTGAAACTTGGCCACTGCAACAGGGGGATCTGCACAGACTATAGGTCTTCAATCACAACTGTTTACGTCGACTGTCTCAGACAACGGGACAGAATCTCCAATGTAGAACTCAGACGTCATTGTCATACACACCATGTATCTAACTGCTTGCAATTAGACGACGTTTTTGACTAGTTGTGGCTCCTGAACCTATGCCCGGATGCAACCGTTAGCTGCAAACGACAGAGAAACTATGTATGACTGTCGTATCTACGGTCTCCGACGATAGACAAGAGACTGGCTTCAAATTTTAACGATGCTTCCGCAGCCTGGAGACTATAGAGTGCAGTGATAAGAAATGTGCTGCCCCCCCCCCCCCCCGGATGCCGATTATGTCCACTTCCGGGAAAACTGATTAAAGTATAAATACAAGTAAATGAGTAAGTAAGATGAAACTGAACAGAACAATACTACACTCTGATCCAACACCAAAGTTTCTGACAGGTATGCACCGCCTAATTTCCCCAAGAGTACATATATAAGATAAGAGACCCCCGTAACCATACAAGTTAGATCATAAATAAATTCTCTTTTTTTATTTTCTCAATTAGCTCTGAGAAATATAAAGGGGTCCCTGTCTGGGGCTAAAATGTAATTTCTTTGAGATATATAGATATCAGAGTGTTCATTTAAGGTCTCCCGCTACCTTTCAAATATTGAGGTAGTTAAGCGGTGAAGAATATTAATTTTTCTCTCCCCAATTGCCCATTTAACTATGTTATAGTATATTTTTTTTATGTGCTTTGCTTGGTCTTGTTAGATTCCACGAACAAGAATTTATCTGGTCTGGTGGAGTATCCAGCTTAATTCTAGTACTTGAGGTAGCATCACTAGGAGGAGGCGCACCATTCCTCATATGAGCAAGTTCAGGGTTTACTTGGAGGGTGAAGTACTCCCATGACAGGTTGCCATGACAATCCCCGTTACAGACTGACCGAAAGGCAAACCAGAAGAGTACCCGCCTCAAATTCAGCGGCAAACGGTGTTCAGTCAGATTTAGTTCCTGATATTATAGACTTCCTATTTTAGGACGCTTACTCTTCTGGTTGACCAAGTTTTGTACTAATTTTTATTTATTAATTAATTTATTAAATTGTTAGGTGAAACTACAGAATATTTAACAAATCCCTTTTTCCACATGTTATGAATGGCTTTCTAAATAATCTTCTGCAGTTTACGGATCGTGCTGAAATAATAACATTATTATTTAAAAAAACATTCTTAACAAGTACAAAATTGTTAACAAAGTCCCCATGACTTTGTTAACAATTTTGTACTTTTACCTAGCAATTTGATGAAGAATTTAATCAATTTGGGAAGCTGAAACTCTCGCTGGAAGTTATATTACAGATGAAGTTTAATAGCAGGAACTAAATCTGACCGAACACCGTTTGCTGCTAATTCTGACTCTCTTCATTGTAGGGCACACAATAATCGTTAAATGATTCTAATAAGCGTTCGCTGCGCGCGATCTTATATGAAAAAATAAAAGAAAGAAAAAAATGAAGGATTTACTTTCATTGTAATAAATAAAATTCAAGATATCCCAATATTTTATTTCCAATAATTATATATTTATTTACATCTTATATAATTAACATTCGGTGTTTATTTCCAGTGTTTAATAAGTTAGGGCAATAAACAGTTTTGTTTCGTTTTGTTTCTATATAGCTCTGTGTATGTGTGTGTGAGTACGTGTGTCTGTGTATATGTGAGGGTGGATGTACGTAATACTAGTGTTGGTGTTGTCGGGAAAGGGATGGTGGTCATGTCTAGTTCTTAGGGGTCCGGTGATGCAGGTATCTGAAAAAGTGTCCATATTAAGACTAAGGGTCAGGAAAACATGGATGATGATGGCTAGAGGGATGCCGAAACACCTTATAAGAAATCATTTTTTTAAATATTTGCTTTATTTTGTTTTTTTTGTTTTATGTTTTTGTGTCATTCTTTTATTGGTTATTGTTTGTGTTGTTGTGGCTGCTGCTGGTTGAACTTTTTCTATTTTGTCTATTTTTTTTTCATTTGTAATTTTTATGCTCATTTCTTTCGTATATGTAGACATAACACCGGGTCAATCGGCATTAACATCATAAGAGAGTGGAATGTCGTCAAAAATAGTGTCAACTCCATATCTGGGTTTTTGTCACGAAGCCATCGAAAATCAGGGTCTGAAGAATAAAACAATACAATTTTAATAAATACAAGATGAACCGTGAAACAATACAATTTTAATAAATACTAGATGACCAATGAAACAATACAATTTTAATAAATACAAGATGACCCGTGAAACACTACAATTTTTATTAATACTAGATGACCAATGAAACAATACAATTTTTATATATACAAGATGCCCTGTGAAACAATATAATGTGTATAAATACTAGATGACCCGTGAAACAATACAATTTTAATAAATACAAGATCACTCGTGAAACAATAAACCTTTTATAAATACTAGAAGACCCGTGAAACAATACAATTTTAATGAATACTAGATGATCCGTGAAACAATACAATTTTAATAAATACTAGACGACCTGTGAAACAATACACTTTTTATAAATACTAGATAACATGTGAAACAATACAATTTTAAGTAATACTGGATGACCCGTGAAACAATTCAATTGTAATAAATACTAGACGACCCGTGAAATAATATAATTTTGGTATATACAAGATGACCTGTGAAACAATACAATTTTAATAAATACTAGATGACCCGTGAACAATACAATTTTAATAAATACTAGATGACCTGTGAAACAATACAATTTTAATAAATACTAGATTACCCGTGAACAATACAATTTTAATAAATACTAGATGACCCCTGAAACAATACCATTTTAATAAATACTAGATGACCCGTGAAACAATACAATTTTACTAAATACTAGATGACCCGTGAAACAATATAATTTTAATAAATACTAGATACCCCGTGAAACAATACAATTTTAATAAATACTAGATGAACCGTGAAACAATACAATTTTATAAATACTAGACGACTGGCGAACCGTTGGATCAAGGGCGGTACATTATAGATTAGTATGTACATTTAGTAGCCAAAACCGATTCTAACCAAGCGAAGTAGATAGATATTATAAGAGTACATCTTGAGGGAGGACGAATTCCTTGATCTCTGTTAGGATCTCATTTGAGGTTTTGTTCTAATTGTTAAGTAGTAGCAATATAAGACCCTCTGAAGTAAAATTCATGCACTACGATTAAAACTTTAAATATTGAGTTAAATAATGAAGATAAGTGACAGTTCATGTTACCTGTGAATGTTAGGTTGAGGACTTTGGAAATGTATACCAGAAAGAATTGTTGGAAAAAAGTAATACACCATTACTATGACTATGCAATCCATAAATCGAACTATTTAGAAAACGGAGTTGCTATTACTGACATAGTAATATGGGACAAGAAGAAGAGAGTAGCAACCCTAGTTGAAGTACGAGGCTATAATATTGCCTCCTTAACAGAGCTGAGAAAGAGAAGAGAATAACACACCAAGGTCGTATGTACGACCTGAAAAGAAACTCGAACCGTAGGAAAATTCCAATCATTCCAGCAATTACAAGATCCACTGGGATCATAGAAAACGAACTTTAAAATCTACCTGGCGAATGTACACGCTGAACCAAGTGCAAGAGAGGTCCAAACAATTGAAATTAAAGGGACGGTTAGAATCCTAAAAAGATATAGGTTGGATTCTTTGAAATAACGGGTGAATTTCTGGCATCCGGTAG
Organism: Sepiola atlantica; assembly: GCA_963556195.1. Lineage (NCBI taxonomy): Eukaryota > Metazoa > Mollusca > Cephalopoda > Sepiida > Sepiolidae > Sepiola > Sepiola atlantica. The sequence goes on from OY744522.1 coordinate 192,456,759, forward strand.
GATGCCCCATCCCCAATAAAAAAACGAAAATAAAATAAAATAAAAAAAAAGAATGTGAGAGATAATATATACACTCTTCTTTTATAAAGTATGCAATTTTTTCAATGTTTTTAAAAATTTATTTTCTCTGGACCAAGATTACCGTATGAGAATTAAAAAAGAAATTAAAAAAATGATCAGTTAAAAACGTTGGTAGAAATCGAACCTACACCTTTTCCTTTATAATCAGTCTACAATGTAAAATGATGAATTTGTTACTTACCATTCGCACATCACTTTGCAACGAATAAAGTTGAGTTCTCCAACTTTGAGGCAGCGCCTAATGCACGCCCCAATCCCCCGTTTGTTGGTCCCGATCCCTCGCACCCAGTTACCATTGAAACCGCGCAGGTTCAGCAATTTGATGAGGTTCATGTTGTTCCGAACGAGTTGACTGTCACTGTCTGTTATTGCAAGCAAATATGAAAAGAAAAAGAAGAAACATTATTTTAAAGGTGTGACATTTAAAATAGAGACGAGAGAAACAGAACTATGTCCCAAAATTGCTATTTCACCTCCCCACATTTTTATTATACGTTACATAAGCCATCCCCCCCCAGCAACAACTTTAAGAAGCACCCACTGCTCTCCCGTTACAGACACACACTTCTGCCACCCTGACCTCCTCTCTTATCACGCTTCCACGCATTTTGAATTCTCACTCCTACCACCACACTATTGTCATAAATAACGAAGTATGTTAGGAGAGTAGAAAGTGACTGGTGGGTTTACTTTCGGCAGCCCCGTAACTCTCGCTTCCCTTATTTTGTCCTTTAGTCCTCACATTCAATGAACGATGTTCTGACAAAGGGTGAAAAATTGCTGTTTTCTGGGTGGAATCTATCCATCTAACACTTATCGTTAGCTAGTTTTTTTGCCTTGAAGTAGTTTTTTATCTTCTTACATCAAGTGGCTTCATGCCTTGTCTAGATCTATTTCCATAAAAAAATGTTACATATCATGTAGTAATTGTCTGTATTTTTGAAAAGAGGCGTTTTAATTATGGATTTTAGTGTCCTAGTGACACATGGCCGTGAGGTCTAACCCGTTGGTTTGAAAGTTGCAAGTTATCTGGAGGTGCTAAGTTCAATCCTGAGCGAAGGCAGTGAAAGTAACATTCAATGACAGCAGCAATACGGCGATAAGCAGCAGTGGCAGCAGCAACTGAGAATTGACGAGTGTGTCCCAGAGCCAAGAAATGGAATCCGAGCGGTATCCCCCGTGACAATAAAGGGATTGGTTTCGAGAGTCCAGACAGACAAGTTCGATACAGGACACCTGCCGAAGGGTAGAACGGCCGAAACATTGTGAGCATGGCAGAAAAGATGAGGAAGTCAGTCCGAACACTGAAATCCATAAAGATCATGTAGTTTTAATAAAGGCTATTCTATACGATTCAAAACATGACTTTTTGTAAATTTTGTTTTGTTCCTATTATACTGTCTTTTGCTTTCTTACTCACTTCCATGTGTGTTAACTATACATATAGATTTATATGCTAGTCTACATCCTCCATCAAAAATTACACAAAAAATATGCTTCGCCAGTGTTCGCACTGATATATGTATATAATCATAAAATTACGTCAAAAATTTAATTTTTTAATTAATTTTTATTCAGAGTGAATGATTTCATTCTCAATTCATTTCAGACGGCGGAGCTGGTCTGACTTGCTATTTGCTTTTCAATGTAAATCTTTCTAGTACTCATCTTCGCGTCGTCAACGTTCGGGCAGATCTCGAGAGTTGACGAGGCGAAATGTGCCAAACGATAAATTGAAGACTGGCAGACGATAAATTTAGACAAAGAAAACCAAAGTAAAATGCATATATAAAATTAAAGAAGGAACACACCATAGCAAAACAACTGTTATTAATTAGGTGTTTATTTTTTGTCAAAGGAACCATTGTTAATCAAATGTTTTTAAATAAAATGTTTGTTTTTTTGTGCACCAAAAAGTTTCAAAAGATTAGTTTTTTATATATAGCAAACAACAAAATCACTGTTTTCAACTAATTTCTTGTTTTTTTGTTTTTTCATTTTTTATTCAATGTCTTTTTCTTTTTAACATTTTCTGGGTTGAGGTTTAGGAATAAGGTTTAGGGTTTAGGGTTTAGTATTAAGGTTAAGTGTTTAGGGTTTATGTTTAGGGTTAAGGTTTAGGGTTTAAGGTTAGTCTTTCGCTAGAAGTGACCGTTACTGACAGAACTCAATGAGTCCTACAGAAGATTCAATGCGCTGACACAGATCATAGAAATTCATTTTTTTTTTAACGCGCTGCATATCGTAGAAATCAATTTCTTCCAAAAGTTATCGTCTGCTTGTTTGCAACCGGGTGTTCTAATGCCTGCTGCAACCTGATTGGTTAATAGTATCGTCAACTCTCGGGCGCTTCCGAGACCTGCCCGAACGTTGACGACGCGAATTCACGGAAACGCGGTGAGTTCTCTATACCATCTTTCTAATGCGTTCTTTTTCAATTATTTTAATAGTATAGGACTGGACTATCGCGAGTTGAAAACAAACGCGGTTCATTTTGATGACCTAAAAATAACTGTAACTTGGCTGTTTATTTTGTTCCTTTAATTTTCTTTCTTTGGGTATTATAATGTATGACGCCGTTTGTTAAAAAAACGTCAAAGACGTTAGCACTTTAAAACGAAATCGTAAAAGAACATTGTCGCTTACATAAAGAAATAAGAAAGAAAAGCAAAAATCCGAAAATGAGGTGATTTTAAAACAGAAAACAGGAAAGAAAAATGTATCAATCGGTATTGAAAGCAGAACAAAAAAAGAGAGACAACGTCTGATTATGGAAATAGATTTGCCCTTCGTCGGGCTGACTTTTGTATGACAGAATGGATATATATTTACAAATAAATACACATTGCTCTACATTATATAGTTATATAGTTGAGGGTAAATAACGTGTTAAACTGCAAGATATTTCATATCTACAACGAGACTGTTGGTAAGTGTGAGTAGGTATTAGTATGATGTTGCATCAGCACACCCGCTAAATAGGTTATGAGGCTCTTCGATGTCACGGGCGAGTGTTATTGGTGTGTCATCTGCCTAATTCAAGAGCCTAAACTTTTAAAATCTGGTCATTATAATGGTAAGTAAAATTTATTTTATGATTCTCTAGTGTATTATGATTATTTAGATGCATATATTGTAGTGTTTTGTTCTACATGTAACGTTTTATGCCATTCGTTGCACATTTGCAACATCATTTATTTTTGTTCAATAATTTTTTTTCTCCAAAAATCATTTATACTACTTTATATTACCCCTATGATACGTTCTTCACCTTTTTTTTAAAAACCAATATAAAAATTAAAGCATTTAAAGGTTAATTAACGGAAACTAACTCGTGTCCCTAAGTGCCATGCTATTTTTTGTGTCCTTTTTTCCCACGTGGGTTGAGAGCAATACGTGCCGTGTCTCATTGAGAACTTTAACCCGAAGAGATTATAATCACACTTTTAAAGATGGCCTCCTATTTATTATTGAAGCGTAAATTACGAGACGATATGGTGTTACTTTTCAGAGCTGAAACCCATTGGGCTAAGTTCTATTTTTTTTGCGTGTCGTAAATGAATCCACTGTGTCAGCTTTGATTTATTTTGTTCAGGTGTTCACACGTTTCATGAATTCATTTCCGGTCGTATCGCACAAGAATTGCTGGAAGCATTGAAATGAACTTTTTTCAGAATTGAAGACTCTTTCAACTGTCATTATTTTATATGAAATAGAATTCTTTTTAAAGATCCTTATCGGTTACTTTTCAATAAAGAATCAGAAAATCAAAGAAGTTGGCATAAATATCTAATTTAAGTTAAGGAATTTTAACAAATGACTCAGAATTAAAAAAAAAAATTGATGAAGTCATTAATTCGAAAAATATCAGACGATCTTTTTTTTCAGCGTGAATTAATTTCCGAAATGAAGGCTATATGTTGTTCGGCACATCACGCACGCGCACAACCACATCTTCTCTATTTGTCTTTGTCTTTCATTTTCTCCCTCGTTCTTTTTCTCTTTCATATTTCCGAAAAAATGGTTCATTCGTGAGTATCGAAAAATAATATTAATTATTCATTATTTCCCTTTTTTTGTTTGCTAAACTGCGAATGTAACTGGAAATTAAAAAGATGTAACTTAGTACGAGAAAATTGAAACCTCAGAAAATCGAAATAAAACACGGTGTTTTAAAAAGTATATATATATGTATATGTATATATACATACATATATATTCATATATATATATATGTATATATATGTATATATGCATATATATGCATATATATGTATATATACACATACATATATATATATATATATATATATATATATATATATATATATGATAGTTCTCTTACGTCATAGTGGATCAAGTAATATGTATGTTTATCAATTCTAATAATGCCTAATATATATATATGTGTCATTTATTTGTTTATTTTGTTTGCGACACTGTTGAACGACTTCTGGGGTCCTGGTTTCGAATTCGCCTAGGTACAGTAATGCTGATTAGTCGTAAAACGACGAAACACGTGTTGGTGAATAATCATATATATATATATATATATATATATATATATATATATATATATATATATATATGTGTGTGTGTGTGTGCGTGTGGGCATGTGTGTAAGCAAATATATATATCCTCCACTATAAAGTGGATACTCATGTGTATGTGTATATGTGCATTTGTGTACATATATACTTACACACACACTCTCTCTCTCTCTCTCTCACACACACACACACATATATATCGAATTGTTAGTAATGTTTATAGCGAATGGAGAGTAAATTAGGTACGGATGGAAAGAAGTAGAGAAACCAGAGGAGCGCAGTAGCATAGTAGGACAAGTAGCATTGTGAACAAGATAAATTTTGTTTTACCTTCATTATCTATGGCGACCGAACGGTAGGAATTGACATCAGGGCCGGAGAGCGGTGCGGTTGTTTCTGCTTCTTCTTTTCCTGTCTGTCTCTGTCTGCCTGTCTGTCTGTCTATCTGTCTGTCTGCCTGCCTCTCTCTCTCTATTTCTGCTGGATATTTATCGAAGCGCATGTGTCACGACGGTCGGTTTCTATAGAGTCGGAGAACACTCCCCCTTTCACTGTCCCATCAGAGGGGCCTGACATACTTTAAAAAAACACGGTACACTTTCTTTCTCTCGGAAATACGAATAAACATGTGAACCGTACACCCGGTGTTGTTGTTTCTTTTAAAGTTATTGTTGCAGGTCGACAGGTGTAGGGTCTTAATCTAAGATGGCTCGCCGGAAGAAACAAACCACTACATGGAAACCATAATTCTCGTCATCATCTGACGAGAGGCGGGTCAAAGCATGAGGCTACCTTTTAAAATTAATTTCTAATGTAAAAATATGTTCATTATAATCTTTTCATGAATAGCTCAATCTCTTGCCTTGTAGACAAGATATAAATTTATTCTATTTTAATTATCCCCTTCTGATCTTGTGTCAACTACGAAAGACGGTGAACTTCTGTAAAACTACAATCAAATATAAGATATGTGGTTGGCCAATGCAGTCATCTTATACTTGATTGTAGTTAAAGCGAAAACCTATATCGATGGCAAACGATTAAAGCAATTATGATGAATGGTTTAAAAACATTGCACGAAGGCAGCACGATTTGTATGTACGAGTGTAAACTACCTAATTGAACAATATGTTCTGAAGATTAAACGAAAAACAAAAGAATTATGGAAATAATATATAGTGAAATAAAATATAAAAAATAAATTAATGCTGTATGCAATACAGTTTTTGTCATGTCTGTAGGGTTACCCTCTTTTTACAAGCACTGATGATATCTTCCTCAAGAATACTAAATACCTTATATGTTTCGAACATTACACACATCTTAGTTGAAGACCAACACAATTGTATGCGAATAAAAACAATTTTATGGTAAATCTGTGAGGATTGTTCCTTACATTTGATGTGGTTCTATAATATATATATATATATATATATATATATATATATATATATATATATATATATCATTAAATCACAGAAACAGTTTTTCATGGTAAACAACTGATGATCCCTTAAATAATGTTAAGACTAGCGTAAATGCTTGGAAGCAAACTAATATAGTGTCTGTAACAAGTAAATTGACTTACAAGCAAAGTAGTTTTCAAACGAAGGACTTGGGACTAAACGTATTTTTCCATATAGTTTTAATGGTTGAAAAACTTCCAATAATATATATATATATAGTCTTGGAAGTTTCTCAACCATTAAAACTATATTAAAAAACAAAAAACAAAAAACAAAAAACAAAAAAAACCTTAAGTCCTAAGTCGTTCAGTGGAAAATCACTTATGTAAGTTAATTTAACTTTTACAGTTATTATATTAGTTTGCTTCTAACATTAGTTTAGGGATCATCAGTTGTTTACCAGTTGTTACCGGGAATTTATATATATATATATATATATATATATATATATATATATATATATATATATATATATATATATATATATATATATATATATATATATTATACGAGTAAGTTCTGAGGGTGGGTGGGTCATTCCATTCTAAGTAATACAAGATGTAACACAAGTGAGAAGTTTAGCGCACCCCAAGATGAAGTATTCGGGACGTGTGAAAAAATAAGCCTAAACGGACCAGACGCCATTATCCGGTGAAGGATACTCAGAAGGTCGAGGTTAAACTAATCAGCGCTTCTATAGAAGACGATGGGGGCTAAAGCTATCGCCACACATGAAAGAGTGGGTACTGCCTGGGAAGATGGCTTCCCGAAACCGAGAAAGCAATAATTTTGTTTCAAGTTGTTTCAACCCAGTCCGAAGCAACTTGACGAGCTAGCAAGTCCCATTAGATCTCGTACGCTCTCGTTATTTTCATAGGAATATATATATATATATATATATATATATATATATATATATATGAACATTCAATGAATTAAAACATTGCAATTGTTCCAAGAATTATAACAGTCCAGTAGACGTACGATCGTTTCCAAAACAGTTTGGAAATACTTTATTTTATTTTATTTTATAAATTAAGAAAGCCAATACAAAACGTCACTTCATCAGCGCCTTTAGCAATACGCCTTACAGAAAGTCAAAGATAAAAGGAAAAAACTCGTTGTAGAGAAACATCTACTGACAGAAAGAGCCACCGGTTGAAAGTCATCAACATACAGACTGTTTCACTATATCACAGCTCTTCAGTGCGGCTAGACTAGAACCCGCCCCAAACTCATATCAAAATGCATATATGCATATGTGTATACGTGTTTGTGTGCGTATCTGCGTGTGAAGACACGTATGGATATATGAGTAGACCGTGGTAAAAAATAGGAGAATGATTCACATGAAGAACATGGCCGACGGGATATGTGATAAAAGGAAAAAGGATTAAATTCTAATAAATGCGATAAAATTATACAAACAAAATCGACGCAGTCGTACATAATAGATAGAAAACGCAAAGAACAAAGGAAAGGCAGATATAAGTTTATCAAAGACCAAATAAAGTAATCGAATGAAACAACTGCATTAAAATATAAATACATATAATAAGAGCTAACGAAAAAATTGGAGAAACTAAATAAAAAAACAAAATGAATGGCGGGAAATAAAACAACTACAAAAACTTGAAAAGCCTAATCCGACGCGAACGATAGTGAAACATTTTTTTTAAGTCTAAAGAAAAGAAAAAAACGCCCGAACAAAAATCAAAACAAAATGAAAGAACGCGAGAAAAATAACAAAAAAATGGCGGCTGTCAGACGATAAGAAGATGTCGATGATTTATTTAAATGATATTCATTGTGAAAATAGAATGTTTACTGCGCAAAGAAACTGAACAAATTAAGAATGAATGATCCACGAAACAAAATATATATGGGAAAATAATATAAATAACTAACAAAACCAAATCAACTACAAAAGTAACACATATACAGATCGAACCTCAGTGTTCATAACACCCATTTCTTCTGACCCTCGTTACCTCCACCCTAATTCGGCTTTTTATACCAATGGTTCACCACTTACCAAGGTCAACGTCCACTCGAGGATAAGTGTAAGTTAGAT
>OY744522.1:192469929-192484929 GCA_963556195.1 Sepiola atlantica
AGCGTTATATGTATTTTTTTTTCTTTACATATTTTACCTCACTACAACACCCAATATATATATATATATATATATATATATATATATATATATATATATATATATATATATATATAATAATATGAATAATGAGAATAAAAATTCGAAAGAGAACACTATTTAAATCATCAAGTAATGCAAGCTTTTCAGATATATATATATATATATATATATATATATATATATATATATATATATATATATATATATATATATAACACAACGAATATTTGTCGCACGATCGTTTTTAAAACAAGTTGGAAACATTAATTTTGTATTATACTCTGAATGATTCCAAAAGGTTCCTTTCATAAAAACCCTCTTATGACATTACATATAGAACATCAAGTTATATATATATATATATATATATATATATATATATATATATATATATATATATATATATATGCTAATTTTTAGGTTTGTTTCCTTTTTACAGATATTTTGTTTCTCTTATTCCTCATATTTGAACTTTTTTGCACTGTCAAAATTCTAGTTTCACAATGAATACTATTTAAATAAATCGTTGAAACTTTTCTTGTTGTTTGACATTTTGTCTTGTTCATTCATCTTGTTTAGATATGTGTTTTAGAGTTTTCGTTTTTTGTTTTGGAACATTGCCAGTCAAAAATGTCGATTTGTAGTAAAGAAGTCATGACGAAATGTGTGAAGGCATTGATTCTGATTGACATTGATGAATGTTTGATCGATTTAAACACTACCCCTGGTAGTAAAGAAGTGTTTACAATTTTCGGTTATTTGCCCTTGGATATCGTTTCTGTAGAGAGTTGAAAAGAGACACCGTTTGAATCTCTGGTTTATCTCACCCGATCCTTCATTTTGGTTAGAAGTGTTTGAAACGTTCGTAGAGATTAAAATTTCCGGCTTTTATTTAAATTGGGAGTGACACAATGGTTACCGGCGGGAATTGTGCACACGGTGTACCACTTTCGAGTTCTCTTGTGGCGATTGAATCACTTTTACGCGTGAGAAAAATGCACCGATTAAATTATTTCTTCTTACCACTATGTCTTAGCTTAACTTTTATAAATTATCCTTTATAATCTCTTCCTATATCTACATTTTACATAATGGTAACAGTGTTCGCTAATAGGGCTGAAGATCAGGGTTCAATACTCGGTCGAGTCATACAAAATATATAAAAATGTGTAACTGATTCCTCCTTGATAAAAACTCAGTATTATAACTTTAGAATTAGGGGTAAGTGGAGTAATCCTGGGAAAGATATGGCGCGTTCACCTACACCTTCGTGTAGTAGCAAATAAAAAAGGAGCCTTCACATCCCCTTCAACTATAGTCGACCATTTTTCTTTATTTTACTTATACTTTTTTTTTCATGGATATCGCTCCAGACAAGGCATGAAGCCACTTGATGTAATGAGCTAAAAACAACGAAATATGATTACAGGAGATTTCTGTTGACCTTAGTCTTGTAAAGACGAAGGCTATACGTAGAAGGAAAACAGTCAGCAGGAAGAGAGTTCCACAAGCCTGAAGTTCTTGGAAAAAAGCTACTGGAATAGGAAGTTATTTTACAATGAGGTATCAAAACAGTGAATTGATGGAGACAACTAGACAAACGAGTCAAACAAGATTGAACAAAAGAAGCGGGGAATAGATCTTATCAACTCCTAAAAACACATGTTTCTTCGTCTGCATTTTTTCTGCTGACTTAGCACTATTAGACTGGTCTACTGTTCTGGAGAGATTAAAATAATGATAGGTTATTTGAACCATTCGTAAATATAACAGTTTCATTTGCATATATGAACTATTTGTAGTGATTGCTTGCATATAAATACTAGCTAGTTTCGCCGGCTACCTATCGCTTCGCAAAGTTTGTTACTTGAAACATTAATTTAAAGTAACAAACATTTCATTCATAACTCTGTCGGAAACACGAAATAAGTCTTTCTGATTCATTCATATAGTTGATAAGTAACGTTTTGCTTATTTCGATGCATTTTATTTGTTAAATATGACAGCAAAGAAAGGAAAAGAAAGAAATAATCAATTTGCCTTTTTCACTTGCAATTTAAAAATAGATCGCAACTTGTTGCAAATCAAGTCGGCCCCAAAGAAAGGAACATTTGAACGCAAATGCGAAATATTTGTCTAGTAAATAAAATAATCTTACGAAACAGATCTATTTGTTGTATTAAGATTAAAAGAATGATTAAATAAAAAAAAACAATATCAAATAAAAGTTAATTAATGAAATGTCATTTTCCAAAACCAATATGCAAATTAGTTAAATTTGCCACTCATATCGCATATACGTACACAGTATATACAACATACAGTTCGTGTATTGTTTAAAGTTGTAATAACTTGAAATAAGGGGTTTTGACTTTATCGTTACTGCGAGAAATTGTCCCAAATTTCGCATTTATTTATTTAGACGAATTTTTTTTTTAAATAACGGGATGGAAGCAATTATTAAACTTAATTATAAAACATCTTTATGCAAATGAAGTATCATGAGCTGGAACAAAGGAAACATGTTTCTTTATCTACATTGTTTCTGCTGATTAAGCATTATTAGACTGGCCAAGTGTTCAGAAGAGATTTAAAAAATGATAGGTTATTCGAATCATCCGTAAATATAACAGTCTTATTTACATATATGAACTACATGTAGTTATTGCTTGTATATAAATACTAGCTAGTTAATACGCGGATACTGCTTAAAGAGAAATATGGCATTTCTCCATGCATTAGAAGTGAGACCTGGTGTTGCCAGGGTTATGGATAACACAATAGAAAATTTTTAAAATAGAGTGTGTAGCATCTTTCTTTTAACGTGTCTTTCTCTACCTCTCTTTCACTACCTCTCTACCAGACTACCTTTCTCTTTCTCTCTCTATTTGGCCACTGGTTCAATATAATAAAGAATAAGGGGAAAATAGAAGAAAAGTAAAAAAAAAAAGAAAGTTGAATGACTCTTTCAGTAAGAATTAAAAAGAGTACTTTTTATCAATCCTGCACTAATTTGATCCATTGTGAAACCCAAATAATGTATATTAGAGTATCTTTTACTTTAACCAGGTCAGGTTCACACTGTAAGCTTTGTTAGTGCGTCTTCTGTAGTTTCTGATTTATCCACAAAATTACAATATTTCTTTGTATAATAGACGAGAAAAGGCGTGACGCTTTTGGTCACCCATTGCTATCGGATTAGATTGTTTTAATAAAGAAAAAAGACGACCGATAATAAATCAACCCCTCTAGGAAGAGGAGGTAATACCTGGGGGGTGACCTTCTAGGATCAAACCGGACCATAACTAACCCAGAGAAAAGAATCGAGATCATTATTAATCATATCTTAGAATTAAGAAATTGGTAAACGTTCCTCGGTTTATATGAAAAGAGCCGAATAAACCTGTTTATTTACGTGCTTCCTACGAGAGTAACGTGTAACACAAAGGGGGTATGGTTTGGAGAAAATCAGATCTCTCAAGGGCGCACCCTGAAAGATTAAAAAATGGCCGTTGATAAAATCGGCGGCATTCGGCGTAAGGGGTGCCTCGAGTGATAGACAATATACCAAGTCTTTAGTTGAAGAAGAAGGAGAAATGCTTGGGAAAGTACCCGCCTAGGAACAAATAAAATCATACCTCATTACGACAAAGAAAGATTTCAACAGATAAAAGTTGCCAGAATGATGCCACAAATCCTCCCAGCTAATATGAAAAGAAATGTGAGTTTGCAAAATCAGTTAAATAAAAATAAATGCGAAGTTAGTCTCCCTCTACTTTTTTTTTTTTTTTTTTTTTTTTTTACATGGTTCACCCCAAACAAGGCAGGACGCCACTGTAAACGTAAGGGGCTACTGAGAAAAAGGAAAAGGGGGGGAAGGATTGGTGGTTCAGCTTAAATTGGGATCTGAGCAGCGAGGTGTCTGTTTACATTAGTTTTAAATTTCTGCATGTCAGTACTGTCGGGGAAACAGGGGGCAGGGAGGGAGTTCCAGAGGCCAGCAGCACGAGGAAAGAAGCTATTTGAGTAGAATGCTCTCCGGCATCTGGGGACCTCCACAGTGAATGAGTGAGATTTAGTAGAATGTCGAGTTAGTCTAGTGAATTTACGTCGAGGGGGTACCAGAGCAGCACACTCATCGGAGCATAATCCATTGAAGTATTTGTAAAACAAACACAAGGATGCTACATTGCGGCGATGGGACAGGGGCTGGAGCTTAGCTGACAGTGAGGGACCTATTAGGTTGACTACTCTTTTTTGGACTTTGTCAAGGAGGGAGAGACTAGTAGATGATGCACCAGCCCAGATGTGGCAACAATACTCCATGCATGGGCGAATGGTGGCTTTGTAGAGATACAGGATAATGTCAGGTGTAAGGAGTCCACTAGCACGGTAGAGGGAGCCAACCTTCTTTGCGGCAGCCTTGGCAATGTCTTCAATGTATGTGTTCCAATTCATGTTACCTGTGAAGGTTAGGCCAAGGAGTTTGAATGATGAACTCTCAGGTAGGGTGTTATTTGCCATGGCAATCGGTGGTTGGAGAGGCTTCTTGTAGTTGTTGAAGGAAAGGAGCTTTGTCTTTGCGGCATTAAAAGTCACCAACCATTTATGGCCCCAATCCACTACAGCCTGGAGGTCATTTTCTAAGGATGCAGCCATTGCCTCAGATATGATCGCGTCCGTTTTGCCAACATGGCGAGAGTAAAGCGTGGTGTCGTCAGCAAATAAACCGATCTCAGACACTATGTCATCAGGGAGATCGTTTATATAGATCAGGAACAACAAAGGTCCAAGAATAGATCCCTGGGGCACACCAGCATTTATGTCATGTTGTTTAGATGAACGGCCATCGAGGACAACCTGGATTTTTCTTTTGTTTAGGAAGGATCTAATTATATTAAGTAGTTGCCCAGTAATACCGTATGAGCGTATTTTCAGGAGAAGCCCTTTATGCCATACCTTGTCAAAGGCCTTGGATATATCAAGCGCTACTGCCCTAGCTTCACCTGCCTTGTCGAGAGTATGATACATGCGTTCAGAGATGACCGTTAGGATGTCTGCAGTAGATCGTGCTTGTCTAAACCCATACTGGCGGTCGGATAGAAGTTTAGCATTAACTAAGTGACGTACTATCGCTAGATTGATTAAGGACTCAAAGATTTTGGCAAAGATCGGCAGCAGACTGATTGGGCGGTAGTTCTGAGGGTCGGTTCTATTCCCAGTATTCTTGTAGACTGGTACCACAGAGGCAATTTTCCAGCTATCGGGGAAGCAAGATTCAGCTAGGCATTTGTTGTAGAGTTTGGAGAGAACAGGGGCCAGTTCAGCAGAGCATTTCTTTATTGCTATTACAGGTATAAGATCAGGCCCACAAGCTTTAGAGGTGTCAAGGCTTTTTATAATGTCTCTGACCTGGGATGGGGTGATGACCAGGTTATCAAGTGTGGCTTCAGTCCGCAATGGTAATTCAGGGAGAGGGTGGTTACCCGAGTCTAAAGTAGAGTTAGAAGCGAAACGCTGTGCGAGTAGTTCAGCCTTATCAGTGGCCGTGCAAACGACATCATTGTGGTTTGAAAGTGGGGGAATCGTAGATTGACCATTATTCACTACACTATTGTAGATTTTCCAGAAATCGCGAGTACCTAGTTTCTGTGACTGGATGCGTTTTTTTGTTAACTCATTATACCTTCTCTTCGCTTCGCCTATCACAGCCTTGCAATTGTTTCTTGACTCTATAAATTTATGCCTATTAGTAGCTGACTTATTGCGGCCGAATTTACGGAATGCTTGTTGCCTCTCAGAAATGGCAGCTGCACATTCCGAAGTGAACCATTGAGGAGAGTGGGGCTTGCTAAAGAATTTTCGCATGGGGACATAGGCTTCAATGCCTGCTTTGACCCATTCAGTTAATTCGTTTGCACACTGGTTGGCAGGGAGTAAGAAGGTTTCCCGCCATGGGGCGTCACTGATGTGGTCTCTGATTGACTCAAAATCAGCTTGCTCGTAGTATCTTGTTGTTTTGAGCAACGGTTCATCAGCTTTTGGACGACTTTTTAGTGTGATATGTATCATTAGCACAATGTGATCAGCATTCCCGAGTGGGCTATGAGCTTTCGTCACACAAGCCTCGGGTATTGAGGTCAAGAAGAGGTCTAGAAGTGAGGCTTGTTGATCCACACGATCGGGGATGCGGGTCGGAAAATCAACAGTCTGAGAGAGGGAGTGAGCTAAGGAGAAATTATACGTAGAGTTGCCGGCTGCATCAGTAAGGCTGGAGAATCCCAACCAGTCGCGGTGGTGGGCATTAAAATCCCCAAATACATGTATCTGGGCATTCGAGTCTATTAAGAGTGCTCTATCTATGCTTTCAGAGACAGAGTTTAGCAGAGTACAGTCCTGGGACGACGGGGAGCGATATAGGAAATATAAGTAACTAACGTTGTGATGAAAAGTCAATCTAAAGCACATGTAGTCGTAGTCATCTGATTCTAACCTATGTTCTCTAGTCAGCGGGAGGGTGTTCCGAACATAAACTCCTAGCCCGTGCATGTGTTTGCTTGCTATCTCTTTCTCTCTCTCTCTCTCTCTGTCTCTCTCTCTCTCTCTCTCTCTCTCTATATATATATATATATATATCTTTCTCCCTCTCTACGTGTTTAGAGTACCAGTAAACTTTTATCGCTCTCTGTTTTCGTAAATAGAAAGCGGGGGGGGGGTATAATGTCGACGGAGAGGTTTAAATGAAATCGGCCACGGAGAGAAATTGGTTATCTTACAGTTAATAAACTAAGAGAAAGAGAGAGAGAGAGAGAGAAAGAGAGAGAGAGAAAGAGAGAGATAGAAAGAGAGAAAGAGAGAGAGAGAAATAGAGAGATAGAGAGAGAGAAAGAAAGAGAGAGAAAAAGAGAGAGAAAAAGACAGAGAAAGAGAGAAAGAGAGAAATAGAAAGAGATAGAAAAAGAGAGAGAGAGAGAAAGAGAGAGAGAGAAAAAGAGAGAGAGAGAGAAAGAGATAGATAGAGAGAATGAGAGAAAGAGAGATAGAGAAAAAGAGAGAGAGAGAGAAAGAGAGAGAGAGAAAGAAAGAGAGAGAAAGAGAGAGAGAGAGAGTGATAGACTCGTTGGAATAAGACAAGTGGGGTCAAAGCAAGAGATGAGTCACTTTGTCAATCAATTACAAATTGTGGCTAATTAAACGAATGAAAGTGAAAGTTTAAACAAATATAACTCAATCCCGAATCTGCAGAATATTTCAACATGTATTTTTTGTGATTAAAATATATAGGAGAAAAAGCTTATGGGAAACAAACGCTGATAAAATCAGATTTCGTTTAATAATAGATACCCCGGCGTTAAATTACTTACTTCTTTGAGAAAAACATTAAATTGTTGGTGGTTAATATTAATTTGTGACACATTGTAGAACTATCAAAAAGCCCGCCCCAGAACAGGTATAAGCAATATGTATAGCATTAGTATTCTTAATTTAATTTTTTGCGGGGAGTGGTGTGCAGTCCCCACACACTGAATATTAAGTTTTACAAAAATTATAATAATGTACCCATGCTACTCACCGAGTGGTTCAGATACATATCCCATAATTCATAATGATAAGTTCATAAGATTATGAATTTACCACTCACCTACATATTATTAACGCTCACACGTGCTCACTAGTCCGGTTAAAGTTATATTACATAATATTATTCAAAATTTGATGCAGAGAAAATCTTTTCTCAATTCAATTCTTTCTATCTCGCTTATTTAAAAAAAAAATCTTTATTGAGTACACCCAGTTTGTCCCATTCCTTGAATAATAAAGTTTACAAACAAATAATATGACTACGCTACTCGGCGTGTTTCCGAGAATATATTACATGATTCATAATTGATTCATCAGTTTAGGATGGATCCGATGCTTATATATATATATATATATATATATATATATATATATATATATATATATATATATATATATATATATATATATATATATATAAGATTCACTCCAGATTATGTCTGAATGAGAAATTTGTAATCCTAAACTTTAAAGACCTCCAAAACTTATTAAACCGTAGAAGTGAAATAGCAAACAATTTCTTACATAGAATAACATTTGATAATCTCAGACGGCTGCACGGTTTGAACCCCTGCAACAGAATAAACCTAGAGTCCGTAACCAAGCGCTGAATATATATATATATATATATATATATATATATATATATATATATATATATATATATATATATTACGTTTAATAGACAGTAGAAAAGGATGAAGAAGGAAAGAAATGTTGAAAATGTTAAAAAAAAAGAAGAAAGAGAAAAAATCGACAGTTAGCTTATAACGCCGATTGGAAACGCTGTGAGTTTGAAAAAAGAAGAAAGCAGAGAGAAAGGATGGACAGTTGGCTTATGAACGCCGGTTGGAGGCGCTGTGAGTTAAAAAATAAGAAGAAAGAGAAAAATCGGCAGTTAAGCTTATGAACGCTGTGAGTTGACAAAGAGGATTAATATTTATTGTAAATTGATGTCAAGGAATTGAACAACAAAGGAGGGGAGGAGGGGGAGAAAAAAGGACTAAAAGTATATATATATATATATATATATATATATATATATAATTAAAAAATATTTTTAATGGATTCGTCTACACACTTTAAAATGCAGCAACATTTTTGTAAGTAACGAATACATTTTATTACACAGACGAACAACACAGGTAAGGAGGACTTTTTTTTTTTAATAACTAATATGAGTTAGCAAAACATTTATACGGAACAACACTTAGGTTTAGTATACGGAACGTTTATGTTTTTGTCTTTTGAGGGAAGTGGGGTCTGATCAACTCTGCTAGGAAGCCATGAAATTAAATACTGTCTTGTTTTTAAATTCCCGAAACAGTTTTTCATGGTAAACGACTGATGATCCCTTAAATAATGTTAGAAGCAAACTAATATAATAACTGAAAAAGTTAAATTGACTTACATAAATGATTTTCCACTGAACGACTTTGGACTTCAGGTTTTAAACAAAAAAAAATGTTTAATATAGTTTTAATGGTTGAGAAACTTCCAAGACTATCTATCTATCTATCTATCTATCTATCTATCTATCTATCTATCTATCTATCTATCTATCTCTCTCTCTCTCTCTCTCTCTATCTATCTATCTATATATATATATATATATATATATATATATATATATATATATAAACGTATACACATACCGAAGTTTATATTCAGAGAAAGATTAAGATTTTGCAACTTTTGAATCAACTAAAAACAATTCTTTACGATCGATGCTTTTATTTAGTCTATGTTTTTTACCCAAGGCTGTATCATGTTTCGCACCTGAACCACTCTGTCAAACAATTGTCCGTTTGTATAATTATCAACGCTTCTTTGATCTCAACCACTTTTATAACAACCACCATCTTCACGACAATATCAAAGATGGCTGCTAATATTCCCGCCGAAAATGTGATCACTTCGCATGTTCGTTTTTATTAAACCGAACACCATTATGAAGAAATCAGCTCCGAGCAAACTAGTATCAGCCTATTTGTCAATTGGAAAACTTATTAAGGTCGGACGTCCATCTGCGTCTACATGGGTCACCTGCCATCGTTGATTGCGGATATTGCTGAAGTTAGCTTGAGGGTCAGACCACTAACTGATCAACCGGTCAATATTTGTCAGGTTGAGTTACGGTTTAATGAATATGCATGGCTCATGACGATGGACTAAGGAACACGTATTTGCAATCAATAATTTTAATAATATCGTGTCATCTACGTTTATAGACGTTCCTAAAATATTTGTTTTTAATATTCACACGTTACTTCCAGGAATATTTACTGCATACCTATAGTAATATGAGACCTCAACTATTGCAACGCCACATTGTGTATTGTCGGCAGTTGAAACCAGTATTCCAGACATTTAATTTCCCTGATGATCTGCCAAGCAAGTAACTGCTTGGTAGTGAAACACGTGTAGGAAAAACATTTAATTTGAATAAATAATATCTGTAAGAAAAAATATCTTTAATGGTGATCATTGGTGTCCTGAAAGAAATGCTTTGGTAAGCCTTCATAAAATCATATATATATATATATATATATATATATATATATATATATATATATATATATATATATATATATATATATATATATATCGAAATAGCGAGAGAAAAATGGAGAGGGAGAGCAAGAGAACCACACAAAAAACTGATATATATACATATATACATATATACATCTAACTCTACTTTAGACTCAGATAACCACGCCCGCCCCAAATTCCCTTTGCGGAGCGAAGCCACACTTGATAACCTGGTCATCATCCCATCTCAGGTCAGAGACATCATAAAAAAACTTGACACCTCCAAAGCTTGTGGGCCTGATCTTATACCTGTAATAGTGATAAAGAAATTATTTGCTGAACTGGCTCCTGTCCTCTCCAAACTCTACAATAAATGTCTAGCTGAATCTTGCTTCCCCGATAGCTGGAAAATTGCCTCTGTGGTACCAGTCTACAAGAGTTCTACGAATAGAACCGATCCTCAGAACTACCGCCCAATCAGTCTACTACCGATCTTTGCTAAAATCTTTGAATCCTTAATCAATCTAGCGATATCTCTGAATGCTTGTATCATAAACTCGACAAGGCAGGAGAAGCTAGGACAGTAGCGCTTGATAATCCAAGGCCTTTGACAAGGTATGGTATAAAGGGCTCCTCCTGAAAATACGCTCATACTGTATTGCTGGGCAACTACTTAATATAATTAGATCCTTCCTAAACAAAAAAAAAATCCAGGTTGTCCTCGATGGCCGTTCATCTAAGCAAAATGACATAAATGCTGGTGTACCCCAGGGATCTATCCTTGGACCTTTGTTGTTCCTGATGACATAGAGTCTGAGATTGGTTTATTTGCTGATGACACCACGCTTTACTCTCGCCATGTTGGCAAAACCGACGCGATCATATCCGAGGCAATGGCTGAATCTATAGAAAATAACCTCCAGGCTGTAGTGGATTGGGGTCATAAATGGTTGGTAACTTTTAATGCCGCAAAGAAAAAGCTCCTTTCCTTCAATAACTACAAGAAACCTCTCCAACCACCGATTGTCATGGCAAATAACATCCTACCTGAGAGTTTATCATTCAAACTCCTCGGCCTAACCTTCACAGGTAACATGAATTGGAACAAATACATTGAAGACATTCCCAAGGCTGCCGCAAAGAAGGTTTGCTCCTTCTACCGTGCTAGTAAACTCCTCACACTTGACATTATTCTGTATCTCTACAAAGCCACCATCCGCCCATGCATGGAGTATTGTTGTCACATCTGGGCTGGCGCATCATCTACTAGTCTCTCCCTCTTTGATAAGGTCCAAAAAAGAGTCGCCAACCTAATAGGTTCCTCACTGTCAACCAAGCTCCAGTCCCTGTCTCATCGCCGCAATGTAGCATCCTTGTGTTTGTTTTACAAATACTTCAATGGATTATGCTCCGATGGATTGGCTACTCTGGTGCCCCCTCGACGTAAATTCACTAGACTAACTCGACATTCTACTAAATCTCATTCATTTACTGCGGAGGTCCCCAGATGTCGGAGAGCCTTCTACTCAAATAGCTTCTTTCCTCGTGCTGATGACCTCTCGAACTCCCTCTCTGCCCCCTGTTTACCCGACAGTACTGCCAGGCAGAAATTTAAAACTAATGTAAACAGACATCTTGCTGCACAGATCCCAATTTAGGTGTAGCCCCCCAATCTTCTCCTCTTTTCTTTTTTCTCAGTAGCCCCTTACGTCAACAGTGGCGGCCTGCCTTGTTTGGGGTGAATGTTAAATATATATATATATATATATATATATATATATATATATATATATATATATATATATAGTTATGTATGTGCATATGTTTATATATTTGTATGTACAGGATTTTATCCTTTATTCGTTAAACGAATACATAGAAAACTACCAGAAGTGTTAAAAAAGAAGAGTTTTTAAAGCGAAATGTTTTTTTTATCTTGAAAAAATTACGATCATCATTGTTAATACAAACGAGAGAATTAGAAAAACAAAGTCTGAGTTTTATCAACAAATGAATCCTCAGATTTACATGAAAAATTAAGAAAACTTACTTTAGACATTGTTTACGAAAAAACTTCAATTCTTTTTTCTTGTTTTCCCATTTTTAACACAATACATGCGGTGAAAGATTAAACTACATATGTGCCATTGTTTTCGCAGATAATGTCCTTTATTCGTAAACAATGTCTGACGAAAGTTTATATATTTCCTTTGAAAAGATGGTTTCATTTGTTGATAAAACACAGGCTTTGTTTTTATAAATGTCTATTCTGTATTAACAATGATTAAACGATCGGAGTTTTTTAGGTAAAAAAAATTGTTTTGTCTGTATTAGATCTTGTGTCTTTTTGTGGGAAAATGTCTTAATATATATGGTCTGGAATTAAAAATTCGCACCATTGAATTTAACTACATACACAACATAATATACAGGGTGAGCCAAAAATAGGTGGACAGTAAAAAACATTTATTTAGAGATCACTTATACGTACAATTACATGTAATAAAACAATTATATCAATGAAAATTAAATGTTATTTATCAACTCAAGTGTTCAAACTGTTTTCTTTCTTGATTTACACAGCTTTGAAGTCTGCCTCTTACGCTTCGACAAACATTTCAATATATGCTGTCCACCTACTTTTGGCTCATCCTGTATATATATATATATGTGTGTGTGTGTGTGTATGCCTGTGTATCAATAATTACACACGCCCACAGGCGATTCTCTTTCTTATACGAATCGCTCGCACTTTTGTGAAATACTGATTTGACCTTTAAAGAAAAAGATAAACAAAATGTCCGCCCCTTTCTTTCAAGGGTCAGCGCTCGACAAGAAAGTGGATTTCATTAGCTTTTCTTATAATACCGAATAAATACGATAGAAAGAAAAAGAAAACCAAATGCCGAGATTCAACACTCTGGACAGACTTCTGGGAATGTCGTTTTCTTAGTTTTTTCTCTTATTGTCATAATGTTATTTTTAAACACATTAATTATTTATTTCAATGTTTTCGTAGGTTCTTCTATGCTCCAATCCTACATACGGGAAATACTAAGAAAGTGTGCAGTAATTGGATCATTATTTATTGGAACAATATATATATATATATATATATATATATATATATATATATATATATATATATATATGAAGTTAATCCAACAAAAGATATAAGAAAGAAAATAATATCTTTTAATTAGTGAAACATCTGGATAAAGACTGAAGCTCAATATACTGGATAGAGCATTAATAGCATAATATAAAATGAAATAATAAAATATGGTGCGAATCAAATTTTATTATAATTCAAAATTCAGGCAAAGTATCTCAACGTCCTTAACTCATGAGTTTTCAAAGATAATTATTCTCCTCAGAGAACCATTACCGCAGTGACGTTACTGCAGGTGCTAAAATTACACTTTGAAAATATATAAAAATATATACAAAAATACATAAGAGTACATAACACATCAAATATATCAAGCCTAAAACATACTCATTATAAAATCCATCCAAGTCATACAAATTAAAACATATTCAGGAAAGGTATCCAAGAGGTTGATTGAAGATTGATCCAGATATTGAATAACACTCCAAAGCGAAAAAATTAAAGAACTGAAAAACCGAAAAAGTTATCCAGTCGGGAAAAGCGTCCGCAATCGATGCCGTAAAATTACTGTGAAAAATGCATCCAATGTTTATGTTAACTAGTACAATGATAAATGAACCAAATCAAATAAAAGTTCAATAAACTCACTTTGTGTTGAAATCATAAAGTTCAAAATTCAGGATTCAAATTATTTGACCGGAGCAGCACAAACCAAAATTCGCTGATTAAATGGAAAATCCGCTAAATCCGATTTGAACAGAACTAAATCAAACCGAGTCAATACATTCGGCCATCTCTCCTTCCGGGCCCGATGAAGATCATTTCAATGAATAACGCTAAATTTGAAAGTAATCACTTTCCCGCAAGCCAAATGAGCAGACCCTTCCTCGCCAATCAGAAACGCAATACTATATATATATATATATATATATATATATATATATATATATATATATATATATATATATATATATATATATATATATTTCAGAGGAAACATTTTTTAATCAATAAAACGGGCGGGGTGGAAAAAAAAATTGCTAAAATTTTCCTTAAGGCCTTATCGTCTGAACCTCTAAGAGGAAACGTCAGAATGATAAATTAAAAACTAAGAAAATCGAATGAGATCTGAGGGGAAAAGATTGTTTCAGTTGGAGAAAACGCTTGAGAGAGGGAAAAAAAAGTAACTCTCAATGTTATGGTGGCTTTCGGTAATCACCTCGGCCATCGGTAATCACCTCGTTTGTACAAATAGTTGTTCTGACAACTATTCCGATGGGTGGTTTTCTGTTTTACACAGTGCCAGGTCGAACTATCATCTCAATATTATTGAGGCGTTAGTTATTAACAACTCTCGACCTAGCCTGTGTAGACAAAAGATTTTGAAGCATTAGTTGGAGATCTTTAATGATTCAAAGCCACACACAATATATATCTCGTATTTCAATTGAATTGTTTTATGATGGCTCTGTAGATGTTTTTAGTTTCATATTCACAAAAAAAGAACAAAAAACATAGCGACGTCACCATCCGATTATCCCATAATTTCAAATAGGTGTGGTTCGGTGATGACTTACGTACGAACATAAAATTGCTTTAGCTTATTATTATAATAGGTATATTGTGTGCGTATGCTTTTAGCTAATTGTTTACTGTATATCTTTGTATTGTTAATTATGCAAATATTGATTTGTCTAATTAGTATTGTACATGCCCATTCTTCCCGAATG
>OY744522.1:192492429-192527429 GCA_963556195.1 Sepiola atlantica
TTTTTTAACTTACCGCAAATAACTTATCAGTTTTATTTTCACATTATTTACCTTGATAAAAATTTACAACCTTGCATCACATACATTTTAGATAAGGTGGAGAGATACAAATGTTACTGATTTTGTTTCCATACTTTGCATTACATTTCAGAATTTTAGGAGAACTTGAAGATTTGGTAGGGATACCTGTAATGATTTGAAAATTAATTACAATTTGATGAACGTTTTTATCAACAATCTCGTT
This sequence comes from Sepiola atlantica, assembly GCA_963556195.1. Taxonomy (NCBI): domain Eukaryota; kingdom Metazoa; phylum Mollusca; class Cephalopoda; order Sepiida; family Sepiolidae; genus Sepiola; species Sepiola atlantica. The sequence goes on from OY744522.1 coordinate 192,492,674, forward strand.
CGTTAACTATTACATTACTAAATCATATAATAATAATTTACAGTTTACTTTGCGACAGTAATTACTTAATTAATTTTGTCGACGTCTTGATAACGTAACTTTCCTCATTAATGACCTATACACTTAAATAATGTCAGTCGAAAACTGATTTTAAAACTTGGAAAATATTGCGTATTGTCGTTTTGTTGTTTTCCATTTATGTTAAAAAATATGAGATGACGTCATTTTTATTGTTGAGTACGTGGATTTAGTATTATTTATACTTAATTAAAAATAAGCTTATCAAAGTCTATAATTATGAAGTTAATTTACGATTATTCGCTGTGTATTTTGAAGTTTTCAATTCAATTTAAGATGATTTTTCCCACATTATCGTCATGTTATATTGCATTTCTTTTATTCGTATACATACACTTTTAATATTAGTATCCTGTATAAATCGTATAGAACCAAAAAATAAAATGGGACGATGAAAATAACACAACCCATAAAATTGAATACGAAAATGCCGCCACAATTTAATCATTTACTTGAAATTATATTATCTACATTTTTCAAAAGTTAAATAACTTCGTAATGAAAGACTAAAATACGTGAGAAAACACCAATCCGAAATAGTATTGTATATATGAAAATAATAAAAAAATAATATTCATCCTAATAATAATAAAATAGCGTCCAAAATTACAATTTCATCTAATGAATAACGAATTTCGTACGCTGAAAAATGTTTCTTTAGTTTCACATTTCCCAGGGCCATGCCAGGATACGGGTCTGGCTAGTATATATGAGTTTCACATTTCCCAGGGCCATGCCAAGATACTGGTCTGGCTAGTATATATATATATATATATATATATATATATATATATATATATATATATATGTTTCTAAAGTAGAACTTTTTTGGTTTCTGAGAAGTTCATAGAAGAAATGTTCCGGGATTGACGTACAAAACGGATGTTCTTCTGTGAACAAAACGGTCCGTAAATGTTCCGAAGTTGTTGTTTTGAAAAGATGATCAGTAACGTGAACACATCTTGGTCACTGGAATGTAGCATAATATTGTTCATATATATATATATATATATATATATATATATATATATATATATATATATATATATATATATATATATGTATACATATATATACATATATATATATGTATATATATGTATACATATATATATATATATATATATATATATAAATATATATATATATATATATATATATATATATATATATATATATAAAGCCGTTTATTGTAGATAGGCTAATTGTTTTAGCACCGTTTACTAGAAGATCTCTGATACTTTTCTAGTTCTTTTGTGTCATACAAATGTTCTGGCATATAACACTTTGGTCTGATAAATGACACGTAAGCCTACGAGGTGTGATTGTTGTAGCATAACTAATATAAGATGTTCAAAATTTACTGTTGTTCATAAAAATACAATTTACAAGTGCACAGACGAACCTATACATTAGATTAGTCTTATTAATAAATATTCGATTAGTATTTGTAAAAGTCAAGTAATTATTTGTACATACAATGGTAAATGTCTTGCAATTTTATAGTAAATCATAAACAATATTTTAGCGTTAATTTGTATTAACTTTTTTAATGCAAATCTATTAATAATGGAGTTTATGTATCTGTCTGTCTGAAGCCGAAACTCTAGTATGACTATTTACTAAGTCCGCCAGCGTTCATAATATTTGTATACTTTTAGAGTTAGGAAACTATTAATCAATTAATTTAGATTAAATATTAAATAACATTAGATTACATATAATAAACAAAGAAGAACGAAATTTCAAGACGAGACTGCGATTAGAACGGAAAACGTGTCAAGAATCTTACTTAAACTAATACTTTTTCAACTTCCTTATATACTGTTATTAAAAGTCGTTCAGACACTAGAAGAGTGGTGCCATTTACATAAGTCATTCCCTTTACCCTTCAATTAAATTCATATTTACAAATATACACTTATAACTGTATTATCAAATTTACATATGTATTTACAATATTTTCCGATAAGATGATATTAATAAAAATTATTCATACAATTAATTAAAGCTATTTTCTTTCATAAACCCGCGTGTTTTCTAAACCATACTTTCAATGGCGAGTACTGTTAAAATTGCAAAGTCATCCTTTCGAAAGTGACGTCATTTTGAGAGGATTTGTTTTCACATTATAATTCTTCATTTTCATTACATTGTCAAGACGAGGTGTTTTGCTGTAAATTAAAATTACACAAGGCATACCCCAGCCATTAGTAAATGGAAACTAAATTGCTGACTCATCCTTCCGGTTCTTTCCGGAAGTGACGTCATCGTGAGAGGATTTTTTCACAGTTTTCATTCTTTATTTTCATTACAATATGTTTTGCTGTAAATTGAAGTTTATCAAGGCATATTCCAGCCATTAGTAAATGGGTGACCATTTTGGAAAATAAATTGCCGACTCATCCTTCCGGTCCGTCCGGAAGTTACGTCATTGTGAGAGGATTTTTTCACATTATCATTCTTCATATTCATTACGTTGATAAGACAAGGTGTTTTATTGTAAATTGAAGTTAAGCAACAAATATCTCGACCATTACTAAATGGGTAACCATTTTGGAAGAATAACAAAACTGATTCTTTGATATGACGTAGGCGCCTTCAATAGCATATTTAAACATGAGTTCTTTGATATGACCGAAGCGCCTCCTAATTTTTAATTTTTTTTTTAACTATAAATGGGGGAAGGTAAAAAAAATTTTTAGGGGGGGGGTAAATTTTTTTCTTTCTTTTTTCTTTTTCTAACTAAAAATATTACTATTCATGGGGAAGGGTAAAAAAACTTTTCTCTTGGGGGGGTAATTTTTTTACTATTATTAACTGAAAATAGTAGTATTAATGGGGGAGGGTAAAACAAAATTGTGGGGGGGGTTAACATTTTTTTTTTTTAAACTGAAAATATTACTATTCATTGGGAAGGGTAAACTTTTTTTTTGGGGGGGGTAAAAAAAATTTTTTTTTTTTCTAACTGAAAATATTACTATTCATAGGGAAGGGTAAAAAAGTTTTTTGGGGGTGGTAAAAAATTTTTTTTTTCTTTTTTTAACTGAAAATATGGGAGGGTGAAAAAAAAATTGGAGGGGGTAAAAAACTTTTTCTTTTTTTCTTTTTTTACTGAAAATATTAGTATTCATGGGGGAGGGTAACAAACAAATTTGGGGGGTAAACATTGTTTTCTTTTTTTTTTCTTTTTTTAACGAAAAATATACTTGGTTAGAAACAAAGAAAATCAATGTCTAACCACCCAAGAAATATAACTGGGGCTCCATCGGTTTACGCGTAAGCGTTCATTTCTGACGCGGCGTCCTAGCAAAAATATGCGACCGGAGGGAGCATATATTTGCTAGTACGGATAATAAGTGTTCAAGTCTATTTTAGCTTCTCGTCTTGTTATATTCCCATTCATTTTTCAGATATTTGACTTCGAAGTTTTTCAAACAATAAGTTGTTTGTGAATTTAAAAACACATTTCTTTCTAAACTGTACGTTAATGTAACATAATTACTAATTGGCAAAACATTGTATCAAAACAAGTTTTTTTTTTATTGATTTTTCATCGAGTATTATAATAATATTTATTGTTACCAAAGTTTTGCAAATAAGAATTACTTTTCATGCAAAATTTGGCTCGAAATATCTTTGGAATTTATTATGTTCATATCGAGCGTTGTACATAGAACATGGGAGGTGGCGACTTTGAAGTGGATAACGACACGTACTGACAACCAAGTTCGGGACTAGTAGGTTTCATAGCACCACACAAAAATTACATGTATGTAAGACACATCTATAAAACAAAATTCGTAAAGTTTTCTATTCAATAGTAAATGCTACTTTAGGACAAATAGTTACAAGTTTTTCGATAGATCTTAATTTCCCTTAATCACGTGACGGTTTCCGGTGGCCGAGTGGATATGGCGACTGCTTGAAGATTCTAGGCTGACTCTGTGAACCGGGTTCGCGCCTCCCGACCGTTTGAAAATGTTGCTTTCCTGCACTGATGAGAACAATAAGCTGTAGGTATTAATAATTTAATATTTATATATATATATATATATATATATATATATATATATATATATAAGAAAGGTTATTTAGACATATTTTTTAAAACCATTGTTTCGCAATAGTATTATATTTTTTTTGAAAAACCATAACAATGGTGGTGTAAAATAAATAAAATTTATTTTAATCTTAACTTTCGAGAATATACTTCTCATTTTCAAAGAGTGTTTTTCTTTTCTTTTTTTTTTCATCGTCCGATGGAAATGGACTTTTTGGTCAGAAAATCACGTTATGTCTGCAGGCAAGGTGGCACCGTTTTGAATAAGAATGGGTATTTAGACATATTTTTTAAACCATTGTTTCGTAATAGTAACAAAAACCATAACGGACATCATTTTTCTTTAAATTTATTTCTGATCTGTTAATAAGTACATTGAAACCATTCAACTCTGCACATTATACATATATATATATATATATATATATATATATATATATATATATATATATATATATATATATATAGAGAGAGAGAGAGAGAGAGAGAGAGAGAGAGAGAGAAGGAGAGAGAGAGAGATAGAGAAGGTATAACATTATCACTTGCCTTCCTATATGTCGTGATTCCCTTACTTCTGATAATTGTTCAGTTTTAACTGACATTTCCTATGAACAATAACAAAACAAAAGAACGCACGTTGAAGAAGAGGCAACGTACTTAAGTATGTTTTCTCTTGATTGTCTCTGGAGTGACGGAAACAATTTTTTAATTGACTCTCTGCATGTTTTCCAGGTAAAGAGATTACATTGTATTGCGATTTGGAAGGAAAAGAAATCTGATTTTATTTTTCTGTTTTTGAGAAACAGGAATTTTTCGTCGTAAATTTATTCTTAATTTCCTGTAAAATCAAGTCGAAACAAAGCCGTTTGATTTTTAATGAGATTTGCGTTTTTTTTCTTTCTGTCCGTAAATTAATTAATAGTTTAAAACTAAAAAAGACTAGTAGCTTGCACTTAGCATGTACAGACATAATAAAAATGTATATATATATATATATATATATATATATATATATTATTTCTTGTATTCACATAAAATGTTATAAGAAGATATAATTTTTTATGTATAATTTTCAGTATTTACTTCAACAGTGCTCGATACCTGAGTAGAGCTAGGTAGTAAGTTATGAAAATAAATTTATGGCAATTAAGCTACACAGAGGCTTCCGCGTTTTATCCCCGAGAAAGAATCGCCAGACTAAAATTTTAGCCTGACGATTCCTCCGCGGATGAAACGTGGAAGCCTCTGTGTAGCTTAATTGCCATAAATATATTTACATAACTGACTATATATATATATGACTGAACATTAAGCAAAGAGTTTTCAATGAATACATAATGCCCGGTATCACATATGGAAGTTTAACATGTGCACTTAATAATGTAGCGATGGAAAAGATAAATGTTGCACGGTAGAAAATGGAAAGCATTATGCTCGGCATCAGTTTATATGATAAAAAAAGAAACACCTGTAAACTAGAGTAAGGCCAAAAAACCCTCGATAGTAAACTAGGTCCTACTTGGTCACGCCTAGCCGGGGATAAAACAAGGTAGAAAGAAACCACAACAAATAAAATAAAATAAAACCCTGATGATATATATATATATATATATATATATATATATATATATATATATATAATATTATTTTTCGCATTTAACTGACCATGTGAAATCAATCCAAAACCATATTTTTTTTATAAGCTTTTACAATCTCATTATTTATGTATTTCGATGGAGATTTATTTTTCTTCTCTCATTCAAAAGTAATTTTATATATTTCAATATTCATTCTGATCATAGAAAAGTTACTGGAAAATTAATTTTTTAAACTAATGAAAATTAGTGTTTTAGATTCATTTCTCATGGTCAATGGAATGCAAATATAAGATATATATGCTCTCAATCTTGTAATACAACTTCATTGAGCTTACAAAAATTTGAACAAAATTCAGATATCATCAGGACTATACGTTAAAAAATATATTCTTAATAAAACACATAATATATATATATATATATATATATATATATATATATATATATTTATATGTATATATATATATACATATATATATATACATATATATATATAGAGATAGATACATATATATTACTATTTCATGTATGAACATAAAATGTTATAAGGAGATATAAGTTTTTATGTATCGATTTTCAGCATTTACTTCAACAGTGCTCGATACATAAGTAAAGCTAGGTAGTAAGCTATGAAAATATATTTATGGCAATTAAGCTACACAGAGGCTCCCGCGTTTCATCGCTGGAGGGAATCGTCAGGCTAAAATGCATTTTCGCCTGACGATTCCCCCGGGGATGAAACGCGGTAGCCTTTGTGTAGCTTAACTGCCATAAATATATTTTCATAACATACTACTTACTATATATATATATATATATATATATATATATATATATGTATATATGTGTGTGTGTGTGTGTGTGTGTGTGAATATTATGCCAGTGTCAAAATGTTTATTACGTACCCTAAAAGTATTATCGGTTTACTTATCTTGTTAAATGAAAGCCTCATCGGGCCAAACCCAATTTTTTAAACTTTCGGTTCATAAAAATGTCCTTCTTTATCCGCCATTTCTACTTCACAGATTCCCGACATTCTTTTTCAGAAATGACTGGAAGTAGAATCTCCGTTCCGAAATTAAAAAAATAATTAAAACGTTGTATTGGATGATTATGAAATCTATGGTGCATCAAGGATGAAGCAAAGGTTGCGAAATTCAGAGAGGCAGAGATAGAGACAGAGAGAGAGAGAGAGAGAGAGAGAGAGAAAGAGGTAAGAGAGTGAAAGAGAGAGATAGAGAGTGAAAGAGAGAGAGAGAGAGAGATCATATATAACATTTATAACAAGGTGCTTCATCATAGGTCAAGCCTTGCTCCTAAGTCCAATATAACCAGATAGATGAAACCCGGGTCTCCCCAATATACAGAGTAATGTATAGTATTTAAATAAAGTAATTAATATATACGGATATATAGTTGTTATTACTCTGCGTGTATGTATGTATGTATATATGTATGTATGTATGTATGTATGTATATATGTATGTATGTATGTATGTATATATGTATGTATGTATGTATTTGTATACCTGATGTATAATCAGTCCTTTTGGCATTCGTTGAACGAAGGTAACTAACCTGAGATTGTTCAAACTTTGCTCAGAACGTGATTTGATGGTTTTCTACGTGTTTTATCATCAAATGCGCATACAAAAATCATTCCTGATATCAATCCAAACTGATAGATTTCATCACTCACCCCCCACCCCTGTAGGCGCGATCTGTGCCACGTGGGTTGAATGCATGAGTCATGTAATGCAAAATGTGGCACGAACCATAAGTTTGTGCGGAGGAATTTTAAGATGCGTGACCGTAAAGAGATTCGGTACTTCTGCAGTTTACGGACCTGGCTGAAATAATAACGCTATAATTTAGAAACCCATTCTTAACATGGGTAGGATGGGGGCTTGATCAACTATCCTGTACTTTCACCTAACAAGTTAATAAACAAAAGACACCGTAAAAATGTAATTTAATTTGAAAATGCTATCTAAAAAATAGCACGACCCGTAAACTGCATGAGCACAAAGATGGGTGTGGCTGGAGTGAAAGAAAAAAACGAGTCGATTTTATGTTGCCAGATTTGCACAGACAAATGTATGGGCAGCTTTAATTGCAAGACTTGATACTCTAAACTGTGACAAATCTGGGAGAAATTTAGGGACAAAGTTGATTGAATAGACGTTGAGATACTACGAAAAAAACCAAGGCTGGTTTTATGATCATGCTACCTAAATCAGCCAGCACGTGGAAACCAAGCACAATCTGTCTGAAAACCTAATGTAGCAGAATGATGGAACACTGCCAATCTATACGCATCTCAAATTAACCCTGCAACGCCAACAGAAAAAAATGAGTCGTGGTGGAACATATCTTCCATTATTTAGTAAGCGTTCAGCACGAAAGACGCAAACGGGTTTTAACGTTGACACGAAAAGTCTGGGGTGAAAAAAAGTCCTCTGTGGCCCCTTTGAGGTCAAGCTGTATACCAATATTTTCAAAGAATTAAAAAAAAACCTTCTCCAACGATAGAAGTAGCATTTCACTGACTTGTTCGACCATCTTCCATGAGTCGACTATAGTGTTATAGAGAATCTCACACAGTGTGACGTAGTGCATTGAACCGATCGGCCGCCTTTGTCAGACGAGGAAGGGCTTGCAATCAATCAGATTAACGCTAGTAAAACATCTGGTCAAGAAGGTATTCCGCTTGAAATGTTGAAGATTGAAAGCAACAATCTAATAGAAGCAATATCAATCTTCGCATTAACAGTTAGAATGGATCGTTATTACACAATTTTATTTTTATGGAAATCGCTCCAGACAAGGCATGAAACCACTTGACGCAAGGAGCTAAAAAAGAAAAAAATACTACTTCAAGGTCAAAAACTATCCAACGATAAGTGTTAGAGGGATAGATTCCGATCCATACAACCGCAATTCTTCCCCCTTTGTCAGAAACATCGCCCATGAAATGTGAGGACTAAAGGACAAAATAAGGGAAGCGAGAGTTACGAGGCTGCCGAAAGTAAACCCAAAGTCGACTTTCTACTCTCCTGGTAGATGGTATACTATTATAAAAAGGAAACATTAATATGAGAAATATATGCACGCGTGAAGTTATCTCATCATTTTTATGAATTTATATATATATATTAAAAAGCTGTCAATTTTAGATCCTGAATCAACATGTTCTTTCATCTTAAATTTTTTCTACATCCATGACCGTTGAGAAATGGAGAATTAATGTAGATGGTAACCCTTAGCCAGCAAGCCTTGACTAGTTTAATATTTGAAGATGTCGTCGTTCTCCTACATAAACACCGAGTTCAGGTGTTGTTCATACCAGTTAGGGTTCAGTCCGACGATGCTTGACCATTTTTGAGTAAGTACTGACCATGCTTCTATGGGGATGAGGTATTATTCTGTGCAGTTCTAGGAGGTCGACCCTCACAGGCATTACTTTCTATTTTTGAGAAGAGGTTAGTTTATTGTGAATCGCCTGAAGCACCCCTACCGTGAAATTCCAACGGGTCTGCTCAGGCATTTTTTAGCGGCCAGAGTACACTCGCCTCTTTTGCGCTGATTTTTCAATCCCTACTTTGTGAGCTTGTGTCATATCTTCTCGCAGTGGAAATGAGGTAAGTACTACAGCACCATGGTAGTCTTAAATAGACACTCATCTAGTACTGACCAGCCACAACGTTGCTTAACATCGGTGATTTAACGCGAAACCGGCGTGTCCACGTGACTATAGTCGTAGATTAGCTATTAAAAATCCCTTATCTGTCTGCGTGTCACTTATTATTTACCTTCTTACAACCATAGGAAGATGTGACACGGGGTCGGAAAGTGGGATTTTGTGGGCTAACCCACTAGCGGTAATACACTCTGGCTTCGCAAAACATGCTTGGGCAGCTCCGTCGACATTCACCTGTCAGGGCGCCTCAGGCAGTTAGCAATGAACTTATTCCACCCCAAAGACAGGAGGCAAGGCCTGGGAGGGTGGACCTCATAGGACAACCCATAACCATACTGCGTGGCACTGACTTACGCAATAAACAGAAGCAATGAAAAAAGTATACCGACACTTTAGACGTAACGTGGACACTCATGATCTTAATCTATTTAATACTTGTTATGTCGAATCTCGTTCTCTCAAACTATTTCATAACTCAACGTCCGAGTCACTGTTGTTTCCGGTCATGTTTTAACGATGTACGCATTGTGTTTACACGGATGTAATACGATATACTTCACAATTTAAATATCTAAGAACCAGAACAAATCATAGAGGCGTACGTCTCCTCTATTTGCCAATATACTCATCTATAATCACCCGCGCCATTCCATCTTTCTTTATAGTCCTCAAAGGAAATTACATCTCTTCCGCCTCCCATTCATATCGATTTTAAGCGAGGAACACACAAGTTTTATTTCTTGGAGTTTATTGTCCATAGACATGGCATCGTCTCTTTTTAAGGACCCAACGAAGGTGTTCGACTTTGACCCATCAACTCGAAAGAACGAATCAGATTACTGACGTTAGAATAAGCAATGATTTTGATATTAATCTTAATGTTACCATTACTGTTCATACGTCCATTTCAACATGAAGGAGGTTCTTGTGGGGTTTGGTATAAGCAGTAGAAGATGCGACCACACAAAGGACCTTTAACTCGACTCTACCTAAAAACCGGAGAAAAACGTAATTTTTAATTTACCTTCCTCCCCACGAGGGTCGGACGTGATACAAGGTTAAATGGATGGAAAACTGGTGCACGTCTGCCCGTAACCAAACATACGTCACATTTATTTTAAATCATATGCCATATTAACATTTTTAAAATTCATAATGATGACACTTATTTAATATTAATAATTCTGTTACTATGAATCGTCTTATGATAAGGATTTAGAGGCCGGCGACTCCAAAATTAACATACGTCACTATTCTCAATGATATTACGTCATATTCCATTGTTTTAGTTTTGAATATCGAGAATTATTTAATATCAATATTATCGTTACTATCTCTTCTCATTATAATAAAAATATGGTGTCTGCCTGTTACGGACACAACGTCATATTTTTCAAAGATATTACATAATAATCTTTAAAAATATTCGTTTAATTGTGAATATTAAATTGATTAAAATTTTACCCCAGCTATGGTATATTTCTCAAAGTGCTATCTGTCATATTGATCTGCACCATTGCATTACTACATTACTATTGGATTGCATTACTACATGGACTCTTCGCGACACTGTGAATAGTGATGAGAGTCGGTATGCCCAATCTAAAAGCAGTCTCTAGTAACATTATTTATGTATTTTCTGGATATATATATATATATATATATATATATATATATATATATATATATATATATATATATATATATATATTGTGTGTGTGTGTGTGTATTTAGGCAGCATATTTTAATTTAGGAGAACATTATTAAATAACACGGAGTGTTTTTGCTTGACATGACTTTTTTATTTTTTCAATTTTCCGAATGGTCCATTTAGTGTTTCGGTTAAATTTCTGTAAGTAATTTCCATGTGTTTCTTGTTCCATTTGCTTTCCTTTTTTAGCGAGTACTTATATACACACACACGCACACACACACACACACACACACATATATATATATAAATATATATATATATATATAAGTACTCTCTCTCTCTCTCTCTCTCCATATATATATATATATATATATATATATATATAGAGAGAGAGAGAGAGAGAGAGAGAGAGACACACACACACAGACAGACAGACAGACATACATACAGACAGCAGCGTGGGTCTTCGTGTTCGGGCAACAAGTTACGGAAACCATAACATACGTAGATACACACAGAGCATATGCACATCTGACATACAATACGAGCGCGGGAAAGCGTTTAAAAACTCGGAGATATCAAACAGCATCTTCCGATCATAAAAAACCCTAGAAAATAACCACTGTTTGAACGCATTGAGCCACTGACACTCCTAACGACACACTATCTCGATCACACTCGCATACACTCCGACATACATTCCGACATACACTCGCATACATTCCGACATACAAGATTTAAAACAATATAAATACAATTATTTGGATTTTTCGAAAATCATTCTAATCTTGATTCTTAGATCGGCCGATATAATCCCGATCTTATTCAGCTGCATGTTTCGAACTTAAAAACGTACTATTCGATTGACCAGTTGTCATACAAGCCATTCTTCTTGGCACTATTCTAGCAACCTAGCTAGGGTCTGACTTAGACCACCAGATTTTTTTTGTCAGAATGAGGATTCGGTTCGGTTCGGTTCCAGGAGATGAACCTTCTCAAGCATTACCCCCTCCTTTCGGAGAGGAAATTGGGTTATTGTGGATCACGCGAGGCGCCTTTACCAGAGAATGCCGACGGGTCTGTTCTCGGTTATTTTTGTACTCGATTAGAATGCACCCTAGTAGATACTGTTTCTTTTTTTCATTTTTAGATTTGTGCTACACCTTTCTGAAGTGAGAGGCAAGTAAATACCAACTGAACTTTTGAATTAATTTTCGAAAGAGATTGTTCTCATTCTGTCAGCCATGAAAGAAAGTGCTTGATCCCAGCTAAAGAGTGGTCCAAAAATTGAAAGGTGATCAGGTAGCTGAAGTTCTTGTTATGGGGATCTATTCTATTGCGTCACTACATAGACTCTTCTCGACATTATGCACAGTGGTGGTAGCAGAGAGTAGCAATGACCAATTCAGACGCAGACTCCGGCAACCCATTACTTCTGTACTTTCTATAAATATATATTCTTGTTTACTACCTCCTCGTTGTCTTATTTCTTTTCAGCCATTTAAGGTTTTGGTTTATTGGGTATTCTAGTCTTATCCCAAGAGATGAAACGCCGTCGATGGTCTGATAGCAACAGTGTGTTTATTTTGTGGTCTGTTTGCAAACGTTTTTTAGAATATCACTACATGTGAACACATAGAAAACTTATATTAATACAATTCTGAGACAACTTCTCGTTTCAACGTAGCTTTGATAATTACACATAACATTTTTTAAAATTTAATATCAATCTAGTATTGATTCAAATCAAAAATCCGATTGCAAACGAAATTATAAAAATTCCATTTAAAAAAAATCATTTTATTTCATAAACATCTACCAGAATGCATGTCGGTTTCTTCTCTTCTTCGTTCATACAATAGACCAATAGCATGCAGCCAGCTTCTATTTACGTTCTTCAATTCGACTACGCGAAGGCATGGAGTATTAGTGTTACATTTTAGCTGGTGCACCAACCACTAGTCTCTCTCTCTGGGACAGGTTTCAAAATAATGTCTCTAACCTAATAGGTTCCGCACTGTCTACAAAGCTCCAGCCCCTGTCCCATCGCAGCAATGTTGCATCTCTGTGCTTGTTTTTTTTCTATTAACATAGTTCACCCCAAACAAGGCAGGACGCCACTGTAGACGTAAGGGGCTACTGAGAAAAAAGAGAGAAGGTTTTTTTTTGGAGGGGGGTGGTCAATCTAAATTGGCAGCTGCGCAGCGGGATATCTGTTTACATTAGTTTTAAATTTTTGCATGTCAGTACCGTCGGGAAAACAGGGAGCATGGAGGGAGTTCCAGAGGTCAGCAGCACGAGGAAAGAAGTTATTGGAGTTTTATAAGTACTTCCACAGAATGTGTTCTTACGAATATACAACACTTGTAACCCTTCAAAGTAAAGACCCTCGACAAACCCGACTTTTAGCAAAATCTCACCAATTTACAGTAGAGGTCTCCAAATACCTGACTACTTTATATTCTAATAGCTTTTTACCTCGGACAGATTACCTTTGGAATTCCCTCCCTGACCCTGTTTCCCCTAACTATACTAACATGCAGAAATTTAAATGTAATGCGAATAAACATCTTGCTGCGACCCCCCCCCTCTATAAATTTGGCCCCTAATCTTAGTAGCCCTTACGTCAGAGTGGCAATATGCCTTGTTAGGGGTGGACAAAAGTGTAAAAGATTAAAGGCATTTCGATATAAAAAAGAATATAATATATAAAAACAACTTAGTAAAGTTGTTTTTTTTTTTCGAAAGGAAATGGAGTGTGGTGAGGTGGTTACTGATGCGGACTGTGCGATCTGCATGCCGAGTTTGAATTTTGCATCATAATCATTAATATATTAAAGAAATGTATTTATCTATCAGTCATTTCTCTCTATATAAATTGAATAGTAGGGCAGACTTGACTTTCAAATACGCCTCTAATTACGTTGACACACAGGTTCCTGTAAATCTACCGAAGTTAAGCGACGTTGAAGCTGGTCAGTACTAAATAGGCGACCATTTGAAAAAACAGGTAGCCTATGTAACAAAAATCTCTTCAAATTAATCTACAAAATCAACCATATACAAAACATGTAATGTATCAGTATAAAATGGTTGACGTGCCGTAACCAACTACTTCCTAAAAAATCCGTGGTAAAGCGACTCGTCTAGGTAAAAAGTAAACTTCAAAATAACAGCAGATGCGATAATTTCGTGAGGGAAGAAATACATATAGAGGACACTAACCGCTTTGAGAGACATGGTTGCCAACCTGAAGCTATTAAAGGGACACTCTAAAGGAAGAAGTAAGGATGCTGTGGCGATGACTTTAAGTGTAGCCGAAAGCACGGCAAATCGATAGTAGGACTTTTTTGATTTCCTATTTGTTTTTTTTGTGAAGAAGTGGGGATGTTCTTTTTTGATTTCCTTTTTGTTTTTTGTGAAGAAGTGAGGATGTCCTTTCTGCGGGGAGAAATCAACATGCGAAACCCAATCTTTTATTTTGGCTTGACCTGTCGAGGTCAGCAGAAACTGCTGAACTGGCACGCAATTGTCGGATAGTAATTCGTTTAATTTATTCGTACAACTTCTACATGTGTACGAATCATCTTTAGTCACGAATCACAGGATGGACGAAAGTAAAAGAAAGTAGATTTCAAAAGAATCGCATCCATGTGAATATTATTGATTTTTTTTACGCAACTACTTTCGGTGTTTTTGTGTTAGTTCATCTACAATTCATTCGATCTATTCCATTGGGAATTAAAGTTCTCGGTCGTGATTGTGAGCAGTGGTTCACAGAGTCCATAAAAGCTGAGGGTCTACTTCTGTGTATCTAAAAGTAAACAAAATTCCCATCAACAAAGTTTCTTTCCAAGAACTTCTCCTTTATGGAACACAATAACACGAGGCCGCTTCCCAACTTACTACAACGTGGTCATTTTGAAGTCCAATGTAAACACATTTTTGTCGAGACATTCGCGTGATAAAATTATGCCCATTTCCCTTATCGTTGCCAATCCTATCAAGGTGTTCATCACCAACCGACAATCTCATTAACCCTCATCTTCGAGTGGTATTTGGCCATTTATAAGTGGTTACATATTAGTAAAATAGGCAACAAAGAACACATCGACAGTAGACATACTAGTCGAGGACACGTTCTAGAAAATCAGCCAATCAGATTCTAGACAACTGAAACGGAAGTGGCTTCGAGCTCTGCCAGTTTGGGGTATGGTTGTGTGCAGTCTTAATATGAACTATTAACATTCTATCTTTAAGAAAGGGTTGTTTATTTTTAATCGCTTGAGGCGATGCATCAGCAAATGCCGACAACAATGGTTTTTCATCGCCACATTTCGGCCTTGTGCCCCATCTTCCCGCCGTGGGAGAGAGGTGGATATCACCAACTGAGGTTCACATTGACATACTTCTGGCTACTTAATCATCGGACACTTCTTTGTTCAAATGTGGTATTATCTGGATCGTTCCAATGAGGTAACCCTGTCCAAGCATTACATTTTCTTTCGGGATGAGGTTGATAGTTTGCTGATCGCCTGGAGCGGCTTTATTGGGAACTATTGACGCGTCTATTATTATCTATTTTTGTACCCGACCAGACTTCGATCCCTCTCTGATCTTTGCGGCCTTGTGTCACACATTGTTGTGGTGGAAAGCAAGTAAAAGAGTCCTAAGAGGAACCTCTTGAAATATTTACATGACTATGGGAACTGACAGATACCATAGGTACTTATTGGTTGAACTATATCACCTGTAGGAGTTAGTATCGAGCAATGGTGGCGTACGTAAGCCATGTGGGACTTTGGTCATCATGAATAAAGATAGTTCTGCTGCAATTGATACTTGATATATATATATATATATATATAGAAAAGAGGGTAGTGCAGTATTAGTGCAGTTCCAACGAGAGAAAATATATATGTAAAGGAGTAAGGCTACCAACATTTGTAGAATGTTTTTTTTCTCAACATTTATTTATTATTTTGTTGTTTTACCATTTTATAATTTTATATTTTTGTTGTTTTACCATTTTATAATTTTATATAACGCGTTTCAAGCGGTGGTCCGCTTTCATCAGATATGTAAATCCATTTGAAGAAATGTCTTCAAATGGATTTACATATCTGATGAAAGCGGACCACCGCTTGAAACGCGTTATATAAAATTATAAAATGGTAAAACAACAAAAATATAAAATTATAAAATGGTAAAACAACAAAAATATAAAATTATAAAATGGTAAAACAACAAAATAATAAATAAATGTTGAGAAAAAAAACATTCTACAAATGTTGGTAGCCTTACTCCTTTACATATATATTTTCTCTCGTTGGAACTGCACTAATACTGCACTACCCTCTTTTCTATATATATATATATATATATATATATATATATATATACATACCTAACTTTATCTCTCTTCTGATTTATTTTACTTCTGTCGAAGTTCTCAGAAATCATGAGTCCGATCCCTGGAGCTAACACTTGATCTCTATATGAGATAATTAGATAGTCGAATATTCCATTGACGTTCTCCTTTACTTGTCAAATGTTGACTTAATAAAGAACTTAAACACATTAATTTTCCTCTTTCTAATTGGTCAGTGGACTATGTTGTAGTATATCTTTCTTGTGGTATCTTGGTCTTACCGGATTCCAAGACAAGAATTCATCTAGTCTGGTGGAGTATCCAGCTTAGTGCTGTTACTAGAGGCAACATCACTTAGAGAAGGCGCATCATTCTTCGTATAAGCAAGTGTTAGGTAGCCATACCGAGGAGATCCTATTTAGGCTTCGAGCACTATGTTATTTTGAAGATTTAGTCAGGATTTACTTGTTAGAGGAAGTATCATCATGTCAGGTTGTCCTGACACACCTTTGTACAGAGAGACCTTAGCCACTCGAGGAACTGTCTAGTAGGTATTAAAGTTCTCTCCAGTACGCTTTATGTGATGTGTGTATCTATATATATATATATATATATATATATATATATATATATAATAATCCAGGTAAAACATCCACAGGGTAGTAATCCAAAGTATTTCAACCGGGTTTATAAAAAGTGCTCAATATCAAATAGAGCTTTAATATATGATTATTTTTATTTACACAGCAATGTACAAAATCTGCGACACTGGCATGTCGATGTTATCGATCAACAGCTACTATAACTGAGATCTCATCAGGCAGAGTTAGAATCCGATCTTAACCATGGATCATATTTGGAAATATATATATATATATATATATATATATATATATATATATATATACATGTGTGTGTGTGTGTGTGTGTGTGTGCATATATTTATTTCCTCCGTGTATTCATGTAAATGTTGTAAAATTAAGGTACCATTTCTTTAATAAATTCGGATCGTTATCTTTCGTTACTCACGGACTTACATATTCCGTTGAGAATCATAACTTTTCCGCCAAATTTTAAAGATATTAAAAAAAAATATATCCAGCCAAATTCGAGGTGTGGGTGTTTGTTATATGATCTGAGCTGGAAATGCGCTCTTCTCTGTCTCCCCCCCCCCCAAACTCTGTAAGCGAAGTTCCTGCAAACCAAACCATTTCTTAGTATAACTTTGCGCCTGTTCGCAAAATGGAACACAAAAGCAGATGACATCACGTTTTACGAGAAGACGTTTTTTTTTCATGTTGTTTTTTTTTTTTTTTGTGATGCCGGATTTGTATTCAATGGCGCGTTCATAATTTCCGCTGCTATCTGATAATACGTTTTGTTTTTTCCTTTGATGCGTCCACGCTTCTATTTAAAAGGCGCTGTCCATCGGTAAGTCGCTCGCTGTTGTTCTGTCACGCGTTCGTTTGAAATGGCATTCTTAGCGCAAAACGCGCAGATAGAATGGACGCAACTTAACAATGGTCGGGATTGTTTATACTGTTAGTGAATCCCGTCAACACGTCTTTCTGATCCAGAGAATACGAGATTTCTTTTTTTTTTTTTATGTACATTGCCCTTCTCAGACCCCGAAACACTTTATTATGAAATCGTTAAATAAAATTGATAATCCTTTCCGTAATCCAACAATATTTTGTACATATAAACTTCAGTTTATACCTGACTTGTCCACCAAGTTTTTGTCATGAATGTCCAAAAGTCTTTTTTTTATCGTCGTTAAATGATATGCGGGGCATTTTGGTGATCGCCTCATCAGTAGAAGTTGCGAACCATAATAACTCCCATTCCAGAGTTTATTATAAAGATAATGTCTATCAACCCCTCCCCAGATATTCGTGAACTGAAGACGGACATAATTAAGCCACTGCCAAAAATGAGTGTGTCACAGTTATTGACAATTATTGACAATTTTGCACGTCCTATCCAATACTGTTGGATATTCAGAACTGAAACTTGGTGGACAAGTCAATCATAGAGTGAAGTTTAGCTGTTGGATTGCAAAACAAAATTGAGAATTTTATGAACGATTCCCTGGGTGACATTTGTTTGAGGTCACCATACTTGATTTATTATGTTAAATTTGTAAATTTGGGTCCAATTTTATAGTGTAAAAATACCAAACTTAACGTAGCCGAAATACCCATTTTAAGAAAAACCTCTACGTTTATTTAAAATGCATTGTGCAATTTTATATTACCAGCAAATATATGAAGAGTTCGAACGCAAAACGCGAGAAATCCAATTCGTTTAAATTGAGACCGTAAACAATGAAAACATGAATATATTAAATTTAGACTGTGAATAAAAGCTGATTTTTATTGAAATCAAAAAGAAATTATTTCGGTATCATATTATGTAACACATAGTCATGGGGTGTCGTCGAGTGTTGAAATGCAACACTTTTTGTAGGGACAGTTTCGTGATTTTGAAAATGGCGTTTATCGCGTTTTGCAGTCGAACTATTCATATGCCCCCTTCCGGTTCCATATAGGCGGGGAAGATGATATAAGTGTGAAAGAGATACACCCAATACACAGTTAAAGCAAACTAAATTGTTTTTGACTATTAACTTTAGTAAACCCCATACTATAGCTTCGGCTTCAAACAGACAGATACCAAATCTCCATTAGTAATAAATATGTGAGAATTTGAGAAACCCAGCTAGGACGAGTTCTTCACCTCGTTTTGACATATAAAAGACAGAATAAGTTTGGCATAGAAGAAGATAAGCTTAGAAGAAAAGACAAAGGAAAAGAAAAAAGAAGAGAAAATAAAAAAGACGAACTGGGCACTTATTAGTTACAAAAGTGTAACATCTGTCTCAGCTTGGGCAATTCCTTGGCCTTTTGGCTAAGATCAGAGTGTTGTATATGTTCCAGTGGATGCTAGACTCTGTAGACTGGTACCGTCTTGGCCTTCGGGCCTTGATTGCGCCGTTCTGAGGTATTTTCCTGTACAGTTCTAGGAGGTTCACCCTCACAGGCGTTACTTTCTATTTGAGAAGGGGTTAGTTTATTGCAAATAGCTTGAGGCGCGCCTACCGGGGAATGCCGACTGGACTGCTCAGGCATTTTTGTAGGCCAGTGCGCTGCTAACGACACCTGGCCTTGTGTCTAGCTTCCTGGAGAGAAGGTAAATAAAAATACTTTAATTTCTTTTCTAACCTACTAGAGGTAAATAACTTAGCCCATTCGGCATTATCTCCTCTTTTGGGAACCTGATACCCGGTGCAGCATTCACCCTCGGCGGGTAGAGCCGACTTTCTTCCGAAAGAGAAAGTTTGCTAGGAATATTGAATTTGCAAGAAGTCGCCGATCGCATGTATATCCAGACCACGGGATATAATGATTTTAGTTTTGGGAGTTTTTTGGAAGGTATCGCCGTCCCACGTTCTCAAATGATCACCCATCCGGTGCTGAGCAGGCTCAATGTTGCTTAACGTCGGTGATCCAACGAGAAGCAGTCTATCTACGTTGTTATTTCTTTGAGAAGAGTGGTTCCTTTATTGCCGGTAAAGGCCGATCACGGTACATTTTGCACCCATCCAAAGTGGCCCCTTTCGTTGAAGAAGAAGCTGTAATTCCCACCAGGTTAAACGTACTTTATATCGAACCCTGCTACAGTGGCAAGATGGTTAGTGATCTCGTTCGTCTTTTTTTCATCTGTTTATTTCTATTCCTTCAAATCAATTAACCTTTACAGCTTCGTGACATGTATATAACGGTTTGTTCTCCTCTTTCATCCCTTCACGCATGCTGGGTGTATATTTCGTTACACATCACACCTAAGTATCCAGAGGTGGGGCGTCTCCTTTGATTTGGCTCCGATTTAAAAGTTGAACCTCGCGTGTAGAACTATCTTTAGCATCTAAACACTTTGCAAACTGTTTTTTTTTTAAAAACGATTCGTGTTTCGTCTGGATTTCGGAAAACTCTTCGTAAAGTGAAAATATTTTGTCATCTTAAATTTTTAAACACTTGTTTTGTTTACTTATGTATGCTAGGAACAAACACTAAATTTGATAATTGAAGCGTACATAGTATACATACACAGCCACACACATCCGCACCATATATATTATTTAATAAATGGTCCGAATTTGTTTTTAAAAACATTTTTATTCACGCACTTGTTTCTTCCCGTTTTCAAAACACACATTCCTTTCTTGATAATACATTTTATTTGATGGGAGACAAAAATTAAATGCACAAGTTCCTTGAAAACACTATGAATTGTTTATCAAAAAAAGTTATATGTTTTTTTTAATTGGCAGAAACAATTGTCTGAATAATAATGTTTTATTTAAAAAAAAATCCGGAACATTTCTTAAATTATTACATTTTGAGCTCTAGTACTGTATAAACTATTGAGCTATTAACCACACTTTTGTGTGAATTTCAACGCATTAAAATAATACACCCCCCCACACACACACATATATATATATATATATATATATATATATATATATATATATATATATATATATATATATATATATATTAAACATACAAACTAATTTATAGTGACAAGTAAAATAAAAATATATGTGCTCTTGTACAATTTGTCATAATTCCAGGATGACACGATGGACGAAATCCGTGATTCCCCAGCGGGCACAGTGATGATTAGTACTTAAATTATATATATATATATACATTTTTTATTTATACAAACATTATTGGTTACATATGTACATACATGTTATGTTGTACTCTTCACAGAGAGTCAACCTATTCAGACCAAATGTCATTTCTCTGTCTTCTTTGGTCTGAAGAGGTTGACTCTCTGTGAAGAGTTCAACCGAAACATGTATGCACATATGTAACCAATAATGTTTGTATAAATACAAATTCATCCTTAAGAACAGCTCTACTTGTTATTGAGCACTTTTTATAAACATTTGAGTTTCAACGGATTTATGTCTACAGAAACTAATACAATACGTGTACGATATATATATATATATATATATATATATATATATATATATATATATATATATATATATATATATAGAGAGAGAGAGAGAGAGAGAGAGAGAGAGAGTAAGAAAGGGAGATGAGCCTATGAAAGGAATTGCAATTAAGAAGAGACATTGCTAGACTTTCTTAACTCTATCGGTATTTTGATGGTAGGTGCTCGGCTGAGTCTCAATCTATGCTTTCCCCTGTAAAATATTTACAACAAAAACTAAACGAAACTTCCATGGGAAAAGTTTCTTTCATAGAACTACTCGTCTGTGGAACTCAGAACCGCGGGGCTGCTTTCCAGCTGACTACAGCATTTGTAGTTTTCAAGTCCATTGTAATTTTAAACCGTCCTTTTAAATAATCAAATTCTGCCAAACTTCTACCATCATAACCAATCCTCACAATTTTGTCTTACCGTCCAGCTGACACTCAGTAACCCTTATCCTCGAGTGGCTTGATAAGACAGGAAACATACTAAAAAATATACACATACATGATAATGAAACGTAATAGCTTTATTATATTTGCGCTCGCGATTAAATGCATACAGACGTGTTCAAGCTGCACCGCTTCCAATTAAGGATGACCCCCTAAACTTTAACCCTTATCCGCAGTATTATTGTTCTATGTCTCTTATATATATATGTATATACATATATATATATATAACGTATACGTACATAGATAATAAACAATAACAATAACAATAACAATATATATATATATATATATATATATATATATATATATATATATATATATATATATCCAGGGTTTCGAATCGTGCGACCGGTAGTGAATAGTCATATCTCTATGCTGATGAGTCTCGATTGAAAAGGGACGAGACATATACGTACATAGATAATAAACAATAACTATATATATATATATATATATATATATATATATATATATATATATATATATATATATATATATATATATATATATAAGTCAGGTTCATTTTATATTCCAATAACCATGTTTTTATTTTTATTTTTTTCACATTTTCTGTGAGATGTATTTTTTACGCTCCGTTTCATTTGCCGTCAGCCAAACAACATTTTATGTCAATAGTGTCTATGTAACACTACAAAATCATCAGACAAATTCACAAAGAGTTAAAAGTTCTTGGATTTATATGTCTTGAAAAAAGCTGAATCTTTTAAATGGACTGCAAAATAAAAAGGCACTCACAGTATATGCTAATACATATATTGCCATAAAAATTATATATATATATATAATATTTCATGTCGACACATGATATTATAAGGTGAGATAATGTATTGTGTGTATATTTACTTCAACAGTTCTCAATACGTGAGTAGAGCTTAGTACTAGTAGTATGAAAATATGAATATATGGACATACTATGTATATATAGAGGCACAGAGAGAAACAGAAGAGAGAGAGAGAGGAGAGAGATATATAGCGAGAGAGAGATATAGCGAGAGAGAGATATAGCGAGAGAGAGAGAGAGATAGAGGAGGAGAGAGAGAGATAGACAAAGAAATGCATATTTAATAACATCGAATTAGAATACAATGAGAAACTTATTATTCTATAATCAACCTTCAGAAAGGTGTCAAAGTTCATCCTTGCATGCTTAGATCATGGAAAATTACAGAAAAGTGAATATTATTATGAGACTTTAAGTGAATGTTCTGTTTTTGTTTACTCTTTCTTCTTCTTCTTCTTCTTCTTCTTCTTCTTCTTCTTCTTCTTCTTCTTCTTCTTCTTCTTCTTCTTCTGTACGCGTTGCTAGTTCGGAAGCAGCCGATGTGTGCCGACGCCCAAAAACGAGGCAGTGGAGAAGCGAGACGCTCAATGGAAAGCTGTCTCGACTTGACGGCACCCACGTGACTGTCGCAATCCCATTAGACTTCTAAGAAAGCACTTAAGAAAATGTAAAAATTGTTATTTAATTTCCCCTCTCTAGCGACGGTCGTAAAGCAAATAGTTTAATAGGGTTTACTTTATTCTAATCTAACTAGTACAACGGTGTCATAAAAAATGATGGCGTACAGTTTGCCATTGCTTCCTAATTTACTTACAACTTTTAAAAAGTAAAGTCACTTGGAAGAAACGGCTGTCTTCTTGTTGGTGCGTCAGTTACGCTGATGCGAACGTTAACTTGAGTATATCGGATTGACATCCTCTATTTTATCAACAAACGGCGTAAACACAAAAACAGAAACCAACCCGAATTCACTTCAACAACAAAAGCTAAAACTGGGGCCATATAAATCAGCTCCCAGAGGCAGTTTAACTAAAAGGCGCAAAAAAAAAAAAAAAATGCCAAAATCTTTATCACGTGTGGTGCTCTGAACTACGTCCGCAAAACCACTGTGAAACAATATAAAAGCAGACAGCGCAACAAAATATGCCTCGTTTTTCCTCTTCTCTTTTCCTTTTTCTCTTTCCTCTTTTTTAGAGAATACAAATTCGGCTACCCCCGCCTTTGGGCGAGGGGGTGCCAGCGCGTTGACTGACTACTAAACACACACACATACACAAAGGCTCACACTCATATCATTCTTCAACGCATACAACCACACACTGCTGACACACACATATACAAGTGCCTAAACGAATTATCAACTATCACGTACACACATTCGTACAACCACGAACCAAAGGCGACACGCACATTCAAACACATGATTACACAACGCATATACATACACATTCATAAATCACAGGCATGAATATTTATCGTTTCTGTAACTGGACACTTGAAATGAACACTTAATGCTCTGTAATTTGAAAATATTTAAATATTTTGTGTTACTTTTGAACTACGATTCATTTCTCCTTCAACTTATGCATGCCTTATCTTTTATTCAACTTTCGTAAATGTTTTCTCCGTTTTCTCTGGGGTTTGAAACATCTTTGCCAATTAAATGATCCCTAAAAGTATATAGTTAACTAAAAGAATACTTGTCCCAGTACAAGTAAAATTAATTCCCCAAACGAAACAGGTTTGCACCATTTTTTGCTCACCTTACGAAGATTAAAATATAGATATAAGGCTAGTAAACCTTATGTCTAGAATCCTTCCTCCAATGTTGATCAAACTATTCTGGATTTACATATTGTAAGAAGATGAGAACGGTAGTCCGAATAAGCAAAATAATACAAGTTTTCAATGCTCATCAAAAAAAATCCGAGATAAAAGATAAAACGTGTTTTATTTTATTAGTGATTATATATTATTAGGTGCGTTTTTATAACACTCTATTTTTATTCATAATTTTTTTTTACTTTTTATCATTCTATGTTAATATAAACTAGAATCTTTCTTTGAACAAATGGATAAAAATGTCGATATAATAGTAGTAAACCTTATGTCTAGAATCCTATATGAGATAAATCGCGTTTTATTGTATATGAGATTATATGTTATTCATAAATTTATTTACTTTTTATCATTCTATGTTGATATAAAGTAGACCCCTTTTTTGAACAAATGGATAAAAATGTCGATATAATACTAGTAAACCTTATGTCTAGAATACTATATGAGATAAATCGCGTTTTATTTTATAGATTATATTTTATTTACAAATTAGTTTAGTTTTTACCGTTCTATGTTGATATAAACTAGACTCCTTCTTGGAACAAATGGATAAAAATGTCGATATAATGCTAGTAAACCTTATGTCTATAATCCTATATGAGATAAATCGCGTTTTATTTCATAGGAGATTATATTTTATTCACAAATTTATTTACATTTTATCATTCTATTTTGATATAAACTAGACCCTTTCTTGGAACAAATGGATAAAAATGTCGATATAATACTAGTAAACCTTATGTCTAGAATCCTATATGAGATAAATCGCGTTTTATTTTATAAGAGATTATATTTTATTCATAAATTTATTTACTTTTTATCATTCTATTTAGATATAGACTAGAATCCTTCTTGGAACAAATGGATAAAAATGTCGATATAATGCTAGTAAACCTTATGTCTAGAATCCTATATGAGATAAATCGCGTTTTATTTTATAGGAGATTATATTTTATTCACAAATTTATTTACATTTTATCCTTCTATTTTGATATAAACTAGACCCCTTCTTGGAACAAATGGATAAAGATGTCGATATAATGCTAGTAAACCTTATGTCTAGAATCCTATATGAGATACATAGCGTTGTATTTTATAGGAGATTATATTTTATTCACAAATTTATTTACTTTTTATCATTCTATTTTGATATAAACTAGAATCCTTCTTGGAACAAATGGATAACAATGTCGATATAATGCTAGTAAACCTTATGTCTAGAATCCTATATGAGATACATCGCGTTGTATTTTATAGGAGATTATATTTTATTCACAAATTTATTTACTTTTTATCATTCTATTTTGATATAAACTAGAATCCTTCTTGGAACAAATGGATAACAATGTCGATATAATGCTAGTAAACCTTATGTCTAGAATCCTATATGAGATAAATCGCGTTTTATTTTATAAGAGATTATATTTTATTCAGAAATTTATTTACATTTTATCCTTCTATTTTGATATAAACTAGAATCCTTCTTGGAACAAATGGATAAAGATGTCGATATAATGCTAGTAAACCTTATGTCTAGAATCGTATATGAGATAAATCGCGTTTTATTTTATAGGAGATTATATTTTATTCACAAATTTATTTACTTTTTATCATTCTATTTTGATATAAACTAGACCCCTTCTTGGAACAAATGGATAAAAATGTCGATATAATGCTAGTAAACCTTATGTCTAGAATCCTATATGAGATAAATCGCGTTTTATTTTATAAGAGATTATATTTTATTCATAAATTTATTTACTTTTTATCATTCTATTTTGATATAAACTAGAATCCTTCTTGGAACAAATGGATAAAAATGTCGATATAATGCTAGTAAACCTTATGTCTAGAATCCTATATGAGATACATCGCGTTGTATTTTATAGGAGATTATATTTTATTCACAAATTTATTTACTTTTTATCATTCTATTTTGATATAAACTAGAATCCTACTTGGAACAAATGGATAACAATGTCGATATAATGCTAGTAAACCTTATGTCTAGAATCCTATATGAGATAAATCGCGTTTTATTTTATAGGAGATTATATTTTATTCACAAATTTATTTACTTTTTATCATTCTATTTTGATATAAACTAGACTCCTTCTTGGAACAAATTGATAAAACTGTCGATATAATGCTAGTAAACCTTATGTCTAGAATCCTATATGAGATAAATCGCGTTTTATTTTATAGGAGATTATATTTTATTCACAAATTTATTTACATTTTATCCTTCTATTTTGATATAAACTAGACCCCTTCTTGGAACAAATGGATAAAAATGTCGATATAATGCTAGTAAACCTTATGTCTAGAATCGTATATGAGATAAATCGCGTTTTATTTTATACGAGATTATATTTTATTCACAAATTTATTTACATTTTATCATTCTATTTTGATATAAACTAGACCCCTTCTTGGAACAAATGGATAAAAATGTCGATATAATGCTAGTAAACCTTATGTCTAGAATCCTATATGAGATAAATCGCGTTTTATTTTATAAGAGATTATATTTTATTCATAAATTTATTTACTTTTTATCATTCTATTTTGATATAAACTAGAATCCTTCTTGGAACAAATGGATAAAAATGTCGATATAATGCTAGTAAACCTTATGTCTAGAATCCTATATGAGATAAATCGCGTTTTATTTTATAAGAGATTATATTTTATTCATAAATTTATTTACTTTTTATCATTCTATTTTGATATAAACTAGAATCCTTCTTGGAACAAATGGATAAAAATGTCGATATAATGCTAGTAAACCTTATGTCTAGAATCCTATATGAGATACATCGCGTTGTATTTTATAGGAGATTATATTTTATTCACAAATTTATTTACTTTTTATCCTTCTATTTTGATATAAACTAGACTCCTTCTTGGAACAAATGGATAAAAATGTCGATATAATGCTAGTAAACCTTATGTCTAGAATTCTTGTGTCATAGATTCCTCAGACTTTACACTGTTCGTTCCTTTTTACGAGCGGCCTCGATGGGAGCGTCTCAGCAGCAAAATATTAGGGGCTTTGCGCTTCGCCAACCGATTGACTATTTAAAACTACTTTTTCCCCTAACTTAACACGCGAGTTTAAAAAAAAAAACTCATATATTTATATCTTTCAAGGCCACCATACTATGAGACATTGAATTCGATTATTTTGATCGTGTTATGTTCACATTATTACTGTATTGAAGAAAAAGGTTCTGTAATAAAATAAGGATATTCATCTCATGGATGAAATCCTTCTTATATTGAATCGTCTCTGAATTTGATCATTTTGCACAAAAATTGATTGTGTTGCACGATTGTGGGTGCGCGTGTACGAATGCATGTGTGTGAAAACATGTGCGTGTGAGAACATGGAATTAAAAAAAAATCGAATTCAATCTGACATATTAGGTTGTTTCAGACATTCTGTCGGATTCTATTCAATATTTACTATCTCTTAATACACCCCAATATATATATATATATATATATATATATATATATATATATATATATATATATATATATATATATATATATATATATATAGTGTTATAACTGCGGTAATGGTCCTCTGAAGAGAAGAATTATCTTTGAAAACTCATGAGCTAAGGACTTTAAGATACTTTGTTTGAACTTTGAATTCTAATAAAATTTGATTGACACCTTATTTTATTACTTTATTTTATATTATAATATTAATGCTCTATCCAGTATATTGAGCTTCAGTTTTTATCCGGATGTTTCACTAATTATAAGATATTAGTTGACGCTTATATTTTTTGTTTGACTGCTTCATATATATATATATATATATATATATATATATATATATATATATATATATATATATATATATATATTGTAGTAAAAAATTCGGTGTTTAGGCTCAATTATAATTTATAATTTAGAGTATTTATTAATAGAAAAAAAATCAGTTTCTACTTCTTTACAGTATTTCCCGCACTTTTTCTCAGGAGAGGTTAGTAAGGGAAACGAATATGTGTTTTTTTTTTCAGGTAAAATCAAATATGGCGTTAGTTTTGGAATAAATAAACATGTAGTTTGCGAAAAATAGATCTAAGTAATAATTTCTAAAGAAAGTTTTCGATTACTTTTCAATACGTTTCTGTTTTTCCCCCTAATGAAGATTCAATATATACTTGGAAACCTCGATTGTCTGGGAAAATGGAAAAACGGCCGTTAAAAAGAAATAATTTTACTGAAGAATACATATATCGTCGCTGGAATCTGCTTTATCTGATATATATATATATATATATATATATATATATATATAAAAAGAGAGAGAGATAGATAGATAGATAGATATAGATATGATATTATTTAATATATACACACATAATATTATATGGTGATATGATATATTGTGAATATATTTTAAGTACTTACTAGAAACGGGTTAGTAGAACTTTAGCCTGAAGGGCCCTGCGATGATGAAACCCAGACGCCTCTGTGTAGCTTAATTGCCATAAATATATTCTCATACTCTACAATATATATATATATATATATATATATATATATATATATATATATATATATATATATATATATTAACTAAACTGCTCCTTGTTTTGAACAACTGAAGATATCGATTTGCTTCCATTTGCAGGTCTTATTAATTTTCATTGACGTACCATATTTTTGCTCTATCCAGTATATTGAGCTTTCCTTATTTCCCAATAGGTCCAACTCTCTAAAAGTTTACCTTTTAGTTATAATTTACATATATATATATATATATATATATATATATATATATATATATATATATATATATATATATATATATATATATATATATACTGAGATAAATGCATGAAAAACACCCTAATAAATCTATTATTATAATAAAGTCGAGTTAATAAATGTTTTTTTCTTTAAGGCTATATTTCCCTATATTTCAATCGCATAAATTACATGCTAAAATATTCCTTAGTTATGGGATTTAATTAGATTTGGAATAAAATTCTATTTTGATTGTTCTAATTAGCTGTAATTTGCGATTAACTAACAGTAAGACAATTTTAGAAGCAGGTAAATGCCTTTTATTTCTTAAAAATATATTTTATTTATCTCAGAAGCAAATTTATCGTGCCAATGTTTTGTGTAATATTTTTTCAAAGAACCTTCTTTCCTTACCAGTCTTGAGTAATAAAAAATAAAACGATTGAACACGAAGTATCGAACACTGAATAGAAATGGATTTCATTGAATGGACATCTCTTTTCTTTGAATGAAACACAATCAATTTATTTTTGATCACAATACAACGCAATTGTTTACGTATATATTGTGGCGGTGAATGCATATTATTGAAGTAGTTTATTTAAAACGATATTGCTTAACGTATTTTTTCTTAAATGTATCTCCCCTCTCTATCTTTGTCTCTCTCTCTTTCTCTCTCTCTTTCTCTCCCTCTATCTCTTTATATATATATATATATATATATATATATATATATATATATATATATTTTGGATACAAACAAAATCCAATATATACATATATATATATATATATATATATATATATATATATATATATATATATATATATATATATATATATATATATTGGATTTTGTTTGTATCCCTTCGAATTAAAACTGCATTTTCTTAGTTTAAAATCACTCAAAGCTTCTTTAGAATATATATATATATATATATATATATATATATATATATATATATATATATATATATATATATATATATATATATATATATATATATATATGTAGTAATCCAGGTAAAGTAAAAATCCACTGGATAAAAATCCAAAAAATATCAACCGGTTTTATGTAGAGTGCTCAATATCAAATGATGAGATCTCATTTTTTAAAAGCTGTTGATCGATAACATCGACATGCCAGTGTCGCGGATTATATACATGTCTGTATAATTAAAAAATAATTATGAATATATATATATATATATATATATATATATATTTATGTGTGTATGTGATAATAAAACATATTTTACATAGTCTAGATCGATTTTTATAGGAATCAAATTTCAAAGCAACCTAGAGCTCACTATTCAAACCTTTACATAGCTATTCAAAGATTCAAAACATACTTGAACAAATGCAAGTAGTAACACGAAATTATCGCCATAAGAATTTTTTGGCAAATGAAAACCATACACCATCAAAGCGAAATTTTATGCAAAAGTCTTCAAATATCCAGGAAACATCACCAACGAGCAACGGCGAAATGGGGTTGACATACGCTATAAAAAGTTTAAAATCACATAAAAAAACTCATTTGCACATTCAAAGGCCAATTGGATAAATTTCCAAAAGCCAATGCATAACTCAGCCAGAATAAATAAGAAAGTATAAAAAAGAATTCTAATTTCGTGATCTGTTTAAAGCAGTGGTTCTTAACCTGTGTGGAATTCCCCACTGGTGGGGAATGGCGGAGTTGCCAAGTGGGGAATGACCGGTCGGACAGAAGAACCACTGCTTCAAAATTTAATACATTACATTTACATGTTGACTTACTTTGACCATGATAATTTTGACCATTTTCTTGATTCAATGCCATTTCTGTTGTTCGTTTTTTGTTTCTCTCTTGTATGATTGTCACTACTTTCTTTTCATTCTGGGCCTCTATGCATGGTTCGTATCCTCGCGTTGCTGTGGCGGCGCTCATACTACTGGTTGCATTTCCCTATACGTATCTGTGCGAGTCGGCGTTTTCGATCAAAAACAAATCGCGAAACCGCCTGATTGACCTTGAATCTGATTTGCGCTGCGCTATTTCAAAGGTGGAACCGAACATTGAGGCACTTGTCAAGGCAAAACAAATGCAAAAGTCTCATTAACCTGTATGCGTCTAGTGCTAGTGTTACATTTTTTGTATGCTTTTTATAGGCCAAATATATTTAGAAAAAACATAACGAATCTTTTCGTATGTATTTATTTCCATGTGATAACTGTGGTGGGAATGGAGAGCTGGCTCACTAAATAGTGGGGAATTGGAGAAGAAAAGTTAAGAACCACTGGTTTAAAGAGTTTTGATTATTCAATTACCAACCGATGACTCTGGAATCCTTTCGTTTTGAAAACTCTACTGAATGGTCGCTGAGTTTGTATTGACCTTTGAGATTCTATCTAGTCGGTGTTTCGATGAGCAAATATTATTTTCTGAACATTCGAATCTAAGTTTTCTGGGATTAAAAATCCTTTTTGACGTGTGTCAACCGCATTTCGCGATTGCTTTTTTGGTGTTGCTTCCTGGACATTTGAAGACGTTTTGCATGAAGTTTTGCTTTGGTAGTGTATCGTTTTCATTTGGTAACAAACTCTGATCACGTAATTTTTGTGTTGCTACTTGAATTGGTTTTGGAAACTCCTAGAAACACGTGTTAGTTTTTCTTTGCTTCGAAAATGATATTCAATCACAATATGATATAACTCTGATCTGACATTTCATATATATATATATATATATATATATATATATATATATATATATATATATATATATATATATATATATACTAATGATAATTGAATTAACGATACGTGAAGTATCGTAAAGTGATCTATCGCGATAAAGTAAAGCTCAATACGTTGAGTAGAGCAATCAATTTTAAAGGCAGAAAGATAAGGATAAAAAAATTGCATAACATTATATAAAGTTACACAAAATTAATACAAATTTTATTACATCAAAAGTTCATATGCAAGGAGTTACATTAATCCTTAAACCATGGTTTTTCAAAGATAAAACTCTTCTCGTCAGAGGATAACATTTAGTAATGTTGTATTTATAATAAATATACATTACCGAGTTCCATTTCACTTTGAAAAATTGAAGAATAACACTAGAGAGGTTGGAGATAAAGAAATATGGAAATAAATGGCCGGGTTGAAAAATTTAGCAGTATTGAGTAGCTATTTTCGAATACAAAAGGGGGCGCTATGGTGCAGGTAGCAAAATAGCAAAAGTTTGTAGAATTGGAGAAAGTTTTTTAACAATTTTTACAGGGTTTCAAGTAAAGGTGGAAGGTTCAAAATATCTCACTTGATCCGTATGGATTCGTACTCCGTTATGTGTATAGTTCCGTAGAGTTGCAAGTAGAATCCTGGACTGGTATTTTAAATATCTAATTTGGCAAATCCGAGGTGAAGGTTGTCATATATATATATATATGATAATTTTTATTTATACAGACATGCAAAAAATCTGCGACACTGGCATGTCGATGTTATCGATCAACAGCTTTGATATATATATATATATATATATATATATATATATATATATATATATATATATATATATATATGTGTATATATATATATATATATATATATATATATATATATATATATATGTATATATATATATATATCAACCAAACAATGCAATTTATACGTAAAAGTAAGAAGTTTTTAAGAATACCATTCATTGAAATAAAACCAATTCAATGTCAAATCTATTGAGTTCCATTTGAACGCACACATTTGTCCATTTATATATTTATTGTTCGCGATTCAATATAAAAGAAAAACAAACAATAATGCTATAACTATATAAATAAATCAGTGTCACGCTGTCTTCAGTCATACGACAAGTGCTATCAAATGCTGTGATGGAGAGAAAAACGCGACAAAATATATAACGTAAAGGAATGGGCTGGGGTTGGTAGGGCTGCTGTTCAGCCGTGTATCTTATGGGAAAGAAAGGAGTACACATACGTACGTGTACGTTCGATCGCGCGGCTGGTAGTATGTTTGGTGAAGATATTCTGGAGCCAGACACTATCGTGGAGCTGTATGTTTTGTGGACATTAAAACAAACTCTTGTAACAAACTAATTACACCCACAGAAGCCACACTGAAGAGTTTTAATAACAACGAAACGCTCATCGGTGATTGACCTATGATTTTTTATACACATACGCTTTTTACTAATCGTTAACACTTTGAGTAGGGATTTCCACTTAAGCTGTCGATAACATAGACATGTAAACAACTACTCTGGTGCCCACTCGGCGTAAATTCACTAAACCAACTCGACAATCAGCTATATCCCATCCA
Organism: Sepiola atlantica; assembly: GCA_963556195.1. Taxonomy (NCBI): domain Eukaryota; kingdom Metazoa; phylum Mollusca; class Cephalopoda; order Sepiida; family Sepiolidae; genus Sepiola; species Sepiola atlantica. The sequence goes on from OY744522.1 coordinate 192,526,352, forward strand.
TTCACTGTGGAGGTCCCCAGATGCCGGAGAGCTTTTTACTCCAATAGGTTCTTTTCCTCGTGCTGCTGGCCTCTGGAACTCCCTCCCTGCTCCCTGTTTTCCCGACGGTACTGACATGCAGAAATTTAAAACTAATGTAAACAGACATCTCGCTGCGCAGCTCCCAATTTAGGTTCACCCCCCACCCCGAAAAAAAAACCTTCTCCCTTTTTTCTCAGTAGCCCCTTACGTCTACAGTGGCGTCCTGCCTTGTTTGGGGTGAACTATGTTAAAAAAAAAGCAAAATAAAAACAATATGAATGTATAAGGCGATATATTTAGTCTACTACTAAGGACCAGCATGTTGGGGTAGGGAAAGATATCGGACTACAACACTTCTTATTTTGGTTTTAATTCTTGGGGTTGATGTGCTACTTGAAAGAGAGAGAGAGAGAGAGAGAGAGATAGAGAGAGAGAGAGAGAGAGATAGATAGATAGATAGATAGATAGATAGAGAGAGAGATAGATAGATAGACAGAGAGAGAGAGAGAGAGAGAGGATATTTATTAACCTCCTTTTCAGGAGGTTAAACACAAGGTCAGAGGAGAATTCGAAACACCAATGCACTTGGAGAATTGCACTCTGGCCTAAAAAGCATCAGCAGGCCCGTCGGCATTCGTCTCGGCCGTAAGAAAAAATAAAGTTGTGGCCCCAAAGTTCCCTTTTCAATAGCTACTACACCGAAATATACGAGAAGCCGCAACTCCTTTCACAGTTTTACTCCACTTACCCTTGATTCTTCACCTTATATTGCTGAGTGTCTAGCAAGGAGGACATCAAATACAATTTCCTGAGTCTTTGATAGAATACGACCGAGGATTAGACCCCTGTCTCCCAGCTTATTTGCGAAAACTCTAACCATTATTCAAAAAAAATTTTTTTAGATTTATACAGACATATACATAATCCATGTTTTTTGGCCGTAAATAATTAGTGGAATATATAAATACTATTGAATTAGTGGAATATATAAATTCTATTGAATTAGTGGAATATATAAATACTATTGAATTAGTGGAATATATAAATTCTATTGAAT
>OY744522.1:192529929-192532429 GCA_963556195.1 Sepiola atlantica
GTTTCCAAAGTGGGCGATAGTGACTCCCAAGAGGCTGATGGAGTATATATGATCATTAGGGGTATCAGTGAGCAATACTGCTTTTAAAAAATGATATTTAATTAGAAAAACAAAGCATAAAATACTCGATAATTTGTATATTGGGCGAAACATCATCTGCACGTGGTTTTACACATCCGTGACCGCTGCAGAATGAATCCCAAACAAATGGTGCTGCTGGTTCGCCAACTTTATTTATGCTGCATGGTTCAATACACCAGAGATTCAGTTTTACTTTTCTCTCTATAATAAGATTCAGTTTTACTTTTCTCTCTATAATAAAGCTATATATTAGCCTAATGGATAAGAAACTAGACTATGAAATCGACTTCAGCTTAAAACCTGTTTTGATTTACACTCTGTATTTAAATATGAATGACGTTGGGGCATTAATTGAATAGATTTGAAACAGTGACTATTGATTCGGTTCATTCATCTTTTTATTCTTGATAAAGTCCGTCTCTGGGCGAAATATTAAATCATATGATTGTTAATATCATTTAACACAATACCAACTCGTGAATTAACGATAGTGAAGAAAGTAACATGCAGGTTGGTGCATTTCCCTACAAAGGACATGTGGTGTCTTTTACGCACGACTTCAATGAAGCGTTATAACTTCTTATAGGCGTGGATGGGTAGCTTTTAACAAGACACACTCACTTCAGTTCGCGTATTATATCAAATGAAAGCTGAGATTATATAATGTATGCAGTGCTATACCTTATTGTGTGTATCAAATATATTCGATCAAAATAGAATAGACTTACTGTTTTCCAAAATAAGAAATCGAGAATAATGTTTAAAATGAAATTAACGGATGATATTAGGAAGAAAAATATCTCTTAGTAACGACATACCTCCTGCTCATATATACTCAATTTAACTGGAAAAAGATCAGGGCTGTATGGACACACAGAAGTATGAACAGTCGGAACAATGTATTCGTAGAATAAACGATAGAAGGGTACAGGAAAAGAGAAAGAAGGTTTTATAACATATGTTCATGGACTACCGGATGAATCAGTCAGCCAAACATAGCAGTACGAGAGACAAGGTCTTCGAGCCGGTAGATTGAAGCAATAGAGCTGAAAATGTAAACGTAACAGCTTCAAAACTTATGAGATGTTTTGCGTGTCAGACACCCGTTACTTATCGCCCTTTGACTCACTTTCTGACTGATGAAAAAGGTGCCCCAGTCAAATGGTGTTGCTGGTCGGCTACTTTTCTTTGATCTCCCACGTAGCCGGCGTTTGTTCAAGGGACCATACGAACAAAATCTATGAATTAGATTTTGTTATTTCTTCCGAGGTTATCGACATAGTGGCATAAAGTTTCTCATTCATATATACAAGAGAAAGAAAAAAAGAGAATTTGTAACCAATATATATATATATATATATATATATATATATATATATATATATATATATATATATATATATATATATATATATATACACGCAAAAGAGAGAGATAATTTGTGACCTACTCCTATGAGAACTTATTTCGGACAATATCTGCGAAGATAAATTCACTCAAACACGTGATATGCACCCTGCTCTAAAATGGAGAATATTTTAATAGGAGGTAATATCTTCGAAATATAAGAATTAGACACCGTGTAACACGCTATAAAAGAGTAAGTAAAACATAAAAACAATTATTGCATATTTTTTAATGTCTTTTTATCTCCTTGTTTCACTCCCATTCTTTCAGTTCACCTGTTTCCAATAACTGTGCATTGTCCTATTTTCTATATTTTAAAACTTATCTATAAACTACGCCCAGTGCTATAAGCTAACTACCAATCTATGTATCTCCCTATATATATATATATATATATATATATATATATATATATATATATATATCAGTAAGGTACACGATAAGTCATGAAAATGAAATGCCGTGGTAGACAAAATGTGTGAAAAAAGACAAACGGAAAATAGGTTAAAATGCATGAGTAAAACAAAAACAAAACATTTGACCGGTTTCGTTCGTATTAACGAACGTCTTCAGAAAAAATGAAGACGTTCGTTAATACGAACGAAACTGGTCAAATGCTTTGTTTTTGTTTTTCTCCTGCATTTTAACCTGTTTTTTGTTTGTCTCTTTTCACACAGACACACAGACACACACACACACATATATATATATATTTATATATACATATATACTCTGTGATCTTATTTATTTTAATCCCACTCTTTGTCTCGCTAGCCATCTAATCAGTTGATGCTTCAGATTAACTTAATGGGAAAATGAATTAAGTCTATGCCCACCAACACAAAGGTTCCAGAGAGATTAACCTTCGAGATAATTATACTGAGCATGCTGTTCACTTGATGTATTGAAAGAATTTGTACCAAAATGTGTATTTAAATAGTCCTAAGCGTGTGGCTGATCTTAGAAAATGCCTCCATTGCTTCAATCAAATGAATTGTGAGAGTACCCCGAC
>OY744522.1:192537429-192574929 GCA_963556195.1 Sepiola atlantica
CAAAAACATTTTAAAACCTAAACTGGTTATGTGCTTATTTAGGACCGCTTCTATCAATGCAAAAGAACGATGAAAATGAGAAATAATCTGCTAGGATTGCATTATTCGTCCATACTAGCGCTACAAAAGTTAACTGATTTGCTTTCTGACATGAAATAAAAATGTCACCCATAATTTGATGAGAATTATTGGTGCTTGTGCTGATGAGCGGCCGTACGAAAATATTATTTTTTTATAAAAACAATATTATATACTTATTCAGCGTTATATTCTTACTCACTGTACAAAAAAGTAGAAAAAAATATCCACTAGAACTTTAATTACAAGTATTTTTCCATTCTGCGTATCATAACAGCAATTCGTTCAGTAAGCGTCCATCTTTTTTCTTAAAAATAATTCAAGGGCAGATAATTCGCAAGGGAGATAATCATGCAATTAAAAAAAATAACTACATATATAAAAACGAAATTTATTCCAATAAAACAAAATGAAAGTAAATAAACAAAATTAAATTAATTTATTGCATTATAACGAAATGTTTTATTGGAATAAATTTAATTTTTATATATGTAGTTTTTTTTTTAATTACATGACGTACGGCCGCTCATCAACACAAGCACCGAATTATTACACTGAAGCTAATGTGTAAGTTTGTATTTATTTACCAGCGAATAGCCTCCCCGTATTCGGAAGACTTGAATGCCCCAACAAAACATCGCCATTCTCCGACTCCGTAAATTTGGCCCCGTGCCAAACTTTGCTAAGGTTAGTAAATATCAGTAACCTCCTTACTCTACCCAGAACCTATGACGTATCTTTGCCAAAATATGCGCAGACGACCAATCAGATGGCGTGTCTGTGACTCACTGTCCGTATTTTGTCTGTCAGCGAGAAAAATAAAATTCAACGAAAAAAAGAAAATATTTGAAAGTTTAATGTCAGCTTATTTGAAAAAGGTTGCAATCTAACGCAATTTAAAAACACTTTAGTTCATTTCAGGTTACTTGAGAGCGAGAGAGAGAGAGAGAGAGAGAGAGAGAGAGAGAAGGCGAGAGAGAGAGAGAGGGGGGGTATTCCCAATGTTAACCCTTAAAACACAAGAGATCCTTTGTATCTTGAAATTATCTCCGATTGGCTGTTATGAAAGTAAGACATTTTTGTCCTGATGTATACACACCACTTTGGAGGTCACTGGGTAAAAGTTCTTACACTTACAGTTTTTAATCTCAGAAATTTTTAAAGCAAGGAAATAGAATTTTCCGTTAGAAGTCAAGTTGGAGTTTGGCCTAACGTTTTAGGATATTGCGTCACAAGCAGGAAGTCGGTAGTAACACGTAGGAGATGAGCTGATGAGATCTTTTTCTTTTTTCATTAATTGCGAGAGAGAGAGAGAGCGCGCGGTCATTCCTTTGGGGCATTTGCTCCCTCCTACTATGAGGGATAGGTTGATGCGTCACACCGGAGATTATCGGGAATTCACTTGGCTTTACGAGCGCCTTTTTATCGCCACTATTCGATAACATTTTTGAGTCTGCTCTCGGCCTACCAAGCCAGCAGAACATTCGATGAACTTTCCTGATATTTGCATACTAGTTTTGAAAAGGGAAATTTAATTAACTAATTATTATTTATTGTTATTTTTTAAGTAAAATTTTCTTTACTTTCTTTCATGTTTTCTATAAATACTATTATGGCATGTGCTCTTCAGAATTATGTGATGTATTTCTCGCTTTTTTTGTTCCAGTTCGCTTGACTCGTTGTTTTGATTCTGGTAGCTTCTTTCCAAGAACTACAGACTTGTTGAACTCTTATAACTATAGTCTTTGTGATCATAATATATATATATATATATACACTATTAATTTTAAGTAAATAATATTTAGTTATTTAACCTACATACGCAAGCGTTTCAAGCGTTTCAAGCGTTTCAAGCTGTCATCTCAGACGGTCGCACGGTTCGAACCCATACCACAGGATCAACCTAAACTCCATAAGCAAGCGCTGTAACCGTTAGGCCACGAGACATTACCACATTCTAAGTTTTATTTATGCGAAGGGCGGAATATCTAGAAAGACTAACTAAAGATTCTACGAACGTTGTTGCTATATGCCTTATAGCTACGTGTCAGTCTATTTTCAACTTCCTTGAACAGGGCTCAACTTTAATCTTATTAAAGGGGCTTATAAGAATATTTATTTTAAGTGAATAATATTAAATTATTTTACCTACATACGTCAGCGTTTCAAGCTTTCGCTCTCAATATCGTCTTTGCAACACTACAAAATCATATATATATATATATATATTTATATATATGATTTTGTAGTGCAGAGACGATATTGACATAAAACTGCTGTTTGGCTCACGGCAAAAGAAACAGACCGTAAAAATACATCTCACAGAAATGTTATGTTTTTGGAAATGTGAAAAAAAAATAAAAACATGGTTATTGGACTATAAAATAAAACTGACTTATATATATATATATATATATATATATATATATATATATATATATATATATATATATATGTTTCATCTTAACAAAAAATCATCAGTGTGGTTATATATAACTCTTCTACCGGTGGCAGAATTCAACTCCGGATTAAGCTACCTTTAGCTCCTACCCAACACCTTACTCGCTAGAGCTGTTGTAACATCTACATGAAATAGAAAAAACGTAAAGGCTATTCTCATTAGGCGAAAATGTAGTAAGCGTGTTCAACATACCGAGTGAGGGAACTTTCGAAATTTTGTCTAATTCGCAACTTTTAAATACTTCTCTTCACAATTCTCCTGCATTTAAATACCATATATATATATATATATATATATATATATATATATATATATATATATATATATATATATATATATATATATATATATATATATTAGTACTTCATGTATCCACATAAAATATTATAAGGAGATATACTTTTTTATGTATCAGTTTTCAGTATTTACAACAGTGCTCGATACGTAAGTAGAGCTAGGTAGTAAGCAATGAAAATATATATGGCAATCAAGCTACACAGAGGCTCCCGCGTTTCATCCCCGAGGGGAATCGTCAGGCTAAATGCATTTAGCCTGAAGATTCCCCTCGGGGATGAAACGCTGGAACCTCTGTATAGCTTGATTGCCATATATATTTTCATTGCTTACTATATATATATATATATATATATATATATATATATATATATATATATATACATATACTTTTTATTATATATTATTAAATTCTATCTCATTAAAAACAAGAAAATAAATATTTTCTTTTTTGCCGTGAATTGCAAGAACTGTTTTTATTTTGTCCTCAGCAGTCCGTCATTCCCAGACTTTGTTAAGGTTATATTCGCTTGGAAGATGTCCAACGCCACCTGGCGTCAAACAATAACAGACTTTAAAATGTGCCTCGTTTTCACATTCAACCTTTCTTTTTTATTTCGCAATGTGACATTTATAAGCGGAACTTCTTTCTTTAGAAAAATCAATTTTTATCAATTGTATATAATAATTAAAACAGTCGAATGATTTATAATTAATATTGACATTCATATCAGAATTCATACATGGGAATGGTTGGGGTGTTTGCTTGCCACAATGGATTAACGTCTAAACTATCAGCAATGTTGGGTTCAAATTCCATCGGATATATTCTGGTCATGAACACACTACAACTGTTGGAAAGTAACGGAGTGTAGTGATTAGCAGATCAGACTTGGTGTGCCATTTCTGGGTTCTGTGAAGCATTTTTTTTTTTATAGAAAATCGCTCCAGACAAGGCATAAAGCACCCCCCACACACGCACACACACACCCACACACACACACACACACACACACACACACACACACACACACACATATATATATATATATATATATATATATATATATATATATATATATATATATATATATATATATATAAAAAGGAAGTTGTAGTTTGCTTGAAGCATTGTTGCTAAATATAAATGTTAGTAATCCGAGGCAGGAGCAATGTGATATAGGTACCGGAAGATGGAACAGGTGAACAAAAATAAATGAGAAGAGAGAATATGAATGGAATCTTAAATCAATTTATATATATATATATATATATATATATATATATATATATATATATATATATATATATATATAATGAATAGATCATTATGAATATCGGAATATATATTCTGAAATTTCTTTGTAAATGCTAACATATACGAGGTGCATATATATACATTTTTGAATGAATGGGACTTAGCTGATTGTCGGGTTGATCTAGTGTATTTACGTCGGCGGGACACTAGAGCAGAAAGTTCATCGGAGCACAGTACATTGAAGTATCTGTAAAACAGGCACAAGGATGCAACATTGCGGCGATGGGACAGGGGCTGGAGCTTGGTGTATAATGAGGGGCCTATTAAATTCGCAACTTTTTTTCACCTTTTCTAAGAGGGAGAGACTAGTGGATGATGCACCAGTCCATATCTTAGATAATAGGTTTAGTAGCATTATATTTTGATTTTAATCTTTGTAATGGGATATATAAGTGGTGTAAACTCTTCTTTTTGGGGGGGAATTAAGTGCATGCCTGTTTGTGTGTGTGTGTGTGTGTGTGTGTGTGTGTGTGTGTTAAACAACAACAAAAATATTCATGCGAAAACCTGAAACCCCATGGAAAACGGATATTAAGTTTCATGGAAAAATGCATAAAATAGGACAAACGCTGCATATCCGCTTTTCGCTCGGAACGTAGAAAAGAATATGTCAAATTTAGGATATTGAAAGCTCCAGTTCGACACTTTCACTTTCATCTTTCCTTTTGTTTAAAACAAGTCAAATGATTGATTGACAAATCTATAGAAAGTAAACTGAAAGGCAACTAATTGTCCGACTTTTATTAAATCGTGCTGTGATGCTAACTGTTATGCGCATGCGTGTAAAATATATACACAACTAAACATCAGTCAAAAGATTGAATAACTCTTATCCGTGTAAAATATACTGAATTTTAAGTTCGGTTATTTTACTTTTTATCGTTATATTACTAAAATTGTGTGACCATTTCTCGAGTGTATGTGTGTGTGTGTGTTTCTAGCTTACACACGACGTACACATATTTTCTTCAGTACTATTACTCGATTATTTATAGAATTCAAACTGAAACTAAGTTTTAAAATTCTATTTAAACATGATTTAATCATTGTTTAATTTCATTAAACAACACGAACGCATTTCCTTTCGTGACAAAGTCAGCCATTTTTATCTTTTGTTGATAATTGAAATAAGAAAAATTCAAAGGAATATTGAATCGTTTAAAATGCTGAAGCCATTTTTTTATACATATTTAACCCCAAACAAAGCAGGCCGCCACTGTAGACGTAAGGAGTTACTGAGAATTAGGGTGTATATTTTGGGTGTCACCCCAAGTTGGGAGCAAAATAGCGAGATGTCTGCTTACATTAGTTTTAAATTTCTGCATGTCGGTACTTTCGGGGAAACAGGGATCAGGGAAGGAGTTCCAGAGGCCAGCAGCACAAGGAAAGAAGTTATTGGAGTAGAAGGCTCTTCGGTATCTGGGGACCTCCACAGAGAATGGATGGGATTTAGCTGATTGTCGAGCTGGTCGAGTGTATTTACGTCTAGGGGGCACCAGAGCAGCAAGTTCATCGGAGCACAATCCATTGAAGTATTTGTAAAACAAGAACAAGCTGGATTCATAATTGTTATCCAAAATTAAAAGATTGATAGTTTTGCAAGTTATCCAATACTTTTATGAATAGAAATTGTTAAAAAAAAACTATAATTAATTTTGTTATGGTAATGTTGTTTTATAACATCACCATAACAAAATTTGTTATTTTCTTACAATTTCTATTTTTTGAGTCTTTAAAAGACGAAACAGCTATATATATATATATATATATATATATATATATATATATATATATATTAATAATACTATTTCATGTATCCACATAAAATTTGATATAATTTTTATATAATTTTTTATGTATCAATTTTCAGTATTTACCTCAACAGTGCTCGTTACGTAAGTAGAGCTAGGTAGTAAGCTATGGAAATATATTTATGGCAATTAAGCTACACAGAGGCTCCCGCGTTTCAACCCCGGGGGGATCTTCAGGCTATATATATATATATATATATATATATATATATATATATATATATATATATATATATATATATATATATATATACTAGCATACCCGTGTCCCGGATTTTCGTATAGTAAACCACAAATACCTGGCCCTAATATTAAATGATTTAATTGCATACTTGGTGTAAGTATAATCCCAAACTTTCAATCTTTTAATACATTAGTATTTTCTAGGAATTCTTCGACAATTTAAATTCTTCATAATCCGTTACTATTGTTGGCATCGCAAATATACTTCGAGCATGAAAACAGCAAAAAAGTAAAAATAAAAATGGGGAAATGAAACATTTTGCTCACAATGAAATGAATGGCTCACTCTCTGAGGAATCCCTTTGTTTTGATAAGTTCCTAGAACTGACTTTCACTCCGAATCTAAAATGGAAGACTCATATCCAATCTGTAGCTAAGGTTGTCTGGAAAATGATCGCATTATTTTTCCGCTCCAGGAAGTATCTGTTTCCTGACGCAACCTTCTTCCTATGACGCTTTTTCTGTTCTTTGTTTGTCTCTATTTTAGAAATCCATTTCTTATTTATTTTTTTTTTCATGGAAATCGCTCTAGACAAGGAATGATGAAGCTACCCGATGCAAGGAGCTAAAAAAAAACACTACTTCAAGGTCAAACATTAGCTAATGATAAGTGTTAGATGAATAGATTCCGATGCAGAAAACAGCAATTATTCCCCCTTTGTCAGAAACATCGCTCATGGAATTTGAGGACTAAAGGACTAAACAAGCGATACGAGAGTTACGAGGCTGCCAAAAGTAAACCCACCAGTCACTTTCTACTCTCTTGTTATTAATATATGTGTAATCCCAGGCAACGCCTGCTAGGGTCAGCTAGTTTTATATACAGCTATGTTTTTCACAGAACAGGGAAATAAACAACGAGCTCATCTCTTACTTATCCTTAGGGATGGATAAAACCGCCGGTAACATTTGTCTCTTTGCTGACACGTCTTTCTCATCTGTCGTGTTTCATGTTCACACGCGTCCGTTTCATATTTGTGGAGAGGGCACCATGCGTCTATCAAGTTTTCGATTTATCGTGTGATTTCGCTTCACCGTTGCTCATCAGAAATTCGTTTCCACGAGGATCAACATTTTATTCTAGAATGTAAAATATTCGTAACCAGAATTGTCTCATTTATTCCCTGCTTCTTTTGTCTCAGCACGTTCAACTCGTTGGTCTAGTGGTCTTCGGCAATTAGCTATTCACGTACCTTCCTTTTCCAGTAGCTTATTTCTAAAAACTGCATGCCTGTGGAACTCTTTCTTTCTGACTGTTTTCCTCCTATGTATCGCCTAGGCTTTTTTTCAAAACTAAAGCCAATAAGCATCTCATGTCTTTTCGTTATATTTCATTAATTTTAGCTCCTTACGTCAAGTGGCTTCATGCCTTGTCTGGAGCGACTTCTATGAAATAAAAAAACCCTATTATGTCATTCTATATTTGACAACGAATCTTTAAGACGACACGCTAGTATCGTTCGCATCATTTCAATTTCAAAATCGAGACCACACGATACAAGCGCTCCAATCCCCGGTGCCTCATGCCACACACGCAACGGAAAGATACTTGTTATTTCATGTTTTAAAATGGTTCTGATTACTATCGAATACGCTTACAATTTTTGAACCATGAATAAAAAATATTTAATGTTAAATTTTCTAAACTTTTTTTGTTTCTTTGTTATGTAAGTTAAACGTATAATCATCCTATCTGAATCGTAATTTCGAAACAGCATTTGTAAACGGGATTATTTTAGCTAAAGTACGCTAGAAAAATGAAGACGGACATCATTTTAAGTCTAACTTTAACTTTATATACACAATATTTAGTTAATATTTTACATACCTACAAAACGGTGCTATGAACCCTGCCATAGTGATATGGGACAAGAGGGAGAAAGTAGCAACCTTAGTCGAAGTCTATATCTCTAATGATGCTGGCTTAAACATAGCTGAGAGGGAAAACATAACGAAATACTAAGGTCTTATGTAGGACATAAAAAAGAAACTGGAATCTAAGGAAGATATCCATCATTGCAGAAATAAACAAAACCTTTCATAGTAAAAAAAAAAAAAAATGGAAGAATTGTCCAATCAACAGCGTGTTTAATATTTTCTGGAATAACTATTCCAGGAATATATAGATTAGGAAGGTACTGTAGACTGGCTTAAAAGAGGATCGCTCAATTATGATCAGGAGAGGGTGATAATGGCGGGCCAAGATCAAAGCTTGATGACCAATACTTTTAAGCAACTACAACAAGTGCAGGTTGCCACACAGAAGTGGAGAGTCTGAGCCACCTAACATCCAATTGAAATATTCTTTGAGGGGACAGCTACTATACAATGCGACACAATGGAGTGTGTACATATCTCAACTCGACTATCACAGATTTATTGAATTTCCATTGTAGCAGCAAGTCCTGGAAACATATACCAGAAAGAACAGTTGGAAATAAGTCATTCATCATCCACTATGACTATGCAATTCCTAAATATATATATATATATATATATATATATATATATATATATATATATATATATATATATATACGAACACGTATATATCCATAAATATATACACATATATCAATACACAGATATACACACATACATATATATATATATATATATATATATATATGTTTTAACATACACACATATATACCTATTAAACAACGAACCAAATATTTTCTGGATGAACTATGCTAGAGAATATATAGATAAGGACAGCTCTGTAGACTAGCTCAAATGAGGATCGCTCCACTATGATCGGGATAGAATGATAATGGCTGCCCAACATCAAGGCTTGATGACAAATACTTTTTAGAAGATGAGTGGTCTGAGCAACGACAACAAGTGCAGGTTCTGCCACACAGAAGTGGAGAATGTGAGCCACCTGACATCCAGTTGTAAGGTTCTGCTGGGGGACGGCTACTATACAATGAGACACAACGGAGTGTGTAAACAATATCTTCACTGGATCATCTGTAAAAGTTGAATATTCAGTGTATCAACAAGTCCTGAGAACATATACCAGAAGAAACAGTTGGAAATAAGTCATTCACCATCCAGTATGACTATGAAATTCCTACAGCTACATACCAAGAAACGGAGCTATTAAACCTAACATAATGATATGGGACAAGAGAAAGAAAGTAGCAACTCTAGTTGAAGTTAGTATCCCTAATGATGCTGGCTTATTTAAGCGAAATCCTGCAGGTCAAATTTTAAACATTCCAGCGTTATTTGTTTTTTACTTGACCCCATATTGCAAATATTATTTACTAATTATGGTTTCAATGTACACATCTTTTTAATTATTAAAACACTACAGCGCTAATATGATTATACTTTTACTTTTCTGTTTAACCGTACAAGAATTAAAGTATCAATTCGACAGTTTAAAGGATTCAATCCTCTACATTTGTGCACCAGAAGGTGAAACCTCGAATTTTGTTTATCTGAAGGTGTGGTGATACTGGCGAATTGATATGCATAATAAGTCTTTCCTTAAGTATAGATAGCAGTGAAAGTACACTAGCAACTGACTAAGTAAATTTACAACTTCACAATAGAAGGCTTTACTGTTATTGCATGTGTACTTTAAGAATGTGTACAGGCTGGAGAGTGATAATTAATGGCTTCTATTGTACCTCCAAACAAAGAAAGAATTCGGAGGACAGGGATGGCGTTCAGTAACACACTTACGAAGGCAGACAATCATGAGGGCTGGAGAAAACTGGTCGCCAGGTCATAATTAGCGCCTCAACGGTCATTCAGACCCTTTGACAGATAAGAGATGAGAGAGACTGTACCTCTAGTGAACAGCGTTTGTTTTGCTCTTCTCAACAACCTAAAAAGACACAGTGTTTATGCCTTCCCAAAATCAACCCTCTGGTTCACATCTTGGGAGGTGGTAACAGGATTAAGAGGTGCAAGTGCAATGTATCCTGGAAAAGATGTGACTTTTAATATATTTTGACTTATTTTGCTCTGAGCCCAGCACTCTGTAACATATTTTCGCCCGGACAACACCGGGTAAATACAGCTAGTTATATACGTAGAGAAGCCAGAAATTTGGTTATTTTTCTTGGTGTCGAATACAAAACATCTGGTGTGTCCGAATGCATTCTATGTCTATAAACATATGAGGGATGCGATTACATATGTAATATAGGTTTGCGATGGGGTGGATGTCATGGAAGTTTGTCGGGTGAATGGGGAGCATTATGAGCGAGATCAGGGTGGATTGGGGTTTAGTTATTGCTAATAGGCGTGAAAGAGAGAGAGAGAAGGCGATATAATGAGAGAGAGAGAGAAAGAGAGAAAGAAAGAGAGAGGGAAAGAGAGAGAAAGAGAAAGCGACAGAGAGTGAGTGAGCTGGAGAGGTGAAGAGTAGAGGAAGCGGATTGTGATTAGCAAAATACGATGTTGCTAATACTGGATGTAAGACGCCATCTTAGTCCATAAAAAAAACGTAAGTAAAAAGAGAAACATAAAACAAACAAACAAACAAACAGACGGACGGAAGAGGAAATTCACACCCGAACCCCCTTTTTCGTACTTAAAACAAACAAACAAATATACAAACAAACGGGAGACGGCTGGAAGATGAAATGGATTTTCGATTACGTACAACCATTTTTTTTGTCTGTTTCCTGCCTAGTCTTTAACTTCAAGGACGAAAAGAAAAGAAGAAAAAAGACCATAAAGAACATAACAAAAATAAATAAGTAAACAATGTAGACATGGTTGTTTACACGGTTTGAGATCATATACACTTTTTCATTTCCCATATATATATATATATATATATATATATATATATATATATATAGAGAGAGAGAGAGATAGATGCTAATCCAGTATTTATAAAAAGTGCTCAATAACAAGTAGAACTGCTTTTTAGTATAATTCTTCTATTTCTTTTATTTTTTTATTAATATATTTTTTTAATACATTTTATTTTTATTATAAATTTATATTTTTTTTTTCAAAAATGTATACTATATATATATATATATTTTTTTTATTATTAATTAATTTATAAATTAATTATTGTTTACAGATTTTAAAAATTAATTTACAAATTAATTTTAAAAAATCCGTATACAAAAAAAAATCTATATATACAAAAATTGATGACTCGTCCGATTAAGGGCGAATAAAAAAATGCGGTTCTCTACATATTCTTAAGAAATAAACAAACCGATCAGGGTAGCGAAATATAATTAAAAAAAAAACGCACCGGTAAACAGCAGTTGAGTATCGCAGAAAATACAATAACAAAAGATCAGTATATATATATATATATAGTATGTCAGGTTGTATATGAAAAGAAATAAAATAATTTGCTCGATCATATAAGAGAGTTAATATAATTTATTTAGATACTGAAATATGTAATATACAGTATCTAAATAAATTATATATATATATATATATATATATATATATATATATATATATATATATATATATATTGTTGAATATAAGAGACAACTCATGTCTAGATATCCTTTGGTAGATCCTTTCAATAGTCCGAATTAAGACTTTAGTTTCGGAGGGGAATTGGCTGATGAATTTGCCATAATTTGGATTTGTCTCCCAAGTACTTTCGGACCCATCTGGGTCCATCTTCGGGGGAATGTGTTCCCCTCCGAAACTAAGATCCTGATTCGGACTATTGAAAGGATCTATCAAAGGATATCTAGACATGAGTTGTCTCTTATATTCAACAATACTTGCCTGCAAGAGAAGATGCTGCTTATATATATATATATATATATATATATATATATATATATATATATATATATATATATATATATATCCTAGTAGGAAGACTAGACGTTGCTTGGGATTGAATGAGGATCAGTACTTTGTACCTTTTCACTATGGTTATGCCACCATATTACTTTCTTTGTTTTCACTTGTCGTCATCTTCCTGTTTCATCCTCTAATAGAGACGGAAGAACATAAAACGTTGGGAAACTCTAAAGATAAGTATCTTGTAAGTGTCTTGTAAGTGTCTTTTAAGTGTCTTCTAAGTGTCCTTTAAGTGTCTTCTAAGTGTCTTCTAAAACTTTTAAACCTTTAATTCTACAACAGAATTTACCTTTTCTATTGTTCACCTTTAGTAAAAAACAAAACAAAAAAAAACAATGCAGCTTTTCAACATGAAAAAATATAAAAGAAAAACGCTCACTAACCCATCTTTTTGGTTAAGCTGCTAGCCGAAATGGTGGCCCGCTGGCCTTTTGGCCAAGATTAAAGTGTCGTATCTGTTCCGATGGAAACTACACCCCATAGACCGGTATCGTCTTGGCCTTCGGTTCTTGATTCCGCCGGTCTGTGGATTTGTCCTGTGCAGTTCTAGGAGGTCCATCTTCCCAGGCTTTGCCCCCCCCCCTCTTAGGGGTGGAGTAAATTTA
The DNA here is from genome assembly GCA_963556195.1 of Sepiola atlantica. NCBI lineage: Eukaryota > Metazoa > Mollusca > Cephalopoda > Sepiida > Sepiolidae > Sepiola > Sepiola atlantica. Next base: position 192,550,057 of record OY744522.1, read on the forward strand.
TCGCTTACTGCCTGAGGCGGCCATACCGGGAAATTCCGACGGGGCTGCCCAGGCATTTTTGTAGGCCAGAGTGCTCACCTTCTCGGGTGCTGGCTTTTCAAATCCCACTTTCCCGACCTTGTGTCACATCTTACATGTGGGAGGAAGATAAAAAAATGGTGGCTAATGTGGGCTGTATTTCGTTCGATTTAAATTTTGCAAATGGGTTAAAAATGTTAGAAGCTTTTTGTTAAAATTCAGATACTTCTGATTTTGATGAAATTCAACAATTAATAAATATTCCCCAAATTTCGTTTTTTTTTGGAATATTTTAAACACGTTTTAGGGGGAATAATACCTCGCATTTTAAATTTACATTAACTTTGATCCATAGTCATTAGACACCAATTAAGCAAGATTCCTTTAATTTCAATTTATTATAACAACTTAAGCCTATAATTTGAGAAATTTTAAGAATAAATTAAATTTCATTAAAATCGAATATTCGCATTTGAAGTTTTAAGAGTATTCTCTCTCCATATGTTTTTTTTAGAGGTGAGAGCACGTAGATATTCCGGACCACTTCTATCGTCTTCCCCAAGAAAATATACATATAATTTAGGTTTGGTAGTTTTGTTTTACGGCATATCAACCCTTTTTGGGTTATTTAATGCCGAATCTGGTCATTATAGTAAAAGATTTATGCTTCAAGTTCTAAAAATAAAATAAAAAAGGGGAGGGAGAAAGGGAGAGGGGCTGTTGTTTTTGTTTTTGGTTTTGTAGAACATAATTAAGTTTTACAAAAAAAAAAAAAAAAAAAAAAAAAACGTCAATGTAGGTGAATTTCGTCTCAGGGAGCCACAGGGCAGCCTGATCTGGTATCACCAGACATATAATTTAAATTTCACTAAAGTAGGATATATTTGAAGTTTTAAGTGAGTAATTCCCGTATAGCACCATTAGCTCTGCACTTAGATATTCGGGTAATAATATCATATTGGTTCGCCGGCAGTTAATCAAACTCACATTATTGTTGTGACGTCATTGTTGTTCACCAGAAAAAAAGTTACCGTTAATAGAATTATCGTCTGCGTCTTGTGTTTACATCTGCTTCATCGGTACACGTTCGTTCATATGTCAGTTAGGTTTTTAATTTAGGTGCTCTACGATTTCAATACTTTATGACATTTCATAATATCAATTTAAATAATACGGTCCGCATTCAATTCCTTCGTTCGGTCCATTTTCCCCATCGTTCTTGTATCATGTTTATGTATAAACATATATATATATATATATATATATATATAGAGAGAGAGTTATTTGTATTTATAAAAGCATGTACATAATCTGCGACACTGACATGTCGATGTTATCGTTCAGCAGCTGTTAGAAACTTTGTATTATTTTGATTGATTTATTTATCATTAACATTGAATATGGACACATTTCGCGACTGGATAACTTTGCCGTCCCCTTCAATTTCACGTATATGGACTGCTGTTTGTATCTTGGAGTAATGTCTTTCCTGATTATGCTTCTCAACTTGTATGACCTGGATGGACTGTATGGATTCAACAAAAAGTATGTTTTTGGATTGATATGTTTGATGTTATGTATTTTTATGTATTTGTGTATATAATTTTATATATTTTCAAAGCGTAATTTTATTACCTGTAGTAGTATAACTGCGGTAATGGTCCTCTGAGAAGAATTATCTTTGAAAACTCATGAGCTAAGGACTTAAGGATACTTTGCTTGAACTTTGAATTCTAATAAAATTTGATTGACACCTTATTTTATTACTTCATTTTATATTATAATATTAATGCTCTATCCAGTATATTGAGCTTCAGTTTTTTTATCCGGATGTTTCACTAATTATAAGATATTAGTTGACGCTTATATCTTTTGTTGGATTGCTTCATATATATATATATATATATATATATATATATATATATATATATAATTATTTATAAATAATATTTTACAAATTAACCATTGTACATATGTTTTTCGTGCCAAACCTGCAATCATCAGTATAGTAATAGACAAACACCGTTCGAACTGCTATACGAAAATCATACTTAACCCAGTAGTCGGAGCGCGCACCGATGTGTCCACCACGCATGGTGTGGAAATGAGAGAGGAAATTAAGGTCTTAATGTCAAATTCGGCGGCCATAAGCAAGGCGTCGGGAGTACTCAATACACACACACACACACACACACACACACATATATATATATATATATATATATATATACTTAGGCAGCATTTCTTCGGATGCATTTTTGCTCGAAAACTTACTACTATCAACCAAGCTCAATACGTGTATACTTAAATTCTTTTATTAAAAAAAAAAATTGTTTTAATCGACTTTTTTTAGAAATTCACCAATTCTAATTTGTGTAACTCCTCATGGTGCCTGATGAAGACTCGCGGGAGTCGAAAACGTTTGCAGTTTTGGGGAGTTCCTGTTCACACTTCGCCAACTTGAAAAGATTAATAAAAAAGAAACAAACAGGAATTGTCACTGTTGTTTAATCACACATGCATCAATATATATATATATATATATATATATATATATATATATATATATATATATATATATATATATATATACATACAGGGTGGCGCAAAAGTCACGCATTAGTTTGAATCACTAACAACTGATTCAAACTAATGCGTGACTTTTGCGGGATTGTTTGGCGCTTAATTAGCAGATTTTCTAATTTTAACTGGCCTTCATGTTCACCGGATTTAACATCCCCTGACTTTTTTCTTTTGGGGTTATCTTAAGGAAAGGGTATATGTGAACAAGCCTACAACGATTCAAGAGCTTAAAAACAATATCAGACATGAAATCCAAGAACTAGAGCCAGTTATTCTAAGGAGTGTAATGGAAAATGCCCTAACTAGAGCCCGTCTTTGTGAGGCCGAAAATGGTGGCCATTTAAAGGATATTATTCTTAAAAACTACTGCAACAAAATTACCAAGTAAATGTATTATTTATCAGAAAAGCCTAGTTTCAAACCAATGCGCGACTTTTGCGCCATCCTGTATATATACTAAAAATTAAAACACACACGCATATCATATATGTGTGTGTGCGTGTGTGTGTACATAAAAGCACATGCGCTTGGGTGAATGTGACAGCTGTGAAATATGACAATCATTTGTTGAGGTGAAAAAGTTTCAGCGCACCAGTCACAGGATCATAGAATCTATTACGCTCTTCACAAATTACAGGGAAATTATGTTTATATTTGTTTACATTCGCATTACCGACTGCCTAAAGAGCTCAATTATTTTACGATCTTCATTAGCGTATTAATATTGTTGGATAAGTATGATTTGTCCTCACCTGAAATGTCAGTTTGACTACAATGTACTCTCTCTCTCTCTCTCTCTCTCTCTCTCTCTCTCTATATATATATATATATATATATATATATATATATATATATATATATATATTCCATCGCCGCAATGTTGCTTCCTTGTGCTTGTTTTACAAGTACTTCAATAGATTATGCTCTGATGAACTTGCTGCTCTGGTGCCCCCACGACGTAAATTCACTAGACCAACCTGACCATCTGCCAAATCCCATCCATTCACTGTGGAGGTCCCCAAATGCCAAAGAGCTTTCTACTCAAAAAGCTGCTTTCCTCGTGCTGCTGGACTCTGGAATTCCCTGCATGCTCCCTGTTTTCCTGACGGTACTAACATGCAGAAATGTAAAACTAATGTAAACAGACATTAACATTTAACAAAAAAAAATACTAGAGGAATACCCGTCACAGGTTGAACAAAACAGTTGTCTACAAATGCAGTGCCCCTTTACAAATATAACAATCAACATATAATACTACTAAACCTTATGTCTAGAATCCGTATTCCAATTTGGATCAAAATCCATTATATGATTTGATTCTAGAAAATGTCTCAAAGTTAAGGTTTAAGCTTAAGGAGTCTTAAGAAGAAATAAAAATTCAGAGAATCTTTATTAATTCGTGTCTAATGATTATGGATCAAATTTAATGCAAATCTGAAATATTTGGATTTTTTAAATGGGAGGTTGTGCCCATAATTCTTTTCAAATACTCCAAAGAAACTGAAATTTGGGGAATATTTATTATTTGATGTCTAATACCTATTGTTAAAATTTCACAAAAAAAAAATCGATGTATCTGGATTTTCATGAAATGCTTCGACCACCTCTTTGCATGAAACTAAATTAAGCTAAATATAGCCCACATTAAGACACGTTACGCCTAGCAGCTGTGTCTTCAAAATCATACTGATTGGTTTATTAGTTTAGGAGTGAATCATATCCATAGAAATATATAGAGCTATACACATATCTAATGTTATACAAATATGGAGAGTTCGCATTATTTAATGTTTCTGCATGAAATAATCCAGAAAATGGTTGATATGCCGTGAGATGAACAAACCAAATATTGTAAGGAAAAAAACAAAAACAAAATCATGTGCTCTACGTTTTAGAGACACTTAATACATAATGGAAACCTAAATTACCCGGATACTCATCAAGTCCACACCCATCCATTATAGCGTTACTTTGGGCAAAAAGCCGGATTATATTTTACAGCGGAAGGTTAAGTAAACACTCTGTGCTTTGGTGTGCACTCCTTCTGTATCGCGTCTCTTATTTACCTAATAACGTCCTTGATGAAAAAAAATAAACCTACAGGTAGGAATACATCTTGTTTTTATGTATGAAGATGTTTAGGTCCTGTAATGTGAACGGCTTACTAACCGACAAAATTTCCTATACAACACAACGTTCACGAGGAAAAAATCTACGCAGAGCAAATTGGACGGTGAATTGAACAGAATATTGAGAGGTTTTATGTTTCATCATTTACTAGTGAAAATCGTGTGCCGACGTTGTCTGGGAAAATTGAGAAAACAAGTAACTGCAACTTCTAGCAATGAATTGACGGAGACGAACCAAAAACAAACCCACTTCTCACTCAAAATACTAAGCCGTTATATAAATATGTGTGAATAGAACTATTTGTTATACTAAAATGAAAACAATCATTGACTTAGATAAAAATAAAAAAGAGTTGTTAATTAATGAGATGTCCTTTTGCAAAACAATATGCAAACGTAAATAGCATGCACATGATCAGTATATTAGAAATTATAGTGTTTTTCAATTGTGTAGAAAGTTGATCTTGGGTTTACTTTCGGCAGCGCCGTAACTCTGGCTTCCCTTATTTTGTCCTTTAGTCCTCACATTCCATAAGCGATGTTTCTTACAAAAAAGGGGTGGATTACTGTTTTCTGGGTCGGAATCTACTCATCTAACACTTATCGTTGGCTAGTTTTTTTTACCTTGAATAGTATTTTTTCAGCTCTTTACACCAAGTGGCTTCGTGCCTTGTCTGGAGCAATTTCCATCAAAGATATATATACTAGCTGAACTACTGGGAAACACCGAATTTCTGAAATCTGTTTCTTCTACACGCCAGTTCATTCGGCATCTTCCGGCTGTTTACGTCAAAAGTCGGAAGATGCCCACGAAAAGTCGTTTTTAAAATCGGTCACAAACTGTACAAATAGCAAAGAGAGTAAGATGATAGCCTAAATAATTAAATGACGTAAATAAAGAAGAAAAGCAAACGAAGAGATTGAGAGTAGGAGGAAAGAAGAAAGAAAAAGATTTTAAAAATGTATAATGTACTGACGTTGACCCAACGGATCACGGATCGGTAAAAAGGATCAAATTAAGTTGAGGTACTCCAGAATAAGCATTAATAAAAAGGACAAATTGTGTCTTAACACCGACTTCTGACTCATGACTTTTATAGCGAAAAATCTAATATTTAAAAAAATATTTGTTTTAATACGATCCCATATTTTAAAAATATGCTTTTTTGCAAATTGTGTTACACCATATCTGCAAACCATCATTTTACTTAATTTAAAAAAAATATTTGTTTTAATACGATACCATATTTTAAAAATATGCTTTTTTGCAAATTGTGTGACACCATATCTGCAAACCATCTTTTTACTTCATTTAAAAAAAAATATTTGTTAATTTCGTTTGATTTATAATTTAGCTCAAATAAAAAGTGTTGTAAATAAAAGTATGTGTTTTTATTTTTATCAAATGTTTACAAAAAACATCGTTATGTAAATGAAACTGCTAGGTTTTAAAAAAACTAAAAATGTGCCTATAAGAAAACTTTCTTGTCCATTAAACTACATATTTTTAGGCTATAAATAAAACTGTTTTGTAAATAAATCTGTTTGTTAAGACGCTGTATTGTTTTGTTCATCAGTCGAGTAAAAAAAAAACGGTGTAAACGCAAAATGTGACCCCTTGGCCATGGCCAAATCTAGGGTGCCTCGAATTTATTAGATCTGTTGCCCATTTATTGGGTACATAGTACAATTATTACTTTTTGGAATAATTCATTTACAAAAGTAAAATATTTGTTTAGACAAATGATTCCCAGCACCAACTAAGTGTAAATGTTAATATATCGTTAAGTAAAATAAACCAACCGTCTATTATACATGATTATAATAGAACACACTTTTATAATCATACAACAGATGGTGTTGGGAAGGACGTATGATACAGAATTTGTAAAAGAATAGAGAGTTTATTTTTCTTCTTCCTCTTCTTCTTTTCTTCTTCTTTTTTCTTCTTTCTTTTCTTCTTTTTCTCATTATTATTAGTATCCTCATTATTATTAGTAGTAGTAGTAGTGTAAGAGAAGGCGAATAAGCGTATGATGTAAATAAATAAATTACGTAAATAAAGAAGAAAAGAAAAAAGACGATAGCAGTAGTATATTTTGGTCAGTGAAGGACAACTAAGAGATGTGATGGGAAGAAGGTAACGGTAGTAGTAGCAGCAGAAACGTAAGATAAGGAGAAGGAGAGTATTATGTAAATAAATAAGTAACGTAAATAAAGAAGAAAAGGACAAACAAGAAAATAGGAGTAAGAGGGAAGGAGGAAGAAAAAGTGTTAGAAGAGAGGAAATGCACAATGTACCAACGTTGACCCGACGAATTAATGGTAAACTAATCAAACTTAGGAAAGGTATGAACCTCTGTATTCCGCCTTTTTTATTGGTTGAATATTACAACTATTGTTTTGGGGCAATTTGTTTACAAAATTAAATACATTTATAGTCCCCAGACCGCTGTTCCGCCGTAGGACTGCTCTTCACTGTGGCTGGACATGACGAATGTTTCAAGTTTTTCAGAACAATATTGTGTATTATTTAGATTATTGGAACTACTGTTCTCATTTTGGATGTTATTCTAACAACCTTTCGGTCGATGTACCCTCCGACCTTCTTCAGGTGTGTCTTGTCGAATTTGGAAATCTTTCTGCCAACTTCGGGAATCTGAACGGAACCTTTTGTTTAATCCATCGGAATGAATTCCTCTCGCTCTGTCAATTATGGCCGAGTATTGATTTACTCCTCTCCAGGAGTTAGGCACAAGGCCAGTTTTTATCTTACTCTCACAAGGTAAGATGTGACCCACGGTCAGGTCGGGAAAGTGGGGTTTAAAAATTGCCTGGGCAGCCCCGTCGGCATTCCCCGGTAGGGGCGCCTCAGGCAGTAAGCAATAAACTTACTTCTCTCCAAAGAGGGGAGGCGAAGCCTGGGAGGGTGGACCTCCTAGAACTGCACAGGGCAGACCCATGGATCGGCGTAAATCAAGCCCCGAAGGCCAAGACAATACCAGTCTATGGGGTGAAGTATCCATCGGAACAGATCCATCGTCAATTATGGTCGAGTCGATGTGTTAATTAATTAGTAATTTCATTCGAATAATCCAAATAATAAAAACTATCAATCCTTATCTAAAATATTACGAAACATTAAAAAAAAATACGTTAAGTAAAACCGTATTTTAGGTGCTTGTACAGAGAAGTGTACATATGAAAAACGTTGAAAATAACAGTTCCAATTAAATTAACCGCAAAACTCTTTGGAATACTTATGAATCAAGCAAACATAGATTTGTACCCTAAAAATTAGCAAAAACTATCGACTAGAATTGAAATGAAAAAATAAAAATCCGTTATATGGTTTAATCAGGTTCGGTCATTGGTTTGAGCGAAAAACAAGAAATTCAGGAGGAGATACCTCAGTCTTTCATATTAACAAGTAATAAATCAATTGCATTCACCAAAATACGATGAAACTAATTTTTATTTACTCGATCATTTTTCCTACATTTTGGTGAAGATACTTATTTAAATCTGCTGCGTAAGTATATAATACTGTTTTTATTTTGTGGTATTGATATTTTAATACAGACGCTTCATCGTATATTTTTACTCCTTGTACTGATACTAAATATTAAAAAAACAGAACATTTTATTCATAAAAATCAATTAAAAAATAAATTCATATTACTCTGGATTGTTCTATTGTGTCTGATTTTCTATTTGAACTGACCTAATTATTTTTACTGACCAATCAGAACGAACGATTTATTTCCCCCTTAATTGTATGACGTCACATCCTTCTGGCGTTGAAATAATAGATAAGCTTAACATACAGATGGAATTATGCAATGGTTAATATATTGAACAAAAACATAAGTCAGTTGCAAGACTGTATGCCCCCACCTGATAACGTAAGGACAGGCAAAGGTGTTTTCTCGGCCTTACTTGTCCATATTGTATGAAGTATTCCCGAAGTGAAAACCAGTTCCAAAATGAAATCACTTCTAAGTTGGAGCATGACAGATATTTTGACCAAATTTGGTACCGATGTGTTTAACAATGTATACGCCAGACAGTATACAACAAACAGACAAGTATATGACAAACCAACGAACAAACTCGACCGAAAACATAACTTCCTTTGCGAAGTTAAGTACTGGATAAGTATCTAAACAGATTATGGTCGGATTAACGACCGAAATATCGGTGGCTTTAGAGATGTTTTTGTATCCTTATTTTAACTAGTTTGTCACATACTTATCCACTAATTCCATATACGAACCATTCCACTTTGTGTTGAATTTAATTTCCTGTTTTAAACTCCCTCGGATTGAATTATGTAAATGGAAACAAATTTGATGGGAAATTCTGTGAATTTAAGGAAATCCACAATTGGCTTCCCTGGACATTTTTTCAAATCCCATCTTTACGCTTTATTACGGATTGTAATCTTTATTTTTTTTTCATGTTTATTTTTTTAAGGGCCGCTTGCAATAATATCGATGAGAAAGTTCATTTGATTACGATATTTTATTCGATTATTTATTAACGATATTATTTTTTTCTTAAATCCTCGAAGCGAAACGGCATTAATTAAAAGCTAAAGTTTAAAATGAAGTCGATGAGAAAAAGGAGAGAATAAATGGCGGAATAAAAACGGGTTTCTCAAGATACGTCCCTTCAATCTGCGTGGATAGCGACGAAAACACTATTTTATTTATTTTTTCATTCATTTTTTAACATAGTTTACCCTAAACACGGCAAGTTGCCACTGTAGACGTAAGGGGCTACTGAGAATTAGGGTGAAAGTTTATGGGGGGCATTCTAGATTGGGAGCTGTGCAGCGAGATGCTTGTTCATATTAGTCTTAAATTTCTGCATGTCAATACAGTCGGGGAAATAGGGAACAGGGAACATGGAATAGAGAACAGGCAGGGATTTCTAAAGGCCGGCAGCACGAGGAAATAAGCTATTGGAGTAGAAAGCTCTCCTGTATCTGGGGACATCCACCGTGAATGGAGAGGACTTAGCTGATTGTCAGGTTTGTCTAGTGTATTTGCGTCGAGGGGGGCACCACAACAGCAAGTTCATCGGAGCACATTCCATTGTAGTACTTGTAAAAAAGGTAAAGGTCGCATAGCCTGGACGCGCACGAGTGTCGCTGCCGACATCGCACACTGCCAATGGCCTTAGCGGCGGTGATTTGTTAAGAATCACCGTGTCTAGGGCACAGCATATGGAAGGCGGAGCCCATCCCTCTCCTTCCGCTGCCTTGAACTTTCCCTGAGTTTTAGTCAGGTACCCAATTACTGCTGGGTGGACAGAGGGAGTTTTCAGACCCGAAAATTCGCATGCCGTGAGTGGGATCGAACCCGGGTCGTCCAAAGACAAGTGCTATAACCACTCGTCCACAGGCCCTCCCTTACAAGCATAATAATGTAATATTTCGGCGATGGGACAGGGGCTGGAGCTTGGTGGACAATGAGGGACCTATCAGATTAGCGACTCTCTTTTTGGACTTTGCCTAAGAGGGAGAGAATAGTGGATGGTGCACCAGCCCAGATGTGACAACAATACTCTATGCATAGACAGATGGTGGCTTTGTAGTGATATAGGATACTGTCAGGTGTGATAAGTTTTCTAGCACGGTAGAAGGAACCCACTTTCTTTTGCAGTAGCCTTAGCAATGTCTTCTATATATTTGTTCCAATTCATGTTACCTGTGAATGTTAGGTTGAGGAGTCTGAACGTTGGACTCTCAGGTAGGGTGTTATTTGCCATGACAATCGGTGGTTTTGTGTTAGAAGGATTAAATGATAAACGTGACAGACCTACAGACGCGCATAACGTTCTATAAAGATGCGTGGACGTATATTATAAATGCTATCTTAGATTAAAGCCAAACAGACCGACGATAATGATATTAAAAATTGAACGTGAAAGGAGACGGACGGACAGCACAGTCTATAGAGATGCCTGGACGCATCGAGCAAATTTTATTTCTAACGTTGGCAGACCGACGAAAATGTTATGAACAACTTGAGCTTAACAGACAGACGAAAATACTTTTTCAAACCTAAGCGTGACAGACCGATTGACGGACACTTACTTTAACAGAGACACTTGGACGCATCTAAAATAAAATGCGCCTATTTAATCTGCGTGTTTAGTGATAAAAATTCTATTACAAATTTAAACGCGATGAAAATGCTAGTTCACCCTTAAATGAAATGTGTTTTTAATGTTATTGTAGTTTAACCCCCTCCCCAGAAAAAAAATAAGATTCTACTTTTTTAGGCGATTACGTGTGACCATCCTGAAAATCTTGGCGATGAGATTGAAAAAAAAACAATTTTAGTAGAATTTAGCGTAGGGGATCAATTTCACATATAAATTCAATATGAAATCATCTACCATTTCCGTTTTAGAGCAGTTAGAAAAATTTTATTTTTACTATGGGAGATAAATTCTGTGCGTTATATTTTAGGGCGTTCTATTTCTTTTAAAGCGATTACATGTTGTTTTGCAACTTTGTCACTCGGACTTAGTGGTTAATAATTGATTAACTGCCCTAAAAAGCATGGTCCGCAAATGAAGAATCAGATTACGTTATATTCATATGCGAAACTGATCCCCCACTTTAAATTCTAAATTAATTGTTTATATTTATTTTATTTGTTTCAGTCACGTTTTTAGTGTGTTCAGATGTAATTGTCTAAAATGTAGCATCTATTTTGTTTTGGAGGTGGGCTGAATCAGCAAAGGTTGTTAATCTACAAATGTATAATGTTGTTTTAATCAATAGAAACACATCCAAATCTGTCAGTAATAATCTTCACTCAGCCGATTTCCGTAAGATCGTAAGTTTTCGTCATGCATGTTCAACACACTTCTTTTTTTTTTTTTAAATCGCCGTTCACTAATATGCGGAGACACTTTAGCGATCATCTCATCAGTAAGAGGTGTGATCCAGAATAAGCTTCACCCTTTACTCTCCAGATTTCTATCTGTGCGGTTATCTCAAAGACAACACCTATCAAAGCAATCACCAGACTATTCTTCAAACTGTAGAGGACCATTACAGGCCAAATCAGGACAATGCAAAGAGAGAAATTTGCCAGAGTTCTTGACCATTTTTCATCCAGGTGTGTTTATTACTGAACGGCGATTAAACAAAAAAGGTCAGACATTAATGATTGAAACTTGGTGGACAAGTCAGGAATAGACTTGTCTTTATTTGTACCAAATATGGTTGGATTGATGTAAGAATATTTAATTTTATTAAGGATTCCATGGGTGGCATTTTTGAAGGGTCACCCTATTGAAGCAGTTGAGAAGGATTTGAAAAAAGACATCCGAGTGTATACGTCCCCCTTTTCCCTAGTCGCGAACAGATTCGGTTAGCCTTTACGCAGTGATAAAACTATTAAAGATAGATAAGGGTTGATAATTTGTAAAATTTGGTATATTCGGACTACTGTTATCATCTTGGGTGTTTTTATCACAACGTTTCGGCCGATGTAACCTCCGATCTTCTTCAGGTGTACCTTGTCGATCACGGGAATCTTTCTGTCGAGAATTTGGACGGAATTTCGAACGGAAACCTTTATTAAATCCACAGGAGTAGCATGCTCTCGTTCCATCTGCCAAGACTGGGAAGAAGTCTAAAGTGATGCGCAATACTTCGTATCGCTCACACTGAGGATTGAACCTTCAACTTTCAGATGACTGTCACTTAGAACTGAATTTTACTTAGTACTATATCCACGAGGTTACATCGGCCGAAACGTTGTGATAAAAACACCCAAGATGGGAACAGTAGTCCGAATATACCAAATTCTACGAACTATTAAAGGTTTACATCTGCTGCGCACATATATTTGCTAGTGTAAATAAATACAGTAAGTAAAATGATTTGGTAAGTAAAGAAATGAGAAAGTAATGGAAGATGATAATCAAAGAGATGCAAATACAAGGTTCTCATTGGCTAACGTTATATCCGTGCTAATAATACTTTTATCCAATGATATTCGTTTATTATCATTTCTTCCGTTTCAATTGAACATCAATTATTTAAAAGTTGTTTTTGGCGCTTATGTATGTAAACACACTTTTGTAAATATGGCAGTTATAATAGATTTCTGGATATTTACCGAAACTACAAATGTTTATGGGATACAGACAATATACAGTATATGAAGAAAATGCGAGGGAGTACAATTTTAAATATTTAATGAATGAACTAATTGAGGCTGGTTTTGTTATTTCGTGCGAAGATAATTTGAAAAAGAAAATAAAGAACTTGGAGGATGCATATAGGAATGAAATTAATAAAGTGAAGAAATCTATGAAAAGTGGAGCAGGAACTGACGATGTTTATAAAGTAAAGATTGTTTGGGTTGAAAAAAATATTCGGCAGTTGATCCGCGACATGTCTGCGCTGTAAACAAAGGCACGAAACTGCTAGACGGGTAGTCGACTCGCTACTAAAAGTAGCGGCGAGTGAAGTCGCGTCGTGTAACTGAGGCTTTAGAGTATGTACAGCAGATGCCAGACTCGCAATTGTCTTTAGCCATTTTGTAAATCAAGATGGAAACTAATTAGACATATTTGGCGGATGAATTTAGACTGTAGATAATGAATGTTGATAAGTATTTATTACAATGACTGATAACTCGGGAATCAAGCGTATATATATATATATATATATATATATATATATATATATATATATATATATATATATATATATTAAAAAAAATTTTTTTTTAATAATTTTCTTTTTAATACCCTCGATAATTATTTATGATCTTTTGACCACGTTTTTAATCGTGATTCCCCCTCATAGTCGACGATTACCTTGAAGAGTGTCGACTGAAAGACGTCTCGGTAGTTTTATTTAATTTTCTTTCCCTTTTTTTTCTCTCAATACTCGTTTAAAAAAGGAGGGAAAAAAATCCTCATAGAGAAAGAAGAAAAATTTACGGAGTGATTCATCTTTGTCTCCCCTTCTCCTGTTTCTTTTTTCCTCTTTTGTAATATAAATCATAAAAAAGATCCTCATAGATAATAATGGCAGTGTGTCCAACATTATTTCACTATATATATATATATATATATATATATATATATATATATAATAACAAATATTTGTTAAGGACAGAATTCACGTCATTTCATAAAACTTGTTTTTTTTTATTCAGCATACAATTGTTTCAGCTTATATCAAACAAAGCTAAAAAACAAAAAAAAACAATTAAAAAACTAGAAAAGCTAAAACTAAAATATTATCAGTACTCATTATCAACTTTATATATATATATATATATATATATATATATATATATATATATATATATATACATTTATATTATATATATATATATATATATATATATATATATATATATATATATATATATATTCACATGGACCTATGATTTCAGTATATCCTGGTGGTAACGCATACATATGTTATGCTTTTCGCTGTTTGCATTTCAAATCATTTATCATCAGCTTTAAATATTGACATATTCCTAAATAAAAACACATATTTTTCATTGTTTTGGTTGTTTTGGCTTTGTTTTGTATAATTAGCACTGAAGATAACCACACCAAGAAATAAAGTCACAGGAGCATGTTAATAATATCTTGGTGCGAGCCGAAACAATTGTATGCTTAATAAAAAACAAGTTTTATGTAATGACGTGAATCTGTCCTTCATATCGTATAAAAAAATAAATGAAAACATTGATGAAAAAATATTGAATATAACATAGCTCTGCCCTTACACTATTCAGCTATTTTAATTACTTCATGTTATAAAATTTATATTTGAATACATCTTACAAATTCTAAATAAACACCCACACACACACCCACACACACACACATATATATACAGAGAGAAAGAGAGAGATAGATAGAGAGAGAACTTCATTGTTTATTAGACTATTTTATGATATATATATATATATATATATATATATACTATATATATATATATATATATGTATATAAGTGTAATAAATTATTATTATTATTATTATTTATGTATATATTAGTAAAATTTAAGCTGAATTATTTCTACATTTGATTATTGATTATTTGATCAGTACCATTGGAGAGCCATGAATATTATAGTTGTCCTGTTTTTAAATCTCCGAAACAGTTACATTGTAAACAGCTGATGATCCCCGTTTTAATATTTCATGCCCTGTTTTTGTTTCACTGTTAGATACTTGAATCCACTATTTTATGAATTTTCCAACGAATGATAAGTCTGCGATATCTTGGATTTAGTTAGTTTCTCTGGGAATTTAAACTGCATTTTCCTTTTTTTTCTTTTGTTTAAAATGACACAAAGCTTCTTTAGACTATATATATATATATATATATATATATATATATATATATATATATATATATATATATATATATCAATCCCGGCTTGAGGCACTAACTGGTCTAGCCGCACTGAAGAGCTGTGATACAGCGAAACAGTCTGTATATGGATGACTATATATATATATATATATATATATATATATATATATATATATATATATATATATCATAAAATAGTTGAAAAAAAAAACAATGAAGTGCTCTCTAGTAAGTGCTACATAAGCCAATATAAATTATTTTATTGAAAAAAAAACTATGCATCACACTGTCTGTTAGGCGTACCGGGGTTTCATCGGTCTGGATATGCCTCTTTCTGTGATAGAAACTTTCTTACCGAATGTTCAGCACCGTACAGTAGCCTTCGGAGATTCGATCTACCAATATAAGACAGTGTTGATTCCGGTTTTGAATGTAATAGAAATGATTAAAAAAGCGTTATCTTGATACAGCCTGGTTTAAGCGAATTTGAAGACAGTTAAAAAAAAAGGTTTCACATTTACAGCTCAAAAATGAGTTCTAATCGACATTTGAAAACACCATTTTCTGTAACGAGTGACGCATGTGACCCACGGAGATTGGCTTGATGCGTTACAAAGGTTATTTTGTATGTTGATCATTCAGTTATTTTCGTCACGCGTGGCGCTTGATTTGTTTTTAAACGAATGTGCGTATCTTTAGTTACGAAACGTTCATCGAATGTTGTGCTTGTTGGCGGGTTTATGCATACGAATAAACACGCGCGCGTTCGTCTTCATTTGTTGGGAAGATGATCGTATGCGAGTTGCTTCGATAATTAATAACAGGTTATTTGACCTTGGGACCTAAAACCCAGTAGTCATGGCCGCCTAACTATGGGGATATTCGACCTGGGTGACATTCTAGGGGCACACACCAAAAATGTAAACGCTCCATATAACAATAAAGGAAAATGCACTCACCCCCCCCCCCCACACACACACACATATATATATATATATATATATATATATATATATATACATATCGTCAATACTACCATAAAAAAAATACATGATATTAGAATGGACTGAAATTTAGTCATTGAAATTAATATAATCATTATATATATATATATATACACATATATATATATATATATATATATATATATATATATATATATATATATATATATATATATATATATATATATATATATATATGTATGTGTGTGTGTATATATAAAATTACAGATTTGAGTTATATCATACTGTGATTAATGCCAGATTTGGAGCAAAAAAAAACTTACGCACGTTTCTGGAAAAATTCAGAACATACTTGAAAATATTTTCAATCAAATCTGTAAAAAGAATTTTTTTTTTTGATGGGGGGAGGGGATTTTATCAATGTTTTCTTTTTCATTTGTTTCGCTGTTTTTTTTTCTTCTTGCTAACATAAAACAAAAAAAAGAAAGAAAAATGGGTTAGGTTTAGGGTTTAGAGTTTAGGGTTAGGGTTAGGTTTAGGGTAAGGGTCAGGGTTAGGGTTAGGGGTTAGGTTTGCGGTTGCCGTTAGGGTTAAGGCTCCCGTTCTTAGCGATAGCCAAGCCCTGCATTCAAACTGCCAAGCTCTAACTGGAAGACTACGCTAATATAAGACAAATAA
Organism: Sepiola atlantica; assembly: GCA_963556195.1. Classification (NCBI taxonomy): domain Eukaryota; kingdom Metazoa; phylum Mollusca; class Cephalopoda; order Sepiida; family Sepiolidae; genus Sepiola; species Sepiola atlantica. Next base: position 192,566,813 of record OY744522.1, read on the forward strand.
ATTCAACGAAAAAATACATAGATTTAAATAATTTTTATTTTTTTTGTGAAAATAATGTTTTTTTTAGGGGGGGGGTAAAATTTTGTCAATGGTTTTATAAGATAAAAGAAAAAAAAAATGATATTATTCCGTCAGCACTCGGGTGCTTCCGCGATCTGTCCGATCATTGTCGACACGAAGTCACGGAAATCAGGCCCGTCAGCTATAGTTGTACTCTTTTTTTTCTCATTCTCGTTTCTCAACCTCCTTCGCTTAGGGATCTGTTTCTACCCCTGCGGATAATAAGTATACATGTTGAAAGGAAATAAATAACGCAAGTAGGGGGAGTCAAAGATATTTTCTTTCAATTCCTCTTTCTTTATTTCTGGATTCGCTTATTCTTTAATCTCGTATTATATTCTCGCCGCAACGTTGTCTCGCGAGACTTCCTTTCAAATACAACCGAAGAACGATTGTGACACACCCGCATTTCGCGGCTCATTCACCAAAGGAAACAACATCAAAACGGTTGCGCAAAATAACATCTCGTTGGCGAACTAATTTACGCGTGGACACGAATAAAAAATGGCGATTAGTTTGGGTCAGTTATTAGCAGCTCGATTGATAACTAAATTCGATCTGCCATTTTTGTTGGTCCTTAAGAGCGAAGGACGATAGACAAAAAAGATACAAAAAGGGTCGAAACTCAAAAGTAAATGCAGATAGCCCCTTTTATTTCTTTCTTGTTATATAAGTCTTTATAATAGCATTACACGCATTGAAAGATTTAATGTATCCTTCCTTGTGCTTTTTTAATAAAGCAGACATCTTTAAATTACGTTTTTTTAGATACGTTCAAGCATCTCTCTAAAATGTAACTAACCATACGCTTATGGGCGGGATAACACACCTGTATATATTAGATATCCCCATCAGACACATTAATGCACAGTATCTAAATAAAGTAATTAACATTAGTTCCTTGTAAAACCATGATGAAGTATTTTGATGTTTTTTTCTATTAAGTTGTGATAAATGCCCTCTTTCTCTCTCCCCCCCTCTCTCTCTCTCTCTCTTTATTTACCCGCTCTATCCACACCTAAGAATAACCTGTTGAAAAATTCAACACATTTCCAAAATTATTTTCAAATAAGAAGTGAGCCATTGGTTGCAGCAAAAACGAGACCGCTACTTTCAATAAAGCCCTCTTTTCATTAAGTTGAACATTCTTATGACGTCAAGCCGCCAAATAAAGTATTACAATTTTTAAATTATTACTATTTATTCAGCTATTCAGCGGTGGCCGAGTCGTTCTAGATGTCGAGATTTGAGTTGTAAAATACTCGTAGTCCGGGGTTTCGAATCGCGTGACCAGTAGTGAATAGTTATATCTCTATGCTGATGAGTCCCGATTATAAAGGACAAAACGTATACGTACATAGATAATAAACAAAAACAAATATTTATTTCAGAGAACCCATTCCCAATGCGAGTTTTCCCGTAATCAAAATGTTTCATAAGATAATGTGCAAAAATAGGGAACCGTATGGTATCTGAATCAACCAATGTTATCTGGCAATAACGTGGGGTAAGCGTTCACGAGAAACAATATAATTCAGCAAAGACAACATTTAAATGACTTGTATATCTAGACAACAACAATTGGATCTTCTGTTTTTTTGGTATTCGCTTTCTGGGGCTGGAATTGAAAAACTAAGCTCTGTATCAAGATTAAACACTACTTTTCACGAATAAAATGTCACAAGAAATCAAATGGCTGTAATCATTCGTGTTGGACCCCCTAGGACTGAACAAGAACAGCAGTCTGCCGTAACAAAGCCACTATCGTATAGCTGTATATTTACTTTATATAACGAAGAAATTGGTATTAGTCCATTATTGAAAAGCAAGTGTTAAAATAATCTCGTTGTCTAATATTACAAATAAAGATGCTGAGAAAAGTAATAGGTATATTTTATTTCTTAAATTTGAAGTTATTACTCGCTGGAAATATGGAGTTTCCTTGTGTGTAATTACTTCAAATATTTTTTATTATTTAATCGATTCTGCTTTAATATCAGGAGTTATTAAAACGTTACCACGCACATCAGGATATCCCAGATTCCAGAGTCGAACTTTCCCGACCTACTTCCCCGATCTTCCCCGCTCTTTTATAAACGCCATGTTTTTTTTTAAGGTCGTCAGCGGAGACAATTGGATTTGCATAGAAACAACAACAAAAAACAACAACATAAAAAACAACGACATAAAAAACAACGACAAAGACTGATTACTTTGTTGTAAGATGAATAACTTATCCGTAGATTCAAGACAGATGCGGTTAATTAACGTGACGCATTTAATAATAATTCATTCTTATAATGAGGCTTGAGTGATTTCCAAGCAGTGGATCAGCCAAGGACAGAAAATCCGGTGCAGTTTCCAGGCTGCTCTTCGAAGATCGATATTTGATCAATTAATTACAGCCAAAGAAAAACAATGTTATTATCCATGTTGCCATGGTAACGACTACTTATCTTTCCGTTCCAATTATTGCACGTATCTTTCTATGTAAAGCAGTTTTGAACAACATTTTCAAAAGATATGTCCAATTTCACTAGGCATTCACACTGTTTCGAATTTTTTTTATAGATGATTGTTAATAATTATTATTATCACACTGTTTCGGATTTTTTTATAGATGATTGTTAATAATTATTATTATCACACTGTTTCGGATTTTTTTTATAGATGATTGTTAATAATTATTATTATCACACTGTTTCGGATTTTTTTTATAGATGATTGTTAATAATTATTATTATCACACTGTTTCGGATTTTTTTTATAGATGATTGTTAATAATTATTATTATCACACTGTTTCGGATTTTTTTTATAGATGATTGTTAATAATTATTATTATCACACTGTTTCGGATTTTTTTATAGATGATTGTTAATAATTATTATTATCACACTGTTTCGGATTTTTTTATAGATGATTGTTAATAATTATTATTATAACATTGTTTCGGATTTTTTTATAGATGATTGTTAATAATTATTATTATCCCACTGTTTCGGATTTTTTTTATAGATGATTGTTAATAATTATTATTATCCCACTGTTTCGGATTTTTTTTATAGATGATTGTTAATAATTATTATTATCACATCGTTTCGGATTTTTTTATAGATGATTGTTAATAATTATTATTATCCCACTGTTTCGGATTTTTTTTATAGATGATTGTTAATAATTATTATTATCCCACTGTTTCGGATTTTTTTTATAGATGATTGTTAATAATTATTATTATCACATCGTTTCGGATTTTTTTATAGATGATTGTTAATAATTATTATTATCACACTGTTTCGGATTTTTTTTATAGATGATTGTTAATAATTATTATTATCACACTGTTTCGGATTTTTTTTTATAGATGATTGTTAATAATTATTATTATCACACTGTTTCGGATTTTTTTATAGATGATTGTTAATAATTATTATTATCACACTGTTTCGGATTTTTTTTATAGATGATTGTTAATAATTATTATTATCATACTGTTTCGGATTTTTTTATAGATGATTGTTAATAATTATTGTTATCATACTGTTTTGGATTTTTTTTATAGATGATTGTTAATAATTATTATTATCACACTGTTTCGGATTTTTTTTATAGATGATTGTTAATAATTATTATTATCACATTGTTTCGGATTTTTTTTATAGATGATTGTTAATAATTATTATTATCACACTGTTTCGGATTTTTTTTATAGATGATTGTTAATAATTATTATTATCACATTGTTTCGGATTTTTTTATAGATGATTGTTAATAATTATTATTATCACACTGTTTCGGATTTTTTTATAGATGATTGTTAATAATTATTATTATCACACTGTTTCGGATTTTTTTTATAGATGATTGTTAATAATTATTATTATCACACTGTTTCGGATTTTTTTTATAGATGATTGTTAATAATTATTATTATCATATTAGTTATATATCAACAACGTTTCAGCCGTTGTAACGTTCGACATTCGTCTGATGCATATTATCGAGCGTGGGAACTTTCTATTTAAACTGGAGAACCTATGCGGAATTTCGCACTGAGCAATAACCGGACACTACAGGGGTAGATTGATATCATACCGTTAGCCATGACAGGACAGACGTGGTCATTTACTAATGAGTTTTTAGAATAACATGAATTAAGACGCCGAGTTGGTGATGGCTGATGGAATGAGAATAATATACCCCGTAGATTGAATATAGGGTAAAATTCAAAATTCAGTATAGGTTCCCGAGTTCGCAAATATATATATATATATATATATATATATATATATATATATATATTATTATTATTATTATTATTATTATTATTATTATTATTATTATTATTATTATTATTATTATTATTATTATAATCATTATTATTTAATGTATGCATCTATACTATTATAATGTGATATAATATATTGTGTATAGTTCTTCAACAGTGCTAAATTTATAAGTAGAGCTTAGTATTAGTATGAAAATATTTCATGGCAATTAAGCTACACAGAGGCTTTAGTTTCATCCACGAAAGGAATTGTCAGGCTAAGCGCACCGATTTTTTTTATTGATGCAAGACTAGGGACTAAAAAGTTTTTTTTCATATAGTTTTAAAGGTTGAAACACTTCCAAGACATACATATATATATATATATATATATATATATATATATATGGTTTCATGTTCGAACTGTGTAGTCGGCGTATCGGCTCGAATTCTTCTGTCGAGGCTACCGCATCATTTTCACTCATATTTTTAGGAAGAAAGTTATAAATCTATCTTTTCTTCATCCAAATGGGTTAAATAGCATGACAAACTATATTCTCAAGTCTTTATTGTGCAACTAATCTCGGAGAAGGAAAAGTCCAGTCTTTCTTTGCTCATCCCTGCATTGTTTTCAAGAAGCCTGTACTTTTTCTTGCCACTAGACCCAATCAATACCCGTTCAGGCGAGGTGAATTTGGGATTATGCAACCCTTGCACTAATATAGGCTTCCCGCGCAGGCACCCTTACAGGTTATACCTATAGTCTACTGAGACGAAAGGAGGCCTTCTACATTATATCTACTAACAAGGCATTCAACCCGAAATAATATGTGTATGAATTTTGTATTCCTATATGTGTATACATTTGTGATTGCGTGGATGTGGATGTATGTGCACGTGTATGTGTTCATTCAGATATTTTTTACCACTGTCTACACGATACAAAAACATTTCTATCTAATTGCGTTACGCTTCGCCGAAATACACACCATGATTGCATTACAATTTCACACTTTCTTAAACATTTTGTCTTAGAATCAAGATCAAAGGGATTTCCCTATCGACCTAAAGGTGCCCGTATCGATCTCTATCCAAAGAACGCCTACGAAGAAGCTCTCCCACGCACACACCTCTCAACTGGGTAACGTGCCTCGCTTAGAAGATCAGCGACCCTCAGCGACCCTCAGCGACCCTCAGCGACTGATCTGAGACCCAGGTAAACAATTCTGCTCTTTTTTGGAAACTTCTTAACTAGTTTCCGTTATTTTTAGTCGTTGTGCTCAATAGGGGGTCACTTGGCTCCCAGAGGATGTACATTTGCATATAAACACTTATATAAAAGAAGTGTTTGGTAACTTAATCTTTTTCTAACATGGCGCCTACGAAAAATATTTAAAAAGAAAGGAAACATTTTTGAACATTGATTCTTTTTTCCAAGCCATAGACTGGTTTTCTCTCCCTCTCTCTGTCTCTGTCTCTGTCTGTCTGTCTGTCTCCCTCTCTCTATACACACACACACACACACACACACACACACACACACACACACACACACATATATATATATATATATATATATATATATATATATATATATAATAACATTTTATTTTTACATTAAACTTTTAACGCTGACTTTTATACGCTAATTATTCAAATTAGTTTGGCATGACCACCATAGCCCACAGAAATATCTTTACTTAGAGCATGAAAATATTCTTAAAATTGTGATCACATTAAATCAAATCAAAATTATTTGTCAAAAAGTAGCAAAGTGCACCAAACCATGTAAAGACACAGCTAGAAGATACGTACATCCGCATGCAGTCTGAATGTTTGTCCAAAGCAATTGAAAGTTAGATATTGTAATCACCTTCTCGACCTCCGCAAGCAGAACATAGAACATAGAATACTGCCTTTTTCTATTGAACTGACAGCGACGGTCGTACGTCTGCTGCGCGTATACCCAGATACTGCGACTTGGCGCTGGGGTAAAACTTAATTTGAAATGTACGGATAAAGATTCATACACTGTTTTGTTGCAATTAATGACGTTTTTTATTTCTTTATTTATTATTGTTTTTAATTGTTAATTATGTTATAAAACGCTATCTAGAAATATATCGAGACATTTATGTGTTGATGTGTTTTTATGAATAGAAAACTTACAAATTTCTTCGGTCACTTAAATTACTTCATGCCCTTTTATTTTAATGACGAAATACGACTTATTATACCCGTAGTCGAAACAGAATAACATCCTTTATAAAGAGATAATACCCTAAAGATTGGATGAAACAACAATTTAAGGCAGCTCTCAATAGAAAATGGTATAAAAAAATCAAACATTTAAATGTAAAAAACATAAATGTCTAGAGAGCTTTAAAAATTCACTTCCGGTTATGTTATGGTGTTATCTCTTCATAAACGCGGTTATTTAAAAACTCACTTCCGGTTATTTAGTTTCGTCTACGTATTTTATATTAGCAATCATTTACTACTTAATAAATACTGATTTTTGGTGATAGTTTTTCAACCAAGGATATTCATTTTATTGGTAAATACACACATTTCATTGCCGTAGCCAATTAGTTTGAGTAATACTATATTAACCCTTAAATGCTTTATGTTTCAAATATGACACATTCAAACAAAAATGCCTATTTAATAAAATATACAACGAAAATGTGTCAAACTGCAACTTGTTTAATAACTGCACGAGCCTGCTGGCAAGTGTGAATAGGTAAAAGTATGGTGTTGCATCAGCACACCCGCTAAATATGTGATCAGTATCTGCGATGTCACGGACGAGTTCATCAGCACACCCGCTAAATATGTAATCAGTATCTATGATGTCACAGGCTAGTTCATCAGCACACCCGCTAAATATGTAATCAGTATCTTTGATGTCACGGACGTGTTCATCAGCACACCCGCTAAATATGTAATCAGTATCTTTGATGTCACGGACGAGTTCATCAGCACACCCGCTAAATATGTAATCAGTATCTATGATGTCACAGGCTAGTTCATCAGCACACCCGCTAAATATGTAATCAGTATCTTTGATGTCACGGACGTGTTCATCAGCACACCCGCTAAATATGTAATCAGTATCTTTGATGTCACGGACGAGTTCATCAGCACACCCGCTAAAATGTAATCAGTATATTTGATGTCACGGACGAGTTCATTAGCACACCCGCTAAATATGTAATCAGTATATTTGATGTCGCGGACGAGTTCATCAGCACACCCGCTAAATATGTAATCAGTATATTTGATGTCACGGACGAGTTCATCAGCACACCCGCTAAATATGTAATCAGTATATTTGATGTCGCGGACGAGTTCATCAGCACACCCGCTAAATATGTAATCAGTATATTTGATGTCACGGACGAGTTCATCAGCACACCCGCTAAATATGTAATCAGTATATTTGATGTCACGGACGAGTTCATCAGCACACCCGCTAAATATGTAATAAGTATATTTGATGTCACGGACGAGTTCATCAGCACACCCGCTAAATATGTAATCAGTATATTTGATGTCACGGACGAGTTCATCAGTACACCCGCTAAATATGTAATAAGTATATTTGATGTCACAGGCTAGTTAATCAGCACACCCGCTAAATATGTAATCAGTATCTGCGATGTCACGGGCGAATTCATCAGCACACCCGCTAAATATGTAATCAGTATATTTGATGTCACGGACGAGTTCATCAGCACACCCGCTAAAAATGTAATCAGTATATTTGATGTCACGGACGAGTTCAT
>OY744522.1:192579929-192597429 GCA_963556195.1 Sepiola atlantica
AAACTATATTATGCCCACGTTACTTACTCAATGGAAATAGTGTGACCACGTTACCCACTGTGTTGCGTAGAATGTATACGTCATAATTCGTAATGGTCAGTTTTATTAGTTAAAGAGTGAATACTCTCTCTCTCTCTCTTTCTATATATATATATATATATATATATATACATTGTTTTTTTCATCCTGAGGAAGTCTTTCAATAAAGACGAAACGTTTATGGATACATAAATAATATAGTGTTTGACTTTCCTTTTTCATATATATATATATATATATATATATATATATATATATATATATATATATATATATATATATATATAAATTATTACTGACAATGTATTAGCATATACTATCAGTGTCCTTTTACTTTGCAGTCTCCTTAAAAGATTCAGCTCGATGATTGTCAATTAGTGATAACAGAGCAAATATAAGTCAGTTCATATTATTATATTCCAATAACCATGTATATATATATAATGTTATGATATAATATTTTAATATTTTACGACGCTGCTTCGTGCTTTCGGCACTCCTTAGTGTAGAGAAATGACAATCTCAGACAGTCACGGGGCGTGAACCCGGTTAACAATAACACCTTGAATCTGTAAGTCCTTTGGTACTGGGCTGTTGTCACGTAATAACAGAGAAATTGAGTTATATTTCCGCTGAGAGAGGCAAGTGTACATTCTAAGACATTCAGATAGAACTTAACGACAGTCAGAGTTTCGCACTGAAGCATTAAGTGAATGTCTATTTTTTAATCTCTCTAAAGTGCTCGACTTTAATTTTACTTAAAGGGGCTTCTTACAATATTAAATTATATTTAATATCATATATAAATATATATATATATATATATATATATATATAGAGAGAGAGAGAGAGAGAGAGATAGAGAGAGCGAGAGTAAGATAATACTTTAAAGATATACATAATAAATTATATCTTCAACCAGTAGACTTTCATGATCAAAACAAAGCTCAATATAGTGTATAGAGCAATAATATTAATCAGATTTTATTAAAGTTCAAAAACGCAATATCACTCCTTGTTTTTGAATTTCTCATTTTATTATGTCATTCAATTAATATATATATATATATATATATATATATATATATATATATATATATATATATATATATATATATATATATATATATATATATCAGCAAAATATCCGGTGTTGTCTATAATTTTAATGTAAAAAAGTAAGGGCTGAATACTTGGCTTCTACATTTGAAACTGTAATTCAGGTCATTACATTAGACGGGGGTTCTTTCAACGATTCGGCCTTTACTCTTTCTGCTACAGTTGTGTACTTATGTCTCGTCTATAATCAACATAGCTGCACGTGGGTTATTTCCTTTAAAATATTTTATACTGCCATATGTAATGATGACCATATATATTTTATTTTTCTTCAAAATTTTACAAAGAAGTTCACAGTATAGCAAAATCTTTTATAAAATAATATGTGACACATTACCATATATATATATATATATATATATATATATATATATATATATATATATATATATATATATATAGTGTGTGAGTGTGTGTGCAGAGTGGAATGGTTTTGATGTGAAGTCGCATAGGAGAGCTCAATGTACTTGTTAACAGAGCAGGAATACATTTAAAGGAAATAAACTGAACGCACATGAGGACTGTCCGCATTATAAATTATTTCGACCTAGTTGGGTCTCATCAGAAGCGTGCCCAGCCCCATTTAGGAACTGAATATATATATATATATATATATATATATATATATATATATATATATATATATGTGTGTGTGTGTGTGTGTGTGTGTGTGTGTGTGTGTGAACAGAGAGACTATATACATTATAATGTTAGGCGTTCTTCTACTCTCAGTTTCGATGTGCGTTTGTACAGGTCGTTAGGTCGTTCTCTCTTTCTCACACACACACCCTCTCTCTCTGTCTATCTATTTTAGTCTATTTTCCTCTATCACTATCTATCTAGCAGTGCATCTTATCTATATATTTATCTATCTAGTAAGTTCATGTGCTATATAATCAGTTGCAAAAATGACAGCTAACCATAAAAGTATAATACGGACACATTTCATCAAGTCGGAGTAACATTCCGGAAAGATGAGACTGAAAATCGGAATCATTAGAACCGGCCTGGGGGCCTTCCCGAAGCGGTTACCAACACGGCGACCAATGCTTCTTTCGGCCTGGCATTCAGCCAACGACGTATTGATTATCTCAAGATTAGAAGACTGTCTGGCCGATAACGATGAGGGCAAAACACTCGCCCTCATTCGTTTAATTGCTTCGATGCGATCGCACCGTCAACCCGATCCACTTATTGGCAGGTTACGACAGAAATACGCTGACTTAAGTCCGTTATTGCCATTCTGTTGCACACCCCATCCGGTGAACCTCTTTATGCACCTATCGACGGCCCCGTCTCTTTTAATTTAATAACAGCGCCATTTTATAAATAAATATTAAACATTCATACTTCGAAGCGGCCTTATTCGCATATACATATAAGGCATAATCACGTTGACACACCGGTTCCCGTTAGATCACCGAAGTTAAGTGACGTTGAGCCTGGCCAGTATAAGATGGGTGACCATTTGGAAATATTAGGAGCTGTATGTAATCCCCATTAACCGGGATATACATGTGGCTGGGGACCGTCTGCGTATTTGATATTGCTTAGAAACTTCCTCTTTCAGTGAAAGATATTGCTTAGAAACTTCCTCTTTCAGTGAAAGTTTCTTTCGTCAGAAAGTTAAGTGACGTTGGGCCTGGCCACTACTAAATGGGTGACCATTTAGCAATACTCTTCCTATCTCGGCATTGTTTCCAGTCGTTCTGGATTTCTCTTTTCACTGGAATCAAGTAGTGCCAACTCAGAAGAGGTATGGTTGGGATTGCACAACCCTAGCTTCACAATTACACACGCAGCCACCCTTACAGGGTGTATCCATTGTCTCTTGAGAATCAATGGAGGCCATGATTCTTTATGCACATGCAGTTTCGGTTTCGATTTTAGCTAGAAGTACGTGCTTGGTCTTGCCATACTGAAGAACTGTGATGCAGAGAAACAATCTGTTTGTGGATGACTGCATACGTTCCCACCTTCGCGGGTCTAGCACTTTGATAAGACATATAACCAGTGGCCATTAGTGTTAATGCATAGCTTTTAGCAAAAAGAATAGAGCACTTGAGGCAACTGATAATGCGTATATAAGCGTCAATATTTCCTTTTCTTCGTAGCTTGTGTGGATGGCGCACGTTGTATGAAGATCGACTGTTGACAAAACTCATGTATCGATTTGCGTTTGAAGTAGTTGCTTGTGTCTAACCACACTAAACAGCTGTGATACAGCGAAAGAATCTGCAACGACCTTCGTGGGTTGACCATTCTAGTAAGGGAGATCGCTGGCCGCCGTTAGCGATAATGCATAGCTCGTCGTAAAAGAATAGAGCATTATAGGCAATTGATAATGTGTATATAAGTATTTAGATATCCCTTACGTCGTAGCTCGTGTTGAGATGCGTAATGAGTAAAAATTCCGACTGTTGACAAAATGGTCGAGTTTCCATCTCTGCGTCAGGTATTTGCTAGTGTCTAACCATAATAAAGAACTATGATACAGCGAACAAGTCTGTTGAGCATGTTCGAAATATCAATATTTGCCAGCGTCACAGTGTTAGACCTGTCTCAAAACAAAATAAGGGTAAATCAGTTGTCCTGGTACGACATCCGAAGGCGCTACGGCATCGCGGCGATCGATGGTAAGATAAGGGAATGTCGACTCCTATGGTTTTACATTAGAAATCGCCAGGAAGCGACCGAGAGGAAGGACCATGATGACATGAGCAGACCATAAAAGACCAAGCCTGTTATCGTGCCAAGTGAGGATAAACATCTATTATTGCGAACCCCGACATAGCTGGGGGTTAACGCAAAAAAAGAAGAAGAAGTATATGTTGGTATGAACCTGTTCTACGTGCAAGCTACAGCATCGTCCCGAAAACGGGATTCAAGCTGGAGATCCCTAGGAAAATGCCGAAAAAAAGATAATTAGACACCCTACACTAAGATCTCAAGACAGCTGGGCTTCACCATTGACCAAACGTTGAGCGTGCACGGTGGATGGAGATATGTAATGCGGACATCGCTACATGAAATAAACGAAAAGGACAATCGAAACAAAGATGGCCGGAAACCCTGCGTTGCACGCTGGTCTATTTCCCTCATGTGAAAAAATAAAATCGAATGCTTTGTTAAATTTCATAGAATTACTTACGATATCGTTTGCTAATTACAATAATTTTATTAATGTAATAATAAAATTGTTTAAAATTAGATTCAGGATTCTTGTAAAAAGGCTTAGATCCAATGTGTTGATCTCCCGATTTTATAAATCGGGGGACTTATGTTTTGAGGCATGTCCCTTCGTCCGTCCTTCCGTCCGTCCGAATTTTTCTCCGCAACCATCCATTGAATTTCTCTGAAATTTTGCATGAAGTTGTAACTTTGGTCAGGGTAGAAAGTGACATTCTCCGATTTTTGAAAAAAAATCTGGTTAGCCCCCCCTCCAGGGGTCAAAAGGCCCCGAAATGGCAAAAAATGACATTTTTTGCCCGATAACTTTTTATCCATCCATTCAATTTCTCTGAAATCTGGCCAAAATGTGCAGGCAATTGTTCCTAATAGAAAATAAATATCGCTGACCTTGGAAAAACTTTGGTTCGCGCCCCCAAGGGGTCAAAATCATCTAAAATGGCAAAAAATGACCCTTTTCTCTCATAACGTTTGATCCATCCATTCAATTTTTCTGAAACTTGGCCAAAATGTATAGTCAATTGTTCTCGATATCAAATGAGCATCCTTGACCTCAGAAAAATTATGGTTCGTGCCCCCAGAGGGTCAAAGGGGGGGGGGTCAAAAATGTCCCAAATTGCCCAAATTTATTGCATTTTACACTCGCCACATCGAGTCACATACAGAGGGGGACCACGCACGCGCGGCTTGTTTTAATTGAGATATCAAAAAGGACGAATATATAAAATCTAGACTTTGACTAAAAACTTATTTTATTTATATGTAACAAGGAATTATGCCGGTGTCATATTATGTCTACTATGATTTTAACGCGTGGTCGGGTGTTGAAATGCAACACTTTTCGTAGCGATAGCTTCTCAATATTGAAAATGGCGTTTATCGCGTTTTGCATTCAACCTCTTCATTTGTTCCAAACCCTAAATCGAAAATTTCTCGAAATGAATCCGAAAAATGTGCGTCTTTATTCACTCATGTGATGAATAAAACTGGCGCATTTCGATGTGATTAGCTTTCGGGACGATTATTTATGCATTTGATGTGCTGGTCTGCGTTCGCGCCAAACGCATCCTATTTGAATTTCTGGCTGTTCGATGCATCAAACTGTCGTTTTGAAGAGAAGTTCATTACGACCATTCCATTCTTTTCTTCTCCGAAACTAATCAAATGAATAAAAGATAGATGTTTTCTTTTAGTGGCGATCTTCATCAAATACATATTTATATATTTCGACGTGAATACTTTAAGTGTATTCCATTTTTTATAACCCGTTTTATCTACTATCATAAATCTGGATTCGTTCAAAACTCGTCCAAAGTCGTCATTAATCAATGAATTTTGGTTAAATTTACACAGACATCCAAATACATCTCAAAATAAGGCTTAGATTTATAACCAGTTTTTATCTCCTAAAACAAAACCAAAATATTTGGTGTCGCTAGATGCCAATAATTAATATTTTCCCAATTTATAAATGAATTGTTCACAAATTGAACAAATTTTCATAAATAAAATTATATCTGTATAATTTGGATAACTCGGATTTTTGTATGACTTTTGGTCGGGTTAGGGTTAGTGTAAGGGTTAGGGTGTTTGGGGATAATTTTTGTACGGTTTTTGGGACGATTTTGGTTTTCCTGATAGTATCGCTCATTGAGGCAATGCTACCAGGGAATGGCGACGTGCAGATTCCCAAGTTCGACAGAAAAATTCCCAAATACTACAAGATACACCTGAATAAGGTCGGAGGTAACATCAGCCGAAACGTTTTGAGAATAACACTCAAGATGAGAACAGTAGTCCGAATAATCTAAATTATGCAAATTATCAATCCTAATCTCAAACAATCAGACACATAAAATTCTATTGTCGTCGACTTAAAAATAACACTACTTTTATTTATCGAAATGATATCTAGCTGATAATAAAAGCGACGAACCATGAAATCGTGTTGTGTAGTGTTTACAACATACGTCCTACCGCTATCACTCGACAATACATTTATAGTCTTCTGTGTTTCCGTTGTACCTGTAGATCTGTAGAAGTAAACGTTAGCGTAAAATTTGAAACACTTTCGTATGTTTAGCCCTAAATTTTCTCGCAAGGGTAAAAAATATGCAAAGATTTAACAACTATAAGTTAAACAAATATGGTTCTCATTACAATCATCAGTCATTCTTCATCTCATCACCGTTCGTAGTATTTAATAGACGGTAATCAAGCCCAGCTGCACTAGTTGTCCTACAGGGAGTTCGTAATGTCTGAATACATAGGATAATTAGATATTCCCCATGTTTTCATACCAGCATTGATCCGTCTTAGCATTATTTTGACAACCTTCTTTTGTCGTCGGAATAAGGTTCTAGCAGTTTTACCATCCAGGTATTACCCTCTTTCGGAAGCGGGGTTTATTGCGGCTCACCTGAATCGTCGATTCTGTACGATTTTTGTACAATTTTTTGTACGATTTTTGTATGACTTGTGGACTGTTTTGGGGGATTATTTTTGTACGATTTTTTGTAGTATTTCTGTATAACTTTTAAACGGTTTGGCGGGATTATTTTGTACGATGTTTCGTAAATCTTTTGTATGACTTTTGAATTATTTTAGAGATTATTTTTTGTCTAACTTTTGGATGGTTTTGAGGAGTGATTTTTGTACAATATTTTGTAAGATTTTTGTATGACATTGTGTCGGTTTTCAGGGATGATTTTGTACGATTTTTAGGACGATTTTGGTTTTCCTGATTGTATCGCTCATCGAGGCAATGCTACCAGGGAATGGCGACGGGTCTATACATGGTGCTACATTTTGTTGCAATTAAAAATAAGTAAATCCGAACAGACTTTACGTAGACCCTGTATGTATTAATGTTATATATTCAAAAAGGAAGAGAGAGCCCCGTGTGGCTGTGACGTCACTGGCCGGAAGTGAGGTCACCTAGCTTTTAACCCCTACGTATTCGTTTAAAAAGAGGGCATTTTTGAAGTAGTAATTTTTGTTATACAGTCGCCGAAAGACACGAAGTGTGTAAATGTAGAATGCTATTCATCATGATTACCTGGAAAAGGATATTATTTTATTAATGATGATGACACCGTGTGGTTAATGATTGTTTAATGAATTGGGTTAATAAAATGATAATGCGCAAAGGGTGTTTGTAAGAATTAAGTCTATATTCAAGCGGTGAATAGTATATCAAAGATGGCGTCACAGTTAATAACACGTGAGAAATCTAAACTGATCGGGAAATGAATATATAACAGAAAGTCAGTGATTACGAACTTGCTTCTTTTCCTTCTCCTACTCTTCTTCTATCTCTCACTTTCGATTTAAGAAATAATACAAACAAAAATTTAATGAGACGAAGTAGACGTCTCAGAGTATTACACTCCCAGGTCGAATTTCGATGGGTGTACACCTATAGCAATTAAAACCCTGGTTGTCTAAAGAGAAACAATAAAAGAGTTGAACCATAAAATAATGTTGTGTAGTGTTGTCCACCAACACTTGACCTCTACCACGCGGCGATGCATTTAGAGATTACAAACAGCCACGTGTGGGACAGTTATAAATGGCAATGAATCAATGCAATAGTTTATCACGTATGTTGCAGTTCCAGTTTGACTTAATTAATTTACACTTGAAATCATCTGCAAAGACCAAAGAGTTGCACACAAGGGATTCCCCGTTTATCATTCGGTTCCCATGTCATGATTAGTAACTTAGTCAATTCACATTCTATTCCTTTGTCGTTCAAATTTCAATTCTAATTAAAATGGTTTCTTCGGGGAGACTTTTACGACATTCTGTCGTGATTGGCTAATTGATACAACCCGTTACCTAATTTAAATTTACATAGTAATTGCCCCAACTCTCAACAGAAGGCAATTGTTACGCAATCTGCACAGATAACTGACCTTTAGTTTGACCTTCAGATCGTAACACGAATGTCAAATGAACTCTTTTCATTTTAAATCTAAATTATTTAGTCTGAAGATTTTATATTGATCATTTCTAAAAAACAACTGAACATTTTTTGAAGATGATGCCGCTTTTCGTTTGAAACATCAGATTTTAATTCTCTGATATTCAATAGTAAATTCGAATGTCTAATTGAATTAAATAACATTTATATAGCATAGCTACATTTATTATTATACTAAATGTGAGTTCATCCACGTTCGTTCCCCTAAGTTGTTTTCCTATATACTTTAATGACACAAAATATATGCTGGACTATACATTAGTCCTATATTAGGTTATATTTGAAAGTAAATTATGTGTTAATTGTTCTAATTAGACGTAAATTATAAATAATTGAACACGTCACAAATATATATATATATATATATATATATATATATATATATATATATATATATATGTGTGTGTGTGTTGTAATATATAAGCATAGATTCTTCCTCTGTGTACCTAAATCCGAACAGAACTTTTTAATTTTTATAATTAAAAAAAATGGACACCACTCCAGACAAGGCATGACACCACTTGATGTAAGGAGCTAACAAGAACAAATATGATTATCGCAAAAACAGGAGATGCCTATTGATATTAATCTTGAAAAGATCAAAATTATAGATAGGAGGAAAACAGTCAGCAGAAAGAGAGTTCCACAAGCCTGCGGTTCTTGGAAAGAGCTACTGGAATAGGAAGCTGTATTACAATGAGGTATCAAAACAGTGAATTGGTGGATACCACGAGACCAACGAGTCAAACGAGCTGGAACAAAAGAAGCGGGGAATAGATCACATAATTCTGAAGAACACATGCTATAATAGTATTTATAAAAAAGACTGAGACTAGCAACATCACGTCTGTGAGAGAGAGGGAGTGTAGAGAAGAAGAAAGGTTGGGACCAATCAAATTACAGATACGTTTCTGCACCTTATCAAGAACCCTTAAATGGGGCAGAGATTCACCAGCCCAAATATGACAACAGTACTCTATACGAAGAGCGTTTCGTTCCAAGAACGTCTCACCTGTGTTGCATGTTACTGCGGTAATGCTTTCCTACAAACTACAACATGGGCCTTTAAGTTCAATGTCAACAAGTATCTGTCGAGTCGTCCTGTGAATTAATAAAACATTTTACAACATCCTTTCATAGTATTGTTGCATCATCCAACCAAACATCTCATTAACCCTTATTCTTGAGTGGCTTTTGGCCTTCGTAAGTGGTTAAACGTTAGTATAAAAAGAACTTATATCCAGTTCAGAAATGAATTAAAAAAGAACACCGGAAGACCTAAGACGTAAAGGTTCGCCCAACTGCTTGGGCTTGTGTAAGAGCGAAAGAATGCTAAAAGTGTCAAAGAACCAACCAATAGCATATTTTCGCTCTTGAAAAAGGCCACGCAACAGTTAGGCGAAACGTTCAGTCTTAGATCTTCCACTGTTCCTTTTTTATTGATACCGTCGGATTATTTTATTTTTTTCATTTATCAGTTCAGACAAGTATTCCGTAAGAACCGCTTCCGGCAAATCCCTCTAATAGTGTTTACGTATAGGTTAGACATACTACCCTAACTTTGCTGAAACGAGAAATAAAAAAAAAACGAATCGTATAATAAAGATAAAATTATAAGTTGGTAAAGATTTTATAATCCACTTATGTTATGAAAAATTTGGTTGCTTGCGGGTATAGTCTTTATATGTCGCAAACGCTAAAGTTCTTCAAAGTAATAGCCGGAAGGCACGTCCTTATGCACGGCAACTGCAGATGGCTTACAATTATTTTGTTCCTATGGCATCAACATGATTGCCATACCAGATCCTTTCGTCACAGGTACTTTTTCATTACCCCAACTGACGAATCCTAATTACGACGAAATATGCCCAACCGTTTATAAATAAACAAACCAGCATATGTGTCTGCAGAGTTCGTTCCTCTATCACTTTGCGACTTACACTTTCGACGCATTCTGTCACAGATATGTCTACCTTTAACACTAATCTTGGTATGGTTTGGTAGTTTTGTTTTACGGCATATCAACCCTTTTTGGGTTATTTAATGCCGAATCTGGTCATTATAGTAAAGGTTTTTATGCTTCAAGTTCTTTATATCTTCAAATGTTTAATCATCGTTTTTGGTTTGGTAGTTTTGTTTTACGGCATATCAATCCTTTTTGGGTTATTTAATGCCGAATCTGGTCATTATAGTAAAAGATTTATGCTTCAAGTTCTAAAAATAAAATAAAAAAGGGGAGGGAGAAAGGGAGAGGGGCTGTTGTTTTTGTTTTTGGTTTTGTAGAACATAATTAAGTTTTACAAAAAAAAACAAAAAAAAAACGTCAATATAGGTGAATTTCGTCTCAGGGAGCCACAGGGCAGCCTGATCTGGTATCACCAGCACTAATCTTGTCCACCTATGACTTTTAAACTGTCCATAACTACATACGTACATAACTCCCATTTATTTGAACTAAAGTATACGTTGTAATATCTCAAAATCGATTTTATAATAAAGTGGACAATTTCCAATTCCGCAATGACTGCTGGGTAAATCGCTTCCATCACAACCCACTCATAGCCCAGAGCAATGGATGAGACAAGATGCCTTTACTATGAAAGAGAGCAAAGGCAAAATGAAGGGTTATATGAAGATTAGATGATAGGTTTGCAAAGATTTTCTGAAGCCCTAATATTAGAAAAGCCCGGGTTCTTGCGGGTTGACAGCTTTGATGCTGAAAGAGTTGTTCAAAATAACAGTCCACTTGCATAACAACTAGGGAATTAAAACTAATATTTAACGATCCATCAAATTACGATGCAACTAAATAACGATACGTTTTTTTTCTGTTGGGAGAATACACTTGGCGTATTGAGTTCGAATTACAGTTGAGTCAGTCTGTATCAGCTTTAGAAAATTAAGATAAGACATGTGGCTTATCTTAAAGTTTTACTGGAATTACATGGACTGTTCAGAAGTGTATCAATAGTAACCCTCGTTTATATATATATATATATATATATATATATATATATATATATATATATATATCACCATATTTATATACAAAACACAATTTTAGGAAATTTAAAATTTATAAATTATTATTCTCTACGCGACTTGTTTGTTCCAACCCTATTCTCTGGCATCCATTTTGGTGAATTCTCGACACACACGGCGTTTTCGTTTGGTGTCTATTTTTGACAAAAGGATAATTTTCCCGAAATATTAAATGATTCTTATTCATCATCCGGACAACACACACAACCGACACCACACTTGCTGGTGTGTTAGATTGTAAAGAAAAATAAATAGTAAGTCCCTTCCTTCGATTTATTATTTTTGTTCTTTCCAGCTTATATTCAATCCGGCATTCTGCATTGCCTTCTTAACATATATATATATATATATATATATATATATATATATATATATATATATATATATATATTCCTACAAATATGATTTATGAAATTCAAACTTTTATAGATACGGATGACCATAATAACACATACCTTCTTATCCATTGCTCTGGTGAAGGCAATCCCTGTCTATTAATACTAAAAAGGAAGTGACAATGGGGAATTAAACGTAGAATGTGATCAACACGTTTCTTTATATAAGGGTCTCTCCGCCGGTAGTTCGTTCCGTCAGTCTGTCACACTTAAGTCAACATTTTACTTTTCATCATTTAACGCGTAGATTAAATAAGTGTACTTTTAAAATGTCCGCTCTCGTTTTTATTCTGAACAGTGAGTCATCATTTCTGCCCCGGCGTTTGCAAAAAGGGCGGGAAACTATGGCAATAGTTTCAATCAAGATAGACATCTGCGCCATATTTGTAAATAAAGTCGACGTTGCCTTTATAGTCTGCGGTCTGACGCTTCTTTTGTTTTTAAATAGTGATGTTCACTTTGTTATTTGTTAGTTGCAAGGGTGTCGGGTAGATAGATCGAAAGAGAAAGAGAGAGTGTGAGAGAGAGAGAGAGAGAGGGGGGGGAGATTTACAGAGAAAGATAAAGGGGACATAAATAAAGAAAGTGAGAGACAGAGAGAATCCGAGAGACAAAAAGAGATGCATCGGGAGAGAGTAAGAGAGTAGGATATATATATATATATATATATATATATATATATATATATATATATATATATATATATATATATATATATATATATATATATATAGAGAGAGAGAGAGAGAGAGAGAGAGAGAGAGAGGGGAGAATAAGAGGAAGAGAGAGGGTAAGATATATAGAGAGTGACATAGAGGACGAACATGCGGGTAAGAAAGACATAGAGAGAGACCGATAAAGAAACAGAGAGACATAGAGAGAGGGAGACATACAAAGAAATACACGGAGAGAGAGAGAGAGAGAGAGAGAGAGAGAAAGAGAAAGAGAAAGATAGGGTAAGAGTAAGATGGAGATGCAAAGAAAGACAAGGAAGATATACAGACTGAGAGAGACAGCGATACATAGATGGGAGAGAGAGAGAGAGAGAGAGAGAGAGAGAAAGAGAGAAAGAGAGGTAAGGAATACGGCTGAAACAAAATTCTAAAAAAAATAAAATAAAAATGAATGAATAAAACAAAAACGTAAAAAATAATTCATTTAATTTAATAATTTTATATTAGCTTTTTGTTTTTTTAGAGGTTTTGCTCTTCGGTTGATCTTTGACATTTGTGTATAAAATAGCATTTTTCATCGTTAACCGCTTAGATTGAATAGACGCAGCTTCTTTGAGATGCGCCCTAGCATCTAAAAGAAGATCCCCTGTCAGTCGGTCTGTTTATCAAGCTCAAGTCTAAAAAAAATGTTCGCGGATCTGTTACGCATAAGATTGCAAACTTAATTTCCATCGCTAAACGCGCGGATTGAATGGACACATGTTGAAAATGTTTCAATTGTTTTGACGCGACCATAAAATAAATAAAATGGAATTTTAAGCCTTTATTGTTTAAAGTAGAAAATATTGATGTAATATGAGTCTAATTAGTTGGATTTGAAAAATAATTTTAACTTTCCTACCCCGGTGACATTTTGTTATGATTATAATTCAATCGCAAGTGACCCGTCAAAAGTCAAACAGAATTGACTTCGATGCAATCACGTATTGAATGTTTTAAGACACACACATTATATATATATATATATATATATATATATATATATATATATATATATATATCAGTATCATTGGAGAGCCATGAATATTATAACTGTTCTGTTTTTAAATCTCCGAAACAGTTACATGGTAAACAGCTGATCATCCACATTTTAATATTTCCCGCTTAAGTTAAGGTCCCTGTTTTTGTTTCACTGTTAGATACTTGAATCCCCTTTCTTTTTTATTCATGAATTTTCTAACGAATGCTAAGTCTGCAATATATTGGATTTAGTAAGTTTCTCTGGGAATTTAAACTGTATTTTCCTTGTTTTTTTCTTTTGTTTACAATGACTCAAAGCTTTTTTAGACTATATATATATATATATATATATATATATATATATATATTATAATATAAAATGAAGTAATAAAATAAGGTGTCAATCAAATTTTATTAGAATATAATATTAATGCTCTATCCAGTATATTGAGCTTCAGTTTTTTTATCCGGATGTTTCACTAATTATAAGATATTAGTTGACGCTTATATCTTTTGTTGGATTGCTTCATATATATATATATATATATATATATATATATATATATATATATATATATATAAAATGATATTTATAAATAAATATTAATTATTTATTACCTACAGACATCGATGTTTCATGCTAACGCAATCTTCAGTGCAGGAAGTTAATTTCCAACGGTCGACAGGCGCGAACCCCGAACACAAATCGCCACTGATTTGTAGTCAAGACTCTTAACCCCACGGCCATAGTGAACTAGTTATTAATTAGGGAGAAATTTAACTTCGTAAATAGTGAATCGGCGGCTAAATTTACCCAAGCAGTATAGAGTGATCAACAAATGTATTCGGATCGTGCATTTCGCTATTAGTACTGCTTGTTATTAAAGTCACTCAGAGTGCCCGGCCTTTCAGTAAAGCCTATATATATATATATATATATATATATATATATATATATATATATATATATATATATATATATATAAGATAAGTGGTACTATAGTTTGAAAGGCCGTTGAAACGATAAACTTTGAAACTTTAAAAGTAGACAACCTGACGCGAGATTTTGTCAAATAAATGAAATATTTATTGAATCATTTTTATTTTAAATACAAATTTTCGGTTTTATAAAACCTTATTCATGTTAATACAGGCAATGTTTTCCATTTTTATTTATTTTTTTTTTTCATGGTCGAAGTCTTACGGCGTAGTCGAAGATCGACGATCTTCTGGTTGTTATCCAAGAAACTGTTTTTTTAATGTCTGATCTGTAGTGGAGCGTGCTGGAGCACGTGTGTACAAACATGAGATAAGTATTACTACAGTTTGAAACGCCGTTGAAATGATAAACTTATATATTGTCATTTCTCTACACTGAGGAGTGCCGTAAAATATTAAAATATTATATCATAACATTATATATATATACATGGTTATTGGAATATAATATGTACTGACTTATATTTGCTCTGTTATCACTAATTGACAATCATCGAGCTGAATCTTTTAAGGAGACTGCAAAGTAAAAGGGCACTGATAGTATATGCTAATACATTGTCATTAATAATTTATATATATATATATATATATATATATATATATATATATATATATGTGTGTATGAAAAAGGAAAGTCAAACACTATATTATTTATGTATCCATAAACGTTTCGTCTTTATTGAAAGTCTTCCTCAGGATCAAAAAAACAATGTATATATATATATATATATATATATATATATATATATATATATATATATATATATATATATATATATATATATATATATATATATTATTCGGTACTAAAAAATCAGTACGACATCAGTACCATTTGTTTCCAGCTCCGAAGGCGTTAACCTTCCGGCTATCTTCAGCTTGGTTGTCATTTGGTAGAGAAAATGGAGGGTCTCGTACAAGCCACGATCGGATACGTTATTTGCTTTGAAGGGTTAAATCAAATTTGCGTAGGTGCTTATTGAAGCAAGCCGGACACACGTACGTTAACTTTTGTTATGTAGATTCTATTCCAGATCATCGTTACGAACTGATTTTACAAATACTGAAAATCAGAAAATAGTAAATTTATTGAATGAGGAGATATTCATGTTGGAACTTTCAAAGGGGATCATCTGACAATGAAAGGAGCTGTTGAGAAGCAGAGTAAAAGCATTTCGGAATTTACCGCCACAAGATTAATGGGAACTACCGCGAGTTGGAACGAAACGAAACTTTTGACTCGTGCTAAAACCTTTGAACAGGCGGTAATTGAGGATTTCGAGAATTACGGAAGGTGAAAAATCCTGCTTAAATTGGAATCTGTCAAGAAATCCCGCGGGCAAATTCTTTTCAGTAAAGCTAATATTGTTGACATTTCAAAAGTAATTCTCGCAAAAGAATCTCTGGTGACACACGATAGACCTACTGGAGGTAGCAAAGAACGTTTTAACTAATGCAGTGTGGATAAAAGACCGCAATAATCAAACGATTATTCGAACATTCAAAGCTGATGAAGAAGTTGAAATGGACTTGTCCACATTCACATGTGGCGAAACGGATGTAGGCGTTAGTTAATTATTAATTCTAAGTGACAGTCTTCTGTAGGTTGGAGGTTCAACCCTCGCTACAATCGATGATAACTATAAATTACAAAATGCTAAATAAACAACCAGGATGAGAATTGTAGTCCAAATAATAGAAATTATCAATCCTTATCTAAAGAATTCCGTGAATTAGCATTTTATGTTTTCATTTTCTGATGATGGATTTTGTGGATCTTTGCTGCAATGTCTTATTTTTATTTGTAATCTTTGTTTTATAGCGACTAATATGTTTTAAAAGGGTAAGGGTTAGTTTTCGAAACATGTCCTATATTTTTGCGTTGTTATTGCTATTATTTGTATTTCTCGCAAAATTGTTGGAAATACGTCATACACCATCCGCTATAACTATGTAATTCTTACAGTTTACATACTTAGAAAACGGACTGTTAAACATGACAGTGATATGGGACAAGACGGAAAAAGTAGCAACCATAGTTGAAGTTAGTGCTCTTAATAAACATCATTAAACAGATATATATATATCGTATGTATGAGATGAAAAGAAACGGAAGCCTTACGAAGATCTCCCTCATTCCAGTAATAATAAAAGATACCGGCATTATGAAAAGGAATTGTAAAAAGAAACGAAGAGACGTTCTTTTACGTTAGTAACACATTCATATCTTTTATCAATGTGTTTGATTTAAACACTATAAAAAAACATTTAAAAAATTCAAAAGATAAAAAAATATAATTAGACACGAGAGTTCTGTTTTTTAATAATGTATATATATATATATATATATATATATATATACTGTAAATATTTTTAAATATTAAAGTGTTTTTATACCTCATCAGTGCAGGAGTGGCGGTTGCAGGCCGTCGAATGGGATCGAACGCAATTCGCAGTTCAGTCTAGAATCAGGAGCCTAACGTCTATATATATATATATATATATATATATATATATATATATATATATGTTTTTCACACATCATTAATAACTGTCAGCGTATCGTTGCTTATTTTCACTGCTGCTATGTGTACTAACATCCCACGGGGCCCCGCTCCTTAATGGTTGGCGTAAAGGAATACTAAATGTATATATATATATATATATATATATATATATATATATATATATATATATATATATATATATATATATATTACAATGTCGGATTCTTATTTTCATTGAGGATGGACGGTTATCGACGTCCGAAATATCTGATTTATTGTATTAAAAAAAAAAAACATCTGAGACTCTTATCGATTTCTTAAACAAAGTTGTATATATATATATATATATATATATATATATATATATATATATATATATATATATATATATATATATATTAGTGTAAAAAAAATGATGGAAAAATTATGCTTAGTCGTTGATTGTACACATGCTGTTCGTACTTGTGAATGAGTAACCAGAACTGCAGTGTTGCCTTCTCTTTTCAAGCTACAGAAGATTTACTAATGAGT
>OY744522.1:192602429-192624929 GCA_963556195.1 Sepiola atlantica
GGTTTAGAGTCTAACGTGTTTGACATTTAGCTTCGATGGGAGCAGATTTGGTACCGTCAATCTTGTCGAACTAGTCGTGTCTTTTATTAGTTATGTAGCCGATTGTTTCCTCACCGACACGGGCCATGGCGTCTCTGAGTCTATGATATTTTCAGAAGAATATTGTTATTCTGTTTTTTAGTTATATATATATATATATATATATATATATATATATATATATATATATATATATATATATATATATATATATATAATAATGGTAATAATCCAGGTGAAAAATATCCACAGGGTGGTAATCCAGAGAATTTTAACCGGTTTCATAAAAAGTGCTCAATATCAAAATAGAGCTTTATATATGATAATTTTATTTACACAGACATGTACAAAATCTGCGACACTGGCATGTCGATGTTATCGATCAACAGATTTTGTACATGTCTGTGTAAATAAAATTATCATATATATATATATATATATATATATATATTAATAATAATAGAAATAACGACAAGTGAACTATCGTTAAAGTGATCTATCGTAATAAAGTAAAGCTCAATACGTTGAGTAGAGCAATCAATTTAAAGAAGGAAAGATGAAGATAAAAAATTACATAAAGCTACATCAAATTACCTAAAATTGGTACAAATTTTATTAGATCGAAAGTTCAGATGCAAGGAGTTACAATAATCTTTAATCCATGGCTTGCATCTGAACTTTCGATGTAATAAAATTTGTATCAATTTTAGATAATTTTATGTAATTTTATGCAATTTTTTATTTTCATCTTTCCTTCTTTAAATTATATATATATATATATATATATATATATATATATATATATATATATATATATATATATTGTGTGTGTGTTTATATTTAAGAAGCATTTTTTTATTCATGCAAACATTATTAAAAATAACAGAACTCTATTGTCTGGTTATACTTTTTAAAATCTTTTCAATCTTTCTAATTATTTTCTTTGTGTTAAAATCAAAAAATTTATGAAAATATCCGTATGTGTCACTGACGTTTTCGACTCCTCTTCGAATCATCTTCAGGTGTTGATGGCAAAATTAAAATTAATTGGTGTCGTTGCATTAAAAAAATCCGCATTTACCCATTTTAAAATCACTTAATCCAAAATCGAATTCCGTCATGCAGTAAACATATGCCCATTTTTATAACCTACTCTTTGAATTCTTTTTTTGTAACATAATCTTAATACCAATCTAGTTATTACAACTTAAACTAAATTAATTTAAAACGTGACATTCGTTTTATTTCTTTAAAGAATTATTATGAGAATTATTTTACGGTGATAATATAGAGAATATTAATAAATAAGGAGATATAGTTTGGTTAAAGCATTGCGTTTAATGTGTATATAGAAGGCCACTACAGTGCAATACACAGTAATACGTTTGTGTTGAGAAGAAGGACAAAACAAATTGATATTTTAAAAGTTTTCTATAGTACATCTTACTTACACAACTTGTACACAGTGATCTAATGTGTGCGAGCGTGTTTTATAATATATTTCGAGGTAAGACCTCTTCATCAAATTTGGGTATTTTAAATCTCCAGAAGCTTGTGTGGACCGGTATTTAAAAAGAATCACTTCTTAACACAGACCACTGATAGCCTTCTATGAATATCGAATAGTTATTGTTTTAAAAGGAGTTATATAGTTTCATGTTTCAATAAATAAACAAAGGAGAGACACATTCGTTTTATTTAGCATGACAATCATTTTTATGTAAGAAGAAAGAGACAATCTTTTCTTACTATACAGTTATTATTTCAAGAAAAATATAATCAGTTTATGCAGAAAGATTAAAGAACAACAAATGAAATATCGACGGGGTCATATTAGTTGAATATAAATGCTGGAACTTATTCTATGAGTAAATTATCAATTGTAAAAATTTATTTAAAATAAAAACAAATCGCTTTCGTTTACATATTTTTGAACAAGAGCTGAAGTAGAAGCTCTCCTGCCCTTCCACTCTCGATCAAACTAGCTGTGCGACCGAGACACCTTTTTGATCATGTTTAACGACCGTTCGGGCAATGGAATTTCGCCTCGTCAATCTATGATTGTCATCGGGCGACGAGCAAGATTCGACATTTGTCACCGAACAACTGCCACATATTTAATGTTATTCACATCACTTATTCACACATCGGGACCACACAGAGATAACATAGCAAACACACGCATATATATATATATATATATATATATATATATATATATATATATATATATATATATATATATATATATATATATATATATATATATATATATATGGGAAATGAAATAGGGAAAAAACCAAGAGATACTTTTATATATTCATCAACGTTTCGTCTTTATTGTAAGACTTCCTCGGGATGATAATTTTCAGAAAAATGCCATGCAAGTACATCGAAATTTTGGGTTGACATGATGGGGTGATAAGTAAAAGTAGTAGCCGTGGCTACTGCGAGCGCTGGAGGAGAATCCATTTCGATGTACTTGCATGACATTTTTCTTCAAATTATCATCCAATATATAAACAATATCTCTTGTTTTTTCCTTTTTCATTTCCCATTACGTCGGCTCACTCTCATCCTTCCTTTCTCATCTCTCTCTCTCTCTCTCTCTCTCTCTCTCTATATATATATATATATATAGAGAGAGAGAGAGAGAGAGAAAGAGAGAGATAGAGATAGATAGAGATAGATAGATAGATAGATAGATAGATAGATAGATAGATAGATATAGGGGACTTTAAATTACCTACTAGACACCATCCTCGTGTGTCTTCGGTTTCATTGTACAAGGGTTTGTCAGGACAACCTTACATAATGATACTTCACACTACATCTAAACCCTGACCAACTATTCAAAATAACATAGTATTCGCAGCACAAATTAGATCCCCTCAACACAGCCATACACTTGCTCATGCGAGGAATAGTGCTCCTTTTCCAAGTGATGTTACCTCAAGTAAAACAACGTAGAAAGATACTCCACCAGACTAGATGAATTCTTGTCCTGGAATCCGATAAGACGAAGAGACAACAAGAAAGATATAACATAACACATTTAACTCGTCAATTGGAGAGTAGATAATTAATGTTTTTTTACTTTTTTTACTAACTCAACGTTTGAGAAATAAAGGAGCATTTTAATAGAAAATTCGAATATCTATATATCTCATATAGATATTAAGTGTTAGTCCCAGAAAGGTGCCCCTTGTTTTCTAAGAACTTCAACTGAAGTAAAATCAAACAAAAGATATATATATATATATATATATATATCGCTCTCTCTATCTATATACACTATATATACATACATACATACATACATACACACACACACACACACACACACACACACACACACATATATATATATATATATTGTTGAATATAAGAGACAACTCATGTCTAGTTATCCTTTGTTAGATCCTTCCAATAGTCCGAATCATGGTCTTAGTTTCGGAGGGGAATTGGCTGATGAATTTGCCATAGTTTACATTTGTATCCCAAGTACTTTCAGACCCATCCGGGTCCATCTTCAGGGGAATGAAGTTAATCAGACACAGACTATGTGTTATTATGATAGAAGGTTTTAGCGAGAATTATGTAATAAGTACGAAACTATAGTTAGAACAATAGACACTTCAATATATTATTACTGATATTAAAGTCAATTCTATTAATTAGTTGTTTTTTTGGTTTTTTTTTATATATAGGACTTGCACAACTGAAATTCCACTTTACGATCATCGTGGCAACATTTACACCCAAAAAGATGGCGTCGCTATGGGCTCCGTGCTTGGTCCAATTTTCATCAATTACTACATGTCCAACTTAGAAACTAAAGTCTTTAACCATATCAATACACAAACAATATACTGGTGATACCAGATCAGGCTGCCCTGTGGCTCCCTGAGACGAAATTCACTTACATTGACGTTTTTTTTTTTTTTTTTTTTTTTTTTCTTTTTTTGTAAAACTTAATTATGTTCTACAAAACCAAAACCAAAAACAACAGCCCCTCTCTCTTTCTCCCTCGCCTTTTTTATTTTATTTTTAGAACTTGAAGCATAAATCTTTTACTATAATGACCGGATTTGGCATTAGATGGCCCGAAAAGGGTTGATATGCCGTAAAACAAAACTACCAAACTACCTACCAACAATATATTTACGATACGTAGATGACATCATGAGTTGTCTCTTATATTCAATAATAATTGCCTGCAAGATAAGATACTGCCTATATATATATATATATATATATATATATATATATATATATATATATATATGTATGTATATATATATATATGTGTATGTGTGTGTGTATATGTATCAACACAACATGTTATAAGGAAGGAATAATATTTCATGTATCGATTTTCAGTATTTACTTTGACAGTGCTGAATACGTAAGTAGAGCTATGTAGTAAGTTATGAAAATATATTTATGGCAATTACGCTACACAGAAGCTTCCGCGTTTCATTCCCGTAGGGAATTGTCAGGCTAAAGGAAATCGTCAGGCTTTTAGAAATACGTTGACGAATTAATTTGTTATTAAATTAATTATTGCTTAACTCTTAATTTTCCCTCTCCAGAATTATTCGACTACACTAAATAAATCAGTAATTACTTAAAAAAATTAAACAATTGATAAATGAAATTAAAAACACTGTTTCATTCGTCAACATCTTTCTTGGAACAATACAAGGCCTTCTTTAACTTGCACGTCTCTGCGATGTATTTTTAAAATTATCTTCTTTCACCAGCTTTTTAGTCTATTTTGCCATCAACAACTGAAGATGATTCGAAGAGGAATCGAAAACGTTAGTGACACATACGGATTTTTTTTATCAATTTGTTTGATTTTAACACAAAGAAAATCATTAGAAAAATTGAAAATATTTAAAAAAAAATAACCAGAAAATAGAGTTCTGTTATTTTTAATAATGTTTGCATGAATAAAAAAAATGCTTCTTAAATACAAACACACAATACATATATATATATATATATATATATATATATATATATATATATATATATATAATTTAAAGAAGGAAAGATGAAAATAAAAAATTGCATAAAATTACATAAAATTATCTAAAATTGATACGAATTTTATTACATCGAAAGTTCAGATGCAAGCCATGGATTAAAGATTATTGTAACTCCTTGCATCTGAACTTTCGATCTAATAAAATTTGTACTAATTTTAGGTAATTTGATGTAGCTTTATGTAATTTTTTATCTTCATCTTTCCTTCTTTAAATTGATTGCTCTACTCAACGTATTGAGCTTTACTTTATCACGATAGATCACTTTAACGATAGTTCACTTGTCGTTATTTCTATTATTATTAATATATATATATATATATATATATATATATATATATATATATATATATATATATATATGATAATTTTATTTACACAGACATGTAAAAAATCTGTTGATCGATAACATCGACATGCCAGTGTCGCAGATTTTGTACATGTCTGTGTAAATAAAATTATCATGTATAAAGCTCTATTTTGATATTGAGCACTTTTTATAAACCCGGTCAAAATTCTCTGGATTACCACCCTGTGGATATTTTTCACCTGGATTATTACCATTATTATTATATATATATATATATATATATATATATATATATATATATATATATATATATATAACTAAAAAACAGAATAACAATATTCTTCTGAAAATATCATAGACTCAGAGACGCCATGGCCCGTGTCGGTGAGGAAACAATCGGCTACATAACTAATAAAAGACACGACTAGTTCGACAAGATTGACGGTACCAACTCTTCTCCCATCGAAGCTAAATGTCAAACACGTTAGACTCTAAACCAGTCTACAGCTGCTAATAAAAGTGCTTACAAGCAAGCTGTAGCAGAGTGTCGAAGAGGGGTTCGAGAAGCCCAGAACACCTAGTGGCAAAAAAGCTTCATAGATACAAAACTACGCTTAACAGCGAGACTTGCGCAGCTTCTATGCATCTACCAAATAAATGTTCCGTCCTACACGGTCATAAGTTGGTGGCTAGAAAGATGTGGATTAGGCCACACTCATCACTAACAGCGAGGCCATTACAACAAGATGGAAGTACCACTTTGAAAAGCTCCTTAATGATCACGTTGACATCCCAGATGATCTCCTGAGAATAATCCTTTCAGCATCCTGTCCGTTACTGTATGACACTTACATCCAGGACTTCAACAGACTCCTGAAGTGGATGAAACCCGGAAAAGCCCCTGGACTTGACAACGTTCCACTGGAGCTTATCGCTTACGGTGGTCCCGAACTTAGGCATCGTCTTATGTACATCATATTGAAGAAATCGGAGACGAAGACCGTTCCCAGGTTTTTCCATGATTCAACTATTGTAACAATTTTCAAAAATAGGGGCCGGGAGAATTGTAACAACTATCGGGAAATCGCACTACTGAGCATCGCATATCAGATCTTTGCTTTCATTCTCCTTGACCGCCTCCTCGTTTTCGCAGAAGACGCTCTACCAGAGAACGAATGCGAATTCTGACCTTCCCGTGTGACTATAGGCATGATTTCTGTGCGCGGCAATGACAAGAGAAGCGCCTTAAACAATAGCATGCTGTTATGTTTATCTTTTGGGACTTAAACAAGCTTTCAGGTCTTCGATAAAGTACTTAGACCAGCCATGTGGGCAGTTCTCTCCAAGTTCGGCTGCCCAGCTGATTT
Source organism: Sepiola atlantica (assembly GCA_963556195.1). Classification (NCBI taxonomy): domain Eukaryota; kingdom Metazoa; phylum Mollusca; class Cephalopoda; order Sepiida; family Sepiolidae; genus Sepiola; species Sepiola atlantica. The sequence goes on from OY744522.1 coordinate 192,609,200, forward strand.
CATCACCCTGGTACGGGAGAGAAGGTAATCTAATCTCTCTCTCTCTCTTTCTCTGACGCATTCCCTATTAATGGTGACCGGAAACGGGATGTGTTCCGGCTCTAACGTGTTACTCTCTCTACGCAACAGCAATACTTAATTAGATTCCTTACAGACACACTCTCAATTGACCTTAGTTTCCGCACGGATGGAAGCGTTTTCAACCTCGCTCGACTTTGCGCTAGAACTAGGACAGCCATGTGTTCGGTGCGGGAGCTGCAGTATGCTGACGACAATGATGCCACTTCAGATCAGACTACTGAGGACCTCCAGATACTAGCGGACACATACAAAACAGCCTACACACGTTTTGGGATGCAAGTGAATACATACACAACCAAGCCACTCGCCCAACATTCAACTAGTCTTCTGCCCTCAAACACTAATACCATTGTAAATAACCAATCACTAGAAGAAGTAGAACAGTTTTCATACCCAGGGAGCAGCTTAACATCTACTCCCACATGTAAGAAAGACAACAGGATCAGAACAGCTTATTCCGCCTTTAACCGATTAAACTGCCGTGTATTCAAACCATGCACTGGCGATAGCCACTAAAATAATGGTCTTCCTGGCAGTAGTTTTATCCACACGTCTATATGCGTGCGAAATGTAGACCTTATGCAGAGGCGATATAAAAAAAAAAACTAGAGCGCTTCCAGCAACAAAAACTGAGGAAAATATTTAAAATCCCTTGGGAGAGTCACACACTTCAGAAATTTTGCATCGAGCCCCAGTGACCAGAGTTGAGGCCACCATCATTCACAACCGCTTCCGCTGGGCAGGCCACGTCCACAGAATGGATCCATTAAGCCCCGCACCCAACTGCTTTATGGCGAGCTTGCCAACGGGACCAGACCATGAGGAGCCCCGAAACTGCGCTATAAAGACTAGGTGAAGCTCCCTCTAACCATAACAAACATAGACCAGTCCTTGTAGAAACAAATTGCTAGGGACAAGAACACGTGGTAAAAACAACACGTCAAGGCATCGCGGACTTTGATGAGAAGAAAAGGGGAAATGAAGAGGAAAGACGAAGGAGAAGAGAGCGGCGTGAACAACATCGTCCGTCCCCTACCCTTTCCTGTAAACACTGTCCGCGGCTCTTCCACCATAGACTAGGCCTCCGAAGCCATATCACTCAAAAACAGTAAGAAATACGATAGCAGATCGATATATATATATATATATATATATATATATATAATTTACATATCTATATTATATATATATATATATATATATATATATATATATATATATGTAAATTATGATCTTGTCTTTGTTAATTGAAACTCGATCCCTCGTGAATCAATCTGATCTATATAAATTGCATTTATATTGTCATAATTTCTTATATATATATATATATATATATATATATATATATATATATATATATGTGTGTGTGTGTGTGTGTGTATATGCATATAATCTTTCTCCATGAAAAACTTATACGAAACGCAAGGAATGAAAGAAGGTGCGATATGATGAAAATGATAGTTCATACGAAGCTGTACCCAGTCGGATGTGTCAATTTGCGAGCTTTCAGGATTATTGAGTCACCCATTAGTTTCACATTGCTCTCAGCTTGACTCTGATAAAAAATAATGTCCCCCCTATTAATAACGTAAGTAGAATCTGTCTAGGGTATAACATAGTTCTTCACCCAGTAGTAGGGCTTCAATTTGTAAACTTGGTTGAGTTTCGAGTCGCTACTTAGTTGACATTGCTCACAGGCCCACTCTTCTCGGGTAGGAATGAACATACATTCGAATCACGGATTATAGTCATAGAAGCCAGCATGAATATATATATATATATTTATATATATATATATATTTGAAGATATTCAGAACTTGTGGCTTAATAGTTTTTACCAATATGGCTGGATTCGCCATTATTTTAAGCACAGCCTTACTCAATGTCGTTTTCTTAGCATTCCTGTAATTGCTTTATAGGTCACATCCTGGCTGTTAAACCGGTGGTTCGCGATAATATCTGCACAAACCACACATACCTATGTATTTTATGAATTTAGAAATATCGATGGTTCAGACGCCGTAACCTCCTCCGAATTCGGAAATACCTCGGTTATATTAATATCATTAGAATTTTTAAATATATGTCACTCCTTTTGATTAATTGTGCTGCAACTTCCGATTTTAATGAGAACATGTCTTGCCTCCCCAACTCTGCGGCGCACCCCCATGTCCAAGTCTGTGCGGATATCAAGTGTGCAATTTCAATTCATTATCATATTTTTCTGCGTATTTTCGCGAGTTCATACTACTAGCAGCCATTAGGGGGTGACGGTGATAAGCCGGATAGACGACCCGGCGTTACATTTTCGAGTCATGCCAGTTCCATAGTACCGCTTTCACTATGGACGTCCTAACCTTCACGTGGTTCCCTCTGTGAGTAGCTCATTCTAAAAAATGAGGAGGGCGGAGGTTCAATACTAACAACAGAATAAAGCAGCAAAAAAGTATTAACATACAAATTGTTGGCAAATCTGATGTTTTTTGGATTGGTAGTCGGGTGGATTTTTTTTTTAACATAGTTCACCCCAAACAAGGCAGGACGCCACTGTAGACGTAAGGGGCTACTGAGAAAAAAGAGGGGAGAAGGTAGGGGGCAGTAAACCTAGATTGGGATTTGCGCAGCGAGATGTCTGTTTACATTAGTTTTAAACTTCTGCATGTCTGTAGTGTCGGGGAAACAGGGGGCAGGGAGGGAGTTCCAGAGGCCAGCAACACGAGGAAAGAAGCTATTTGAGTAGAAGGCTCTCCGACATCTGGGGACCTCCACAGTGAATGAATGAGATTTAGTTTATTGTCGAGTTAGTCTAGTGAATTTACGTCGAGGGGGCACCAGAGTAGCCAATTCATCGGAGCATAATCCATTGAAGTATTTGTAAAACAAGCACAAGGATGCTACATTGCGGCGATCGACAATTGGTCATATATACGCTTGCTGAGTGCAATACAATTCCTTGTGGTGGGAGGGTGGTAGTGAAGTGGATACCGGCGCGAAATGATCACTCGGCGTGTATCACTTTCACTAAATAGCCAATTTTAACGTGGTTCAATCTGTGAGTAGCCGATTCTAAAAATAATCAAACAGGGCTAAAAGTCGGTTAGATGTTAGTTGATACGCATTACCTACTTACGACAAGTCATCATATGTACGGATTTAATGATGTTCACTAAAATTAGATGGGTTTAATGTTTATTTATTATACATATTAAAGTATTATTCGGCTTTATATATATATATATATATATATATATATATATATATATATGATTGTATTAAATATCGCAACTCATGCACTATTTCCTTAAAAATTCGAAAAGTAGATATGATATCACGTATATATGTTTTATTTCAGTATTTTCTTTATCAGTTCGAAATACATTAGTAGTATAAAATATAAGTATGGCAGGTTAGCTACATACATACGTTGATGTTTCATTCAAGAACATCGTCAAATGTTAGCACTTGCTATATGAAAACTTTCATACTTTAGCGAGATTCGAAACCGCAACTCCAGTAACAGACGTCCTGTTACCTTACCACTGAGCCACAACATTTAACTAGTAGCATTTTTTTTGTTGCGATATTAACACTTTAACGTATTCAAATATATTTTTTATTTATCCGTTATTAATCTGATATATATATATATATATATATATATATATATATATATATATATATATATATATATAACCTCTTTTGTGATATGGTGGGGAAAATCCTAGCAGAGTGCTCAATTAATTGAGAATCGAGATTAGTTTCGTAATATTTATTATTTGGTACAGAAAGATTAGTACACCATTAGCACAACATTATTATAGAAGGATTAGTACTACACACATGCAATCACATTAAAAACCAGATAAGCGATGCGAGATTTATTATTTTTTTCTCTTCATCAAATATTTCGATATACACATGTCTTCATCAGTTCTCAGGTCGGCTTGGCCGATCTAGGATCTCGACAATGAAAAAGAAGAAAGAAATCACGCATCGCTTATCTGGTTTTTTAATATGATTGCATTTTAACTTGTCGATGCTTTATAAAGTAGCCCTGAACGGATATATATATATATATATATATATATATATATATATATATATATATATATATATATATATATATATATATATATATATATATATATATGTGTGTGTGTGCATATATATATATATATATATATATATATAAATTTTAAGCGTACACAAAAATAATCCATGGGCACGTGTTTCTGGCTCACAGCCGTCATAAGCATGGCTAACTTGGACAAGTATTGAACCTTCGATATTGATGTCAGTAGTCTAGCGTTTTACTAGTGAACTATGATGCCTTGCCAGGAAATATGTACGATTTTTATCACTTGAATATTTAATGTGTTTTAATGTAATTGTTTTATTTTATTGGTGATTGAAACATTTCTTACTTTTGCTTACTAATATTTCGACTGCTTCCCTTCCTAAGAGATTAAGATGCAGAAATGTGCATTATTAGTCGTCTTAACATTATAGGACGTATTCTTCGTTAATATATAGATTCGTATTAATTTTATATGTACATAAAAGTAATCCATGGACACGTGTTTCGATCCTTGTCTAAGTTAGCCATTCTGATGATAGTTGTGAGTAAGAAACACGTGTTCATTGATTACTTTCATGTACGTCTATGTACATATAAAATTAATAACAATCAATATATTAACGTTCTATAAAGTTTAGGGTGACTAATAATGCAAATTTGTGCATCTGAGGAAGTGAAACAATCGAAATAGTAAACAAAAGTAAGGAACACTGCAATCACCAATAACAATCAATTACATAAAAATTCATTATATATATATATATATATATATATATATATATAAATTTCAGAAGAAACATTTTTAATCAATGAAACGGGTGGGTGGAAAACAAAATTGCTACAATTTTCCTTAAGGCCTTATCGTCTTACCCTCTAAGAGGAAACGTCAGAATGATAAATTAAAAACTAAGAAAATCGAATGAGATATGAAAGTTTAAAATGTTTTTAGTTCGAGAAAACGTTTGAGAATAAAAAAAAACAAAGAAAACTAAATCTCTCAACGTTATGGTGGATTTGAATCATTAAAGACCTCCAACTGATGCTTCAAAATATTTTGTCTACACAGGCTAGGTCGACAATTGTTAATAACTAACCCCTCAATAATATTGAGATGGTAGTTCAACATCCCAAAGATTATAAATTGATTAAGAAATGTTTCCTCTGAAATTTATCCTACGATTTTGTTGTACGCGAAATTTACTTATATAAATATATATATATATATATATATATATATATATATATATATATATATATATATATATATTATAATGTTCTCGCTTGTCAATTGTTATGTGAATCTATTAATATTCGGCTGGCGACTAATAGATTCTTATACATACAATGCGAAGCGAGAACGTAGAATGAATAAGAAAGAGAGACATGGTTTGATGTTTACGCTTCCGAGACCTTCTTCTAAAGAGGGAGATACACGTCAGCTTTCGTTTATATACAGAACAGAAATATACAAAGGGAGACAATTATACAATGTAAGTGAGGTAATTATGAAACACGTTGTTGTCTCCAAATGCAAGACACTACACCTCTCTCCACCTTAATTAAGTGTACGCGTGCGTGCGTATGATAAGTGGGGGGAGTACAGTCCATTATTGTCCATCACTTATGTATGCAATATGTCCATGGTGATTCTCTGATTTCAAGGGGGATCACCGATTATACAATTGTCTCAGTCAAGGAGGAAATCGTTTTTTCTTTTTCTTTTTTCTTTGCAAGATACATAATTGAAGACCAACTTACGTCGTCTGCAGGATGAGGGGGGGGGGATCGACTTTCGACTCTTTTGAATCAATCTGTTTTTGATTCCTATTCTCTCTTCTTCAGGGGAGCTGTCTGAATTTGTCCGCGTGAAGAGTTGTCTTGGGTTGGACGTCGAAACTCTCTCCTTCTTTCTCTGTCTGCATGTGTCACTGCTTCTCTTCTTTTCCTTTTTTTCTTCCTTTCTTCGTGCATTGCTGCCACGTGGGAATCAAAGGTGTTAGATTCCGGGTTTGTTTTTTTTAACTGTGCGCTACACCGATAAATCTGGTTGTTTACGTTTTTCGTTGTTTTGTTTTTTTCCTTTAAGGAGTTTTTTATCCCAGTTACGTTGTTTTTTGGGTTTTTTTTTTTCCTTCAGTGTTCTTGGTTTATTTTGTTTCATTCGAAGTGTTGATAGCATTCCCTGCTAAATCAACTAGTCGTTGTTTGCACGTGGGCACTGTATAGAGACTATCTGTCCTTTCTGCCAAGGTACGTGGCACTTTTTGGGACTTTGCCAGCTCTCTTATTATGTAGTAGAATTATGTCTGGGCTTGAATAACTTCTGTTCTTTGTCTCTGATACGGACTCTTTGAATGATTTTGGGCAATATCAGAGTTTGGCCGCATTTGTCTGTTTTCCTCTTTCGTTTCGGCCAGGGACCTGTTTCTTTCTTGCCTTTTCAGTATCTGAAGGTTTCCGTGCAAAACTTCACCGTTTTTGTTTTGGCACGGGCTCTTCGAAAAGTTCCGGAGCAACATCAAAGTTTGGTCAAAATTGTCTCTTTATTCATTCCGTGTGTTATGTTCTTTCGTTTCGTTCTTCGTATCGTTTAGTTTTCGTTTTGTTTTTTTAAACGTGAGTTGTTTAAAATTCTCGTGGCCTTGTAACGACTTTCATTCGAAGTGTTTTTTCTCTTTTTTTTTTTTAAACGTGAGTTGTTTAAAATTCTCGTCGCCATTTATAATGTTCTCGCTTGTCAATTGTTATGTGAATCTATTAATATTCGGCTGGCGACTAATAGATTCTTATACATACAATGCGAAGCGAGAACGTAGAATGAATAAGAAAGAGAGACATGGTTTGATGTTTACGCTTCCGAGACCTTCTTCTAAAGAGGGAGATACACGTCAGCTTACGTTTATATACAGAACAGAAATATACAAAGGGAGACAATTATACAATGTAAGTGAGGTAATTATGAAACACGTTGTTGTCTCCAAATGCAAGACACTACATATATGTATATATATATATGTAAAAATAAAAATGGAATAAAGGATAAGCAAATCAGCAACTAGCAAGAATAAACTCAAAAACACATATTGAATAGTTCTACCATAATATTTCGAGTGTTAAAATACAATCATCATTAATTGATAGCAGAACTTTAATTAAAAACAGAAAAGTTTTCAAATTTATACAAAGAACGAAATTTGGGGGAAAAATAGTCACGTGTAATAAACAGTAGAAAGGGAGAAAGAAAGAAATCTTAAAATAGAAAGAAAAAGAAAAACAAAGAAAGAAAAAATCAGCAGTTGGCATATAAACGCCGATCGGAAACGCCGTAAGTTAATAAAGTGGGAAGGAAGATTAGTAGTAATTTAAAATGACAGCAAAGAATTAAACCAATAAGGAGGAGGAGGAGGAGGAGGATGAAGACGGACTCAAAGTAGTAGAAGTTATCCGTTATCATATTGGTTTAGGTTCGTTTCGATTAAAATCGATCTGACAGAAGATGTAGAAATATTATAGAATCCTGGTCTTTGAATAATTGTGTTATTATGACGTAGGATTAAACACGATTCTATGAGACGACGGAGTTTAGTATCGTGGATATGTTTGATTAAAATCGCTCTCTGTGTATTGAAGTGATGACCAAAAGAAATCATGTGGGTACATAACGCGTTTGAGGTGTCACAGTTTTTTATAGCACGATTGTGTTCATAAATTCGTTTATTTAACGGACGTTGTCTCGCCAAAATATATATTTTTTTTTTACATTTCTTTCTTTCTTTCTCCCTTTCTACTGTTTATTACACGTGACTATTTTTTCCCCAAATTGCGTTCTTTGTATACATTTGAAAACTTTTCTGTGTTTAATTAAAGTTCTGCTACCAATTGATGATGATTGTATTTTAACAATCGAAATATTTTGGTAGAACAATTCAATATGTGTTTTTGGGTTTATTTTTGCTAGTTGTTGATTTGCTTATCCTTTATTCCATTTTTATTTTTACATTTTGTCTGAAACATTGTTTCCTTTATTACTTATGTATATATATATATATATATATATATATATATATATATATATATATATATGATGAATAATAAATAAATATAAATACAACGCATTTTAATATTTTTCAGCTCTTTGTGTGTATAAGATCTACTGTCTAAGATCGGGTGTGTTTCGATTAAAAAAAGTTGATGTTTCATGTTATTGAATATATATATATATATATATATATATATACTTTTATCCCGCAACAAAAATGGTTAGCCTTTTTCTAACCTCCAAGGGGAAGCGATAAAACAAGTATCAAGTCAGACAACCATCTCAGACTTACCCTGTCGCCTGGAATGAATTCGGAAAGACATCCACCGCTCTTTAATATGAAGTCAAACGTGAGCGTTGTTTTCGTTAGGTCATCAGAAATGATAATGATAATTTATATCCGAAAAATTAATATACTGACGCGATTCTATGATTTTATATGAATATATTCGTAACATGTGTTAATAGCGAGTGCGAACACTAGTATACCATACGTTCCAGTCATTTTCGACGTAAGCAATACACAAGCACATGTTATATATATATATATATATATATATATATATATATATATATATATATATATATATATATACATATATCGAGAGAGAGAGAGAATGGTAGTTTGCTTGAAGCATTGCTGTGAATAGTAGTAGTATGTTTAAGAAGGCAATTCAGAGTGCCGGGTAGGTTGTAAGCTGGAAGGAACAAAAATAATAAATCGAAGTAGGACTTACTATTTAGTAAAAAATTACATAAATTCGATAAACTAATTTAATGAAAACCACAATTAATATTACTTTTTGAATATATGATATCCAATAAAATTTAATAAAATTTAAAATAATAAGAAAAGAAATTAATTAATTACTTTATAGAAAAAGTACAAAACAAAAAAACACGAAAATAAAACAACAACATGCAGGAAAAAAATATATATTATCAAAACTAACAGTTAATTAATCACCATACAATACCTATCATTTATCTAATATTAAACACATATTTTTGAACACTACATTTATATACAAAACATAATTTTTAAATTTATTAATTTCTATTCTCTGCGCGACTGGTTTGCCCCAACCCTACTCTCTGGCATCAATTTTGGTGAATTCTCTACACAGACGGATTTTTCCTTTGGTGTTTATTATTTTTGACAAAGGGAAGTTTTCCCGAAATATTAAATAAATGATTTTTAATAATCATCCGGACAACACACAAACAGCCAACACCACACTTACTTTTATGTAAGATTTTAGGAAAAATAAATAGTAAGCCATATTTCAAGCTATTATTTTTGCTTCTTCCAGCTTACAACCTACCCGGCACTCTGCATTGCTATCAGCCTTTTTAAACATATTACTAATATATATATATATATATATATATATATATATATATATATATATATATATATATATATATATATATATATATGAGTTAAGTGAATTCAGATCCGCTGCACAAATAATTCTAAAATTTAGGAATTTACTCTACTTAGCTTCGTGACGTTTTTTTTTACGAGGTTTTAACTTGCAAAATGTTGGCCATGCCGACGACTCGCTGCAGACGAAACAATAAAACTTAGGACAATAATTGCTCTTTTAGATTAGAATTTATTTAAGCAAAATTCTCTTTTAGCACTAATTAACTGTTTTATTCTCGTCTAGAAATCAAGTAAATTTTGTTTTGGATCAAACATGCATATCTCCTTTTTCTGTGTTGTTTATATTCTGGGTAAACGTACAATGCGCCACTGTTGGTATACGTGCTATAGGTTGGCTCTCCCTGATTTTATAGTTATATTTGCATAAACTCGATCATGTTTCTAAACTTGACATTAGAGTTCTCCCATAAACTGCCAGAACTTTTTAGTTACGAAGTTCAAAGCTTACTTCATATACATGCTACTTGGAAAGTCTGAAAACTTCCAGATATCGGTAGGAAGGCAACTTGTGTTTAATAAATGTTGTTGTTGTTGTTGTTTTCCCATAGCGTCCGGGGAGGTCTTCGGGGAGTCAGGCAGATATTCTATCTGTCCTAACTTTTCTCTGGGTATGATAACACATTATCTTATATCCTCTCCAGGCCACATACAGCACCTGGTGTTCCAAAATGGTCACCCATTTAGTACTGGCCAGGCTTAACGTCGCTTAACTTCGGTGATCTAACGGTAACCGGTGTGTCAACGTGATTATGCCGCATAATGAATTGTTTACAATATATAGTTATTTTTTGTTATTTGTCATTAGTTAATCGCTATGAACATGTAGAGACAGAGAAATAAAAGGAAAGTTTACTTACAAAAAGACGGCAGATTTTGTTACTAATGACGAAACCAGAAACTCCTATTCGGACTACGTTATATACAAACAGAATCCAAACAGCTCTCACTTATTGGTTGATAACATAACGATCGAAGAGTGAGAAACTGAAAGTACCAACACTTTAAAATTAATTCTGCGAGTATGGAATCGCAGTGCATACCCAACTAACCCTAACCTTGACCCTATCCCTAACCCTAACCTTGACCCTAACCCTAACCCTAACCCTAACCATGACCCTATCCCTAATTCACACCGGTCGCCAAACTCGAACATCGGAACACGAGTTATGTTTCAAACTCAAGTTTGGCGTCTTAGCCGACACGGCTGTTGTCAACAACCCGGTAAATCAGAGAGAGATTAATCCTATTTAAAGTCAGCTGTCGTAAAGAGTTCGACTTTTGAAAGGAACATCACATTGAAGCCACGATGATGGCTGGGTTAATACTACTAACTACATAGCCCAGACTAGATTTAAGAGCGACAAATAATTATAAATAACTATATATATATATATATATATATATATATATATATATATATATATATATATATATATATATATATATATATATATATATATATATGTAAGTAAATTTCGTGTACAACAGAATCGTAGGATTAATTTTAGAGGAAGCATTATTATAATCAATGAAACAGACGAGTGGGAAAAAAAGGAAAATTGTTAAAATTACCTTACGGCCTTATCGTCTGACCCTCTGAGAGGAAACGTCAGAATGGTAAATTAAAAACTAAAAGTCGAATGAGATATGAGGGGAAAAACTTATTTTAGTTGGAGGAAACGATTGAGAGGAAAAAAAAAGAAGGTAAATCTCTCAAAGTTATGGGGGCTTTGAATCATTAAAGATCTCCAACTGATGCTTCAAAATCTTTTGTCTACACAGGATAGGTCGAGAGTTGTTAATGACTAACGCCTCAATAATATTGAGATGGTAGTTCGACCTGGCACTGTGTAAAACAGAAAACCACCCATTGGAATACTTGTCAGAACAACTATTTGTACTAACGAGGTGATTACCGATGGCTGATTCCTGTGCCTGGAAGTTCCCGGATGATCTCTAAACCTTGTGTAGGCGAATATCACGTGGTATGTGTTGGGATATTCTTAATTCTAATCTTTGGGATGTCTTGCCAACGTAGTCAGCTCTACACTGACACATGCATTTATAAACTACAGAATTCTTTTGAATGGCTGGCAAAACATCCTTACGAAAAGAAGAGAAAAAGGTTCGAGTCGTGTAAACTACCCTCAACATATATATATATATATGAGAGGATAATAAAGAGAGAAGAAAGGAGAAAACTAAACATGATTATTTAACATTTATGTACGTTTTTTAAATGAAAGTAATAAGCTAATAACTACAATTAACGGGTCTGAGAAGTTGTAAAATCATATATGCAAATGTGTCAATATTATTAGTATTAAGTAGATTGATAGGCCTATGTATTATCGATAAATAAAATATCAGTATTTTTATACAATGTTTCAGAAATATAACTAAGTCTTGCAACTAAATAAAAAAGAAGTGATATTCAAGTGAACTGTTCACTTGTGTACGTAAGTTCAGACGGTTTAATTGTTTTCCTTCATAGAAGAGGGGGAAAAGAATCAGTCAGTGTAAAAAGTTCGTGTATATGTTTGGTATCGATATAAGGGAGATGATAGCAGTATCATTCTCCCTGTCTCCTTAGTTATCAGCTGAGGAAGGTGTCGGTCGAAAGCGTGTTGCGCCTTCTGTTTTAACCGGCTTCTTTGTAGCGACTATCCGCTCGTGACTATGTTAGGGTCTTGTTATCAGAAAGAGCAGGCTCCACATAACGTGTTCCTTTTTAGCGGGAAAAGAATCTTTTCGTCTGTGAGACTATGACGTAGCTTATAATATTTTTGATCTTGTCTTAATATGTTTGTACCAAAAAATAACAGCTTTTCAAGATGTAATTCCGAGATTGTCTTATTTGTTGGTGCCTACGAAAGATGGGTTATTCCTACAGTGGATTAAAAAGTATTATACAAATTAAGATTCAAAGTGATATTGTTACACCGGCCGTTCTTACACAGGAGAAACAACACCGGTTGTCACTATAAATAGTGCGAGACACCAGAAGACAAAACACAGTCTTGTAACTGTCTAGCCAAGAGCTAGTCACTTTCTTACTTTGTTAATGCACTTGTTAAACCAACCCTCGACTTGACTTCCTTTATTTATTATTTACTGTGGAACAACTTCGCAACAGATATAATAAATTATATAGATATATCATTTATTATCTCACTTTGAATCTTGATTTGGATAATCATTTTTAATCCATTATATGAATAATATAATGTATATGTGATACAGCGTGACAGTCTGTCTGTGAATGAGTAAAACATGCCCCATTTTCTGGGTTGATTATACTGTTAAGTGAAATAAAAGACAGTCACTAGCGTATAAACAGAGAGCTCTTTGTGTAAACTGGCAATTGACAATGTTTATCATTGTGATTTCACCTATCTTAGCAACAGCCAATTAGCTTAGTAGTTAAAGGCATGTCGTCTAGACGGTCGAGTTTCGATCCCGGCTTCAGACATTTGCTTGTCTATCATCACTGAAGAGCTGTAATACAGCGAAACAGTATGTCTGTTGATGACTATATATATATATATATATATATATATATATATATATATATATATATATATATATATATAATACGCTTTTATTTACTCAATGGAGAACTAAATATTAATGCTTTCATATATGATTATATGTACCCGCTTTCTCTCTCCCCCCTCTCTCCCCCCCTCTCCCTCTCTCTCTCTCTCTCTCTCTCTCTCTATATATATATATATATATATATATATATATGTGTGTGTGTGTGTGTGTGTTTGTGTTTCTATGTGTGTGTGTATCATAACTATTCATTGCGATTAGACAAGCAACTGCCTCAAGCCGAGATCGAACCTCGACCGTCTAGCTACATTTGCCTACGTAAAGACTATTGCGTTTATACGCTAGTAGCAATTTGTTATTTCACTTACCAGTAAACTCGGCCCAAGGAAAAGGGAATATTTCTATAATCCACAGGCAGAGTGTTTCACTGTATCACCGCTCTTCAGTACTGTTAGAAAAAAATTGACTCAAGCCGGCATCGAAAATATTTTTTTTATCTGTTCTTGAAAAAGTTTATATATATATATATATATATATATATATATATATATGATAGACTCTGCCGTCGATTTCGATGTATGAGTGCCCTGTAAGGGGGTGGTCACGCGTGTAATTGTGATGCAAGGGTTGCGCAATCTACAACAACACCTATCCTGAGTCGTGACTGCTTGATTCCAATGGCAAGCAGTTCAAGACGATATATATATATATATATATATATATATATATATATATATATATGTGTGTATATATATATATATGTATGTGTATATATATGTATGTATATATATATATATATATATATATATATATATATATATATATATATATATGTATATATATATATTATTTCTTTTTGTTGAAAAAACATAACAATGGTGGTGTAAAATAAATAAAATTTATTTTAATCTTAGCTTTCGAGAATATACTTCTCCTTCTCAAAGAGTGTTTTTCTTTTCTTCTTTTTTTTTGTTTTACTTTTCCCGCGTTGTACGGAAAATGTTTTCTTTCGCCCTTTTTTTACTATTCCGTTTGTTATTTATCAAATCATTTTTAATTTGATTATGATATTCAGATTTAATCACTCCGTTTGCCCATTAAAATGAACCAAATTATCATTACACTATAATCAATTTTAATGAAGTAAAATTATTTTAATCTTTATTCATAAAATAATTGGATGTAAATAGCTCCAAAACTTTCAATGACGATTCGTAGAATGTTAAAGTCAAAAACAACTTTCGATCCAACAGTTTAAATGCTTTAAAATCATCTTCAAAATGCTCCAGAAGTAATTCGTTATATTCTTATCAACTATTAACAATAGATTTAAATTGTTTACTTGTTTACAAAAAAAAAACGAAATGCATTCTAGTGGATTTAATTTCGTGATTAAATTATTTTTGAAAGATGATTTTTAATTTTTCGTTTTATTTTACGCTATTGCAGTTTTGATTTTAATAACCATTTAATAAACAGTAAATAAAAATAATAATTCAATTTGTATAAATTACACACACACACGTGAACTTTTCTCATAATTTCATAAATGCAAAGAATACCATTATTTTCTCTGCTCGTAGGAAGAGGTACAAGATAACTTTTATCAATTCGAATCGCGCCCGTACGTACATTTAGCAAGAAACCGTCCTCCCAAAATAAAATATATCATAGTTACTAAAAATAGATATAAGATTAATTTAACAATATATTTTGTGAATGCAGAAGAATACGCCACACCTGCGCGGACATTACAATTATCGTAATAATTTCACGTTTCATTGAAGAAAATAGGTTAACATTGTATTGTTTCTATCGACTATATCTATCGACTATATCAGCAAGTGTCCTCGGCGTTGCCCAGGAATGCATTACGATCAATGCGTATTTCTGCTCCCAGCCCTAAACCCCGCATTACCATTTTATTCTTTTAAAAAATTTCTAGATTTAATTTTGTTTAATTAATGAATAAAATGTTTATGTTGTAATGTTCGACGTAGAGCCAAACCGTAATGTGTTATTGTAAAAGTTCCTAATGTAAAATAAGCATCGTTTTACACGAGAAAAGTTGGTGTTTAATCTTGATATAGGGTTTTGTTTTCCAATTGTATCTTCGGACAGACAAACAGACATATATAGTATAGATTGCATTAAGTTGATTTATTGAAGTGTGAGCAAATTCAGAAACATGAAGTGACGAATACACAAATAAAAAAAAGTTGGTGATTGAGGGGTCGATTTGCTTACATTTGTTTAATATAAGTAACCGGGGCAGGGAAGTTGTACAGTTATGTATACGGAAGTGTTGATATTTGTAATAATAAGTAGATTCGGGAGAGAATGAGGAATAAATATTTATTCAATACAAATAGTTAATGAAATTTTCTTTTTCAAAACCAATATGCAAATATCAGGACGTTTCATCGGATGTCTAGCTTGGTTGGCATGCCGAGAGCAGGCTCAAGGCGTGTTCACGAATAATGCCGATGGAGAGGCGCTTATAAAACCTAGTAGCAATACGTAGATC
>OY744522.1:192629929-192654929 GCA_963556195.1 Sepiola atlantica
AACATGTTTTTACTGAGTACACCTTGCAATATAAAATCCGGTTATTATTGAGTTACAATAAGAATTTATCGTCTGTGGGGGTGGGGAGCTCCTCCTAACTCGTTTATAATCTTATTGATAAAATTGTAGACAGGATTAAATATAATACATTTTTTAAAAACACAATATAATATTTGCCATAAATGACTTTCTAAACAAAATTAAGTATGTACCTAGTTTTTTAAAAAGCTATGAACTACAATAACCCGGCTGGTTTTACTTTATATATACGATATACTTAGTCATATATCATATTCAAAACACTTTTACACGCAATAAAAAAATGTCCCATATGAATGAACTTCATTCAGGTGTTGCTATTTGCTTCTTTTATTCTTTTGTAGAATCGGGTACTCACGGTAGGGACCACACGAAAGGTTACATACATTCCTATAGTAAAAGCGAGACAATATCTCAGATCAGATTCGAACCCAAAACGCCGAGTCCGCATCGTTAGCAATTGTACGTTTGTCACGCCAATGCAATAAACGACAATTAATCCCTTCTCCTTCTTTCCACGGCCCCCGTTTATCTCCACCCCTTTGCATCCACCCTCTTCTATGTCATCGGCTGGGACACACATTCATATTTAGACTGAAATCCCTGCCCACAAATACACAGACCCACACTGACTGTCTAATCAATCTGAGAGTCATTATTGCTGCTTAGTCGAGTGGGTGATTTTCATGCCTCGTCACACACTTAATTCCCCACTACAAAGACGTCACAAACAAGTCCTTCTTCCGTTCCGCTCCGACACCCAAATCAAATGAATGGGGCCAAATAATATTTCCGACTTTCAAATAAAGACATTTTTAAATGTTGCAAGATATTAAAGAATAAACAAAATGACATTCAAGTCAACTTTAGCATTAAAATTCCAAATCATAATAATGACTAAGCTAAAATATAAACAGTTGCAGATACTTAGTCTAAATGTATACATTGTTTAGTAGAACATTCGAAATTCCACGTCTTTTATACTAAGGTGTTAATGACTAGGCTATAATATATACAGTTGGACTAAGATTTCAATGGCCAACCAAAGATATAAATTATTTAGATGGTCATTCGTAGTTCCAAGGGCTTTAGAGTAAGATTCGTGTAAAATATACACAGTTGGACTAAAGCTTATCTAATAAAAAATACACAATTACTTTCAAAATCAAAAATTCTTTCGACTAAGATGCTAATGTATAAGCTAAAATATAAACAGATTGACTAGAATGTTCATCCTTAAGTTAATATATATATATATATATATATATATATATATATATATATATATATATATATATATATAGTGAATGCTTTTATTCAAACATGTACAAGGTCTGCTACACTGGCATGTCGATGTTATCGATCTACAGCTCTCAAGAGCTGAGGTCTCATCAGGCAGAAAATTATTTTTTGATTCAACCTGGTTGATAATAATTTTCTGCCTGATGAGACCTCAGCTCTTGAGAGCTGTAGATCGATAACATCGACATGCCAGTGTAGCAGACCTTGTACATGTTTGAATAAAAGCATTCACAATACAGCTCTATATTTTTTATTGAGCACTCTTTTATAAACCCGGTTTGATTCCCTTTAGATTTCTACCCTGTGGATTTTTACCCTACCTGGATTACTATATATATATATATATATATATATCTTTCTCTCTCTCTCTCTCTCCCCTCTCTCTCTCTCGCTCTTTCTATATATATATATATATATATATATATATATATATATATATATATATATATATATTAATACTATATATATATATATATATATATATATATATATATATATATATATATATATAGGGTATTGTAAAGTAACGTCCTATATTTGTAAGTTATACTTGTAAGTTATTAGTGAAATATAAGTCTTGCAGGAAATAAATGGGGAGAAAGAGTTATGAATTATGCGTTATTTTTTACTTTCGTTTTCACATTTCATATATATATATATATATATATATATATATATATATATATATATATAGAGAGAGAGAGAGAGAGAGAGAGAGAGATAGATAGATAGATAGATAGATAGATAGATAGATAGATAGATAGATAGATAGATAGATAGATAGATAGATAGATAATTTGTAGAATGCAATTATAATGCAGGAATATATCGGATAGAAGCGAAACAGAAAATAAGATAAAGCGAAGGCAAAAGTGATAATGAGTTTTTTCCTTCTTCCTTTCTTTATTATTATTATTATTATTATTATTATTATTATTATTATTATTATTA
This sequence comes from Sepiola atlantica, assembly GCA_963556195.1. Lineage (NCBI taxonomy): Eukaryota > Metazoa > Mollusca > Cephalopoda > Sepiida > Sepiolidae > Sepiola > Sepiola atlantica. Next base: position 192,632,222 of record OY744522.1, read on the forward strand.
TTATTATTATTATTATTAATTATCTTTTTTAACTATAGATCCGATTTGCCCTTAGTTTCACTTGATGATATAGTCCACATGATATTTCGGGAAAAATCTCTTCTTCGGATGTTTGTTTGATTCTGATCTTAAAATGTAGAAATTGTGTGCACTATAAGTGTTTTTAAAAATAAATTCAAATTCAAAATTCAGACTTTTATTGTTTTAGTTTCTTTTATTCGTTTCAGTATCATTTTTTTTATTTATACATGTTACTTTTTATTTTATTTCTATTTATTCATTCGTTTATTGATTTCCCTTTTGCAATTTTTTCATATTTAATTAAATTTTATTAAATGCGCGGTTTCTTTAAATGTTATGCATACAGCGTAGTTGTACATTTAAACTCCGACAGGTGTTGGACTAAGACGTAATAAGAATATTTACATAATTACAAAGAGGTTAGACACAAGGTCAGGTGTGGTTTTGAGAAGCCATCGCACTAGGATAAGCAAACTATGGCCTACAAAATTGCATGATAACTCTATCGTCCTTCCCACGCGGGGCGCCTCAGGCTACTAGCAATAAACTAACCCCTTTCTGGAGAAAAAAAGTAAATCCTGGGAGGGGGTTAAACTCATAGAACTGAACAGAACGAAACTAGCCCAGAATCATCTATAATCCGCTCTCGCGTTAGGGCTAGGTTAGGGTTAGGGAGAAGTATGTTAACAACCTTCACGTGGTCGCTCCTCCCCCCCCCTGTGAGTAAGTGATTCTAACACTGAGTCATAGTAACAAAAGCAGTGCCAACAGTATCAAGCAATTTAATAAACCGTAAGTTCTGTTGATTCATACAAATTGCCTTTTCATCTGAATGTCAGAATATTGTTAATCAGGATGTGAAGGCGGGCAAATGTTTTTGTTGGCCGTAAAATAGATTAATCATATTTGAATACAGAGTCCTCTTGAATATTCTTTCCGTAATCATCATTGTGGTTTCAGTTGGATTCCGCATGTGGAATATTTCTCAGTTTCATACGTAAATATATATATATATATATATATATATATATATATATATATATATATATATATATATATATATATATATATATATATATATAAAGAGAGAGAGACATTGAAGCAAGCTGCTATTTATATCAATCTTACTATTATATTAAAGTTGAGGTTATCAACGTTTGTATTAATAAGTGTCATTTTATATATTTCAATCACACAAGATGCATCTAAAAATGTTTGTCGGTTTGGGGATTGAGTTATGTTTGAAAAAACTTCCAAGTGCCCCATCTCTTACTTTCTATCCATCACTTTCACCCTCTCTCACACTGTTGTCTGACCAACCGCTCTTATTCTAGACAGTTAATACCACTCCTGACACTCTTTTACTTTCTCTTTCTCTCTCTCTCTCGCTCTCTCTCTCCCTCCCTCCCTCTCTCTCTCTCTCTCTCTCTCTCTCTCTCTCTCTCTCTATATATATATATATATATATATATATATATATATATATATATATATATATTAAGAATTAAAAGTAAAATACAAAATACAACGATTGGAATATTATAGAAATAAGAGAATGTCACTACCTTCAGTAATACTATGTAACAAGAGTAAGAGGGTAAGGGGGAAAGAGGGAGGAGGAACAGTGAGAGGCTAATTTTGAATTTTGTCTTTTAGCAAACTCATTTTTTTCCCGACTCAAACAATTTTACTCAAGCTCAGTGGTTGACTTAATGAGTCAAATTTTTTCTAGTATATATATATATATATATATATGGGAAATGAAAAGGAAAAACCAAAAAGGATGTTTTTTTATGTATTCATCAACGTTTCGTCTTTATTTGTAAGACTTCTTCAGGATGATAATTTTAAGAAAAATGTCATGCAAGTACGTGAAAATATTGGGTTGACATGATGGGTTGATGAGAAAAAGTAGTAGTCACTATTGGGTGCGCAGGACCGAGGTCCGGGCTTAGTGAAGTCAGTAGCATGGAATGAAATTAATCAGGATGGTTCTGAGTGAAAAAGTGGAGGGGTGGGGTGAACGGATGTGGATGGCTGTTAGTGAAGAAGTGGAGGGGTGGGGAAAGAGGAGGGGAGGGGGAGGCTCTGTGATTTTGGTGTGTGGGTAAAGTCATGGTTTTAGAAAAGATTTGAAAAATGAAAAAATGATGAAATGATGAAGAAAAAAATTTAATAGCAATAATTAACATTAAGCTCTATTAAACGTAATTAAATATTTAATATTTATCATATTTTTTTCTCGGTAGTATATATACTAAAATTGCAAGGAAACAGAGAAGATCAGCATGGTCCATGCACAAGTATGACACGCAAATTCGTTAAGCGTTCCATATTTCGGTGGATTAAGGGTTTCCGGAAGAATGGCCGCCTGTGGCGTTCTGGACTGGTTCTCATGCGCCCAACACTATGTGATACGCATCAAAGCACTTTTGTGCAGCCATCCTCTATAGGTTGCGTCTTCTACAGTGAATGACCGCCCGTGCTGGGCCAAATGCCACAACCTTCACGAGGTAACATTGTCAGTGTGCATTTGAATAGACAGAACGCTGCGGATGTAGGGGAGTCTAACCTCGATAAACAAAACCATCAACATTTATCTTTTACGGGTAGTTTTACTTCTGATGGCGATCCCATATAAACGAATGCCGCGGCACAGAAAACGGATCTGTCATTGCGCTGCTGTCAGGCGAGGGATGACTGGTTGAAGGTTCTTAGCCATTCTTCGGTAATCTCTTTCAGGACTGAGGCTTAGAAAATTTTGAACAGAATGTTAAGAGTTAAACTCTCAACTAACATGTCCACAATGTCTTGTTGAAAGCTATCAGTTAATCCTTAAACCCTAACCACATATCGAGTTCTAGCTGTTAATCAATCAGTTAACCAGGTGCCTACCCCTAACTCTAACGCTAACCGTAACCCTAAGCCTAACCGTGACCGTTACCCTAACCCTAACCCTAACATGTTCACAAAGTCTTGTTGAGAGCAATCAGTTAACCAGGTGCCTACCCCTAACTCTAACGCTAACCCTAACCCTAACCGTGACCGTTACCCTAACCCTAACCCTAACATGTTCACAAAGTCTTGTTGAGAGCAATCAGTTAACCAGGTGCCTAACCTTAACCCTAACCCTAACCCTAGCCCTAACCGTAACCCTAACCGCAACCCTAAACCTAACCCTAACCCTAACCGTAACCCTACCCCTAACCCTAAACCTAACCGTTACCCTAACCCTACCGCTAACCCTAACCCTAATAAATAAAACCATCAACATCGATCCTTTACGGGTAGTATACTTCTGATGCTGATCACTTAAAAACGAATGCTGCGTGATGGCATAGATCATCCTGCATGTCAATCGGAAGGTGCATTACTTCAGTTAAGGGAAGATTGTAGAGCATTTATGGTAGTGTCATCAGCCGTTGAAATATTAGAATAACAGTTCTTGGTAGGAACGAGTCAGAAGAATCCTTTCAACATGTGGATTATAAATCCACAATACTTATCTTGAATTGGCAACTACGTTCCTGCTATTCTTGTTTGTTTTTTTAGGAATCTATTGTGGTTTCATATTTTGGAATGTATTCTTTTCGACAATTCTATTTTAAAATCATTTTCTAATCTATTTAGTTTTTTGATTTTCTAAGTTAATTTCTGTTTATTTAATCATTCAAATGAAATGTCATATTAGGAAAATAATCATTTTCAACACCTTCTTCTTTTTTTTTGCTTTTATTTATTTTTTGTCTTTTGATTTCTACAAATGAGTTATTGGAAATTTGTTTAACTTTGAAGAAGAAATTGTAAACAACATTGATTCATTTTTTGTTACTCTTTAGAAAACGTTGTAAATTTAAATTTATAAACTGGCGGAAGCGTAGTTGCCAACGCAAGTAATAAAACCCCAACAAGCCCTGGAAAAAAGCTCGATTAAAAGTCGGCCATTTTGCGGATATTTGACCATAACATTTTAATTGGACGAATCAAAAAAGAAATATATTAAAATGAAATCATTTCTAAATCGAGGTAAACAGGATAAAGGTTTCTTTCGCATTAAACAAACAAAAAAGTTAAACAAACGGCATAAAAAAACGGAAATTGTTGCATTCAAGTTTTTATCTATTTATTTACTTATTGAAGTAATCAATTTTTTGGCAAAGCTGTTGCAAAGATGACGGGAAAAATAAACAAAATTGTTGTCTACCGACGTAAAACTTTCGCTATTTAGTTTTTGTTCTACGCGGTTTGGCGAGAATAATTGTTTCGCAACATATGAAAGAGCCACTCCTTTTTGACTCGAAAGGCAGACACGAAGTTTTCGATGAATAAACAAATAAAAGTTATAAATAAATTAATTAATAATTATGGAAGATCAGCCAGGAATTTAGTTCTGTTTCTAAATTGGTGACGATACACTTTTTATGATCTATTCAAGAGATTTAGTACTTATTAACTCACACCCATATAAATATGTGAATCTCGGGGTTGATACGCTCGTTATATCTAGCCACACTGATGAATTATGAAACGACGAATTAGCTATTTGTAGACGACTATATATATATATATATATATATATATATATTCAAGAAATGAAAGATAAGAACAAACAATTGTATATATACAATATTTATTAACACATTAGAAGTTCAAAGCAAGACGTTCCATATCTTGCTTTGAACTTCTGATGTTTTAATAAATATTGTATCTATAAAATTTGTTATCCTCATCTTTCATCTCTTCAATATATAGAGATATATAGATTATATGTAAATAGTTTATCTTTGAAAATCCATGGATTAAGGATATGAAGCTCCTTGCTTTGAACTTCTGATGTTTTAATAAATAGTGTATCTATAAAATTTGTTATCCTCATCTTTCATCTCTTCAATATATAGAGATATATAGATTATATGTAAATAGTTTATCTTTGAAAATCCATGGATTAAGGATATAAAGCTGCTTGCTTTGAACTTCTGATGTTTTAATAAATATTGTATCTATAAAATTTGTTATCCTCATCTTTCATCTCTTCAATATATAGAGATATATAGATTATATGTAAATAGTTTATCTTTGAAAATCCATGGATTAAGGATATGAAGCTCCTTGCTTTGAACTTCTGATGTTTTAATAAATATTGTATCTATAAAATTTGTTATCCTCATCTTTCATCTCTTCAATATATAGAGATATATAGATTATAAGTAAATAGTTTATCTTTGAAAATCCATGGATTAAGGATATGAAGTTCCTTGCTTTGAACTTCTGATGTTTTAATAAATATTGTATCTATTAAATTTGTTATCCTCATCTTTCATCTCTTCAATATATAGAGATATATAGATTATATGTAAATAGTTTATCTTTGAAAATCCATGGATTAAGGATATGAAGCTCCTTGCTTTGAACTTCTGATGTTTTAATAAGTATTCTATCTATAAAAAATATTCTCATCTTTCTTCTATTGAGTTAATTGCTCTATTCAATATATTGAGCTTTATATTATCACGATAGATTATTATTAAACAATACATCGCTTATCTTTAATTTAATAATAATATATATTAAATTTTTTAATGATTTCGTCTACACACTTAAAAATGCAGCAACATTTTTTATAAGTAACGGATACATTTTATTAGACAAACGAACAACACTAGTAAGGAGGACTTTTTTTCTTTTTTTAATAACTAATATAAGTTAGCAAAACATTTATACGGAACAAAACTTAGGTTTAGTATACGGAACGTTTATGTTTTTGTCTTTTAAGGGAAGTGGGGTCTGATAAACTCTGCTGGGAAGCCATGAAATTAAATACTGTCTTGTTTTTAAAATCCCGAATCAGTTTTTGATGACCCCTTAAATAATGTTAGAAGCAAACTAATATGATAACTGAAAAAGTTAAATTGACTTACATGAGTGATTTCCCACTGAACGACTTGGGACTTAAGGTTTTTTTTGTAAAATATAGTTTTAATGGTTGAGAAACTTCCAAGACTATATATATATATATATATATATATATATATATATATATATATATATATGTGAAGTGAAAAAAACCAAGAACTATTTATATATTCATCCACCTTTCGTTTTTATTTTTAAACTTTCTCAAGATAATTTATTTTAAGAAATGACATACGAGTTCAATATTTGAAAATATTTGGTGCGTTTCTAACGTGATCAGAATGTTTTTCTTCAAACAAAAAAATAGTCGTTAGAATTCAAAATATGTTTCGGTTATGACGTAAAAATAATGTTTTTGTTCCTTTTTTTTAACTATTTCATATCAATAAAAAAATAATAAATTAAATTAATACAATGAGAAACTAAGACAGACAATCAAAGTCGTGCGTTAAATAAAAATATTGTCAGTCACATGGTCACTTGCTCTTTGTGTTTTACGAACGCTTCCTGTCAAAAACATTTTTCTTTTATATTTATACTGTCATCTTGGCCTGATGAACCTTAGTCAACATAATATGAAGCCGAAATATGTATGCACATATGTAGCCAAAAATATTTTTACAATTAAAAATTTACACTAAATAAATACAGAGCTCTACTTATTATTGAGAACTATCATATAAACACAGTAGGGATTTACAGTAGTCATTACCCAACACCTATGAACATAACTTCACCAATAATACAATATATATATATATATATATATATATAATGAATAATAAAAATTTGCATTTATATTTGTTTAAATTTTTGTTTGATATTTATTTTTCCATTCCTAACTATATTTATTTAGAAGCAAATACATTTACAGACGATATTAACAAACACATACACTCACATACACATATGGTTGCGGGTTCGATCCTTGGCTTTGGATTGGGGGCTCGTTTATCCTCAGTGAAGAGCTGTACTATAGCTAAACTGTCTCTTTGTGCATAACTATACTGTATATAAATGTATGTATGTTCATTTTCTCATAGTTATGTTTATATATATATCTATATATATATATATATATATATATATATATATATATATATATATGCCTTCTATTGTAAGATGGTAGGAAACATCCCAGCAGAGTGATCGATTAATTGAGAAATCCAAAAAATAAGACAGTAATATTTCTTTCTTTTTTGGTACAGAAAATCAGTATAACATCAGTACCATCGGTTTCAAGTCCATGACGCGTTAAGGAAGAGAACCGAATGGTTAACACCTTCTCAGCTTTAAACCGACTGAACTGACATTGTACTGATTTTGCTGTAACAATATATATATATATATATATATATATATATATATATATATATATATATATATATATATATATATATATTGTGTGTGTGTGTTTGTATGTGTTTGTATGTGTAGGTTTTTATTTCAATATCATACATTTACTGAATTATTGGACGTTCCCTACTTCGGGTTTCATGGTTTAAGCGCAACTGAAAATCTGTGGTCATCACCTGACGAATAGGTCAGACGCGCTTTGACTCCGTTGCAGCTTTTCAGTTGTGCCCGACGTATAGAACGTCCAACCACTTAATAAACGAATAATATCAAAATAAACACATATAATACGTTCTTATTTACTCAATTGAGCACTCTATATTAATGCTTTCATATGATATGATTATATGTACCCTCTCATTATCTCGCTCTCTTTCTCTCTCTCTCTCTCTCTCTCTCTCTCTCTATATATATATATATATATCTATATATATATATATATATATATATATATATATATATATATATATATATATAAGTGATATTTAATACAATTACCCATTCATCTTCAGTGCAGGAAGTTAAGCCCATATATTTTTGCGCAATAATTACTCGTTCAGCACAACAATTGACATATAAAAATAATTTTTAAACGCACCAAGAATACCGTCAAGTCATCGAACGAATCCGACAAAGCATGAAATACGCAAAATAAACTTTCTCTTTCCCCCTCCCTCTCTTTCCACCTCCCTCTCCCTCTCTCTCTCTCTCTCTATATATATATATATATATATATATATATATATATATATAAAAATTATGAAAAGAGTCTTATTTTATCATTATATGTATATAAATATAAATATAAGTATATATATAAATATATATAAATATATATATATATATATATATATATATATATATATATATATATTGTGTGTGTGTGTGCTAAGCGTGGTTGCTTTTGCCTTGAGCTAATTCATAACTTTCACTAATACTCTTTATAAAATTATGAATATATCTGTTCACTCCTGTTCGTTGTTTAATAGTAAGGCAGACTAGACTCCTGGGGAAACTAGTCTAAGACAAGGAAAACTTCGACTTAACTTATGTGACAAGGTTGTAAGCAAACAAATGGACACATCTTGCCCATGAAAAAAATTAACATGCGTTTTGGAAAAAGTAGTTCGTGTTCTGCACAATTATTGATGCATTATGATGAAAATTGCACAATTATTGATGCATTATGATGAAAATTGCACAATTATTGATGCATTATGATGAAAATTGCACAATTATTGATGCATTATGATGAAAATTGCACAATTATTGATGCATTATGATGAAAATTGCACAATTATTGATGCATTATGATGAAAATTGCACAATTATAGATGCATTATGATGAAAATTGCACAATTATTGATGCATTATGATGAAAATTGCACAATTATTGATGCATTATGATGAAAATTGCACAATTATTGATGCATTATGATGAAAATTGCACAATTATTGATGCATTATGATGAAAATTGCACAATTATTGATGCATTATGATGAAAATTGCACAATTATTGATGCATTATGATGAAAATTGCACAATTATTGATGCATTATGATGAAAATTGCACAATTATTGATGCATTATGATGAAAATTGCACAATTATTGATGCATTATGATGAAAATTGAGATCGTTTGGTAATCTGAGCGTAACCTAAACCTTTTTTGGGACGCTAGAAGTAATATTCTTAATTTACTTTTATTTTATCCAAAGAACTTTGGCTTTAAATTGTATTCTGAAAAAACTTCGCCGCATAGGATCCAATAACCCAAAACAATCGGACATCTTTGTTGTATAAAATGGTTAAAGTCGTATATTTTTACGTTAACATAAATAATATTTCCGACGGAAGTGTATTCATCGTTGATTTAAATGGATGGAAATGCGAACTGAAATGCAGTTTAAGCTAACCATCATGACATACCAGGGAGAGACTAGAGAATGACACCTCTCTTACTGACATAGAAATCCCACCTTCTGAAACCCTCCTTCCTGGCTCAAAAACACTGTGGATCAAGTGGAGACCACTCATCCGCCTCAGAACGGGAATGAGGCGATCAAAAGTTGCTATGGTCAGATTCGGATTCAAAACCGACTCAACGATCTGCGAATGTGGAGAGGCGTATCATACGATACAGCACTGCCCTTTTTACCATCTACTACCAACGCAGTGCAGCATCAAAGATGTTGCATCCTTCACTGATAATGTGAAGGACTGCGTAAACAAGTGCGTAACACAAAAAAGTCATTAAATCTTTGAATTACTTACTTTTATTCATCCAAAGCGCGAGGCATATTGCCAGTGAAGTGTAAGGGACTATTGGGATAGAACGTAGATTTATAGGGGCCAACCTGGGTGGGGAGTTTGACCGCAAGATATTTGCTCACATTACATTCAAACTTCTACATGTTGGTACATTCGGATGAGTACCTACCTGTACCTGGTACGGTATTCACCCGGGATTGGTTGAACCGGCTTCATCCAAAGGAGGAAGTTTCATGGAAGTATTAAATTTATAAGCGGTCCTTAGTCGCATGTATATCCAATGTTAGGTTTTTGCAGTTCTTTCAGGCAGATGTCGACATCCTCCTACATACAGCGCCTGGTATTCCCAAATGGTTACCCCTCTGGTATTGGACAGGCTCAACGTTGGTTAACTTTAGTGGTCTAATGAGAACCAGTGTGTAAACGTGATTATGCCGTATAATTCTGGTAAACAGGAAGCAGAAAGGACATTCTAAAGGGGAGCAGTCTGAAGAAATAAGTTATCAAAGTAGAAAACCTTCCGTTAACTATGGACCTTTAGAGTGAAGGCGTGGGATTTACCAGCTAGTCGAGTATTTATTTACCTCCCCAGGAGGTTAGGCACAAGGCCAGTGTTATCTTACTCCCACTAGGTAAGATGTGACCCAAAGTCGGGTCGGAAAGAGGGACTTGAAATGCCAGCGCCCGAGAAGGTGAGCACTCTGGCCATTAAAAATTGCATAGGCAGCTCCGTCGGCATTCCCCGGCAGCTCAGGCAGTAAGCAATAAACTTACTCCTCCCCCAAGGAGGGGAGGCAAAACCTGTGAGGGTGGACCTCCTAGAACTGCTCAAGACTGACCCATAGACCGGCGTAAATCAAGTCCTGAAGGCCAAGACGATACCCGTTTATGGGGTGTAGTATCCATCGGAACAGATACTACACTTTGATCTTAGCCAAAAGGCCAATAGTCTTTATTTATCTTCCTTCCACAAGGTAAGATGTGACACAAGGTCGGGAAAGTGGGATTTGAAAAGCCAGCGCCCGAGAAGGTGAGCACTCTGGCCTACAAAAAATGCTTGGGCAGCCCCGTCGGCATTCCCCGGTAGGGGCGCCTGAGGCAGTAAGCTATAAACTTACTCCTCCCCAAAGAGGGGAGGCAAAGCCTGGGAAAGTGGACCTCCTAGAACTGCACAGGACACACCTATAGACCGGCGTAAATTAAGACCCGAAGGCCAAGACAATACAGGTCTATGGGTTGTAGTATCCATCGGAACAGATACTACACTTTGATCTTAGAGAAATGGCCAAAAGTCGAGTAGGTCGGGGGTATTTTCGTTGAGAAGGTACAAGTACAGTATTTTCATGGGAGCATATTCTGTTGATTTAATTATTTGGAATAACAGTTTCTGTATGGAAAACCGAGAACTGCTACCAATTTGACACTACCACGAACAGTTCGGAGCCGATCATTTTCGTATGCGTCGACCAAACGTGAGCCGGTTGTGAGAGATCAATTATAAACACAGAATGGTACGGGAACTTGAACCGAACCAAAATATGGTAGAAGGAATCAAATGGTTACGTTCTATTCTGATTATATCGCATATCTGCTTCGCTGTGAGACATCATCATCTTCCTTAAAACGAGTGAATAATTATATGAGGTCTTCTCAAATTGAAAAGCGTTTGAGTGATTCGGTTTTCGACTAATGAAGAGTTTTATTTGTATTAATTAGTCACCGTTTATCAAGGCCCAAAGGCAACTCAAGGATTCGTGAGTTTTTCAGGTGGTCGAATAGACAAATGTCTTGAGGATTGGAGACGATGGTTTAAACTGGGCAGACTTTAATTATTTAAGAGGACGATTCAACAAGAATTTATCAGCATTGGATTTGGAAACAATCATGTTGTAGTCAGCTGGGAAGCAGTTCCATAGTATTATGTTCCTCGGATCGATAGATCTGAGAAAAAAATCTGCTCATGGTAGTTCCGTTAAGCTCAAGGTACACAGAGAAATATAAAAAAAATATTCATAGTGGTTGTAGCTAGAGGCCTTTTTTTTTCAGTGAAGGTTTGACAGGATGGGGACAGAGAGTAGAGCTAAGTCGAGCACCTACCATGGAAATAACGATACAGTAAAGAAGTGATCGACGAATTTGCGAAAAAAGAACGAAGAATTAAATTAACTTACAAATGAATAAGTTTTGTTTATGTCAATTTTATTATTTTCTAAGAATGTTCTCGTAACCGTTAATAGTCGTCATAGACTGACTGCCCTCATTTGAAATTCATCGTTCGCAATTAATATATATATATATATATATATATATATATATATATATATATATATATATATATGTGTGTGTGTGTGTGTGTGTGTGTGTATGTGTGTGTATAATTTTGTTATATACACGGTGTTCCCAAAAGTCTTGGGAACATTTCAAGTCCTCATATCTTCTGAACTATGAATGGAAATAAGATGAAACTGGTACCATTTTAAAGCCGAATTCATTAAGTTTTCTTGTAATGCTAATGATTTGTTCATATCTTTTTAGGACTAGTAATGGCGTACACTCAACCAGAAAAAGGCGTTTTGCGTCCTTGAATTGTTAAAAACTGAATAATTCACATTGTTCAACGTACATTTCGCACAAAATTCCGAAAAGAGGCCATGTCCAAGAAAGCTGTCTTCTTTGAAAGAGAAACCGTCAATGGTGATACGCAGCTAAACATGCTGGAAAACTGGTTGGTGGATAAGTTGATTGAGGAAGAGTTTGACGACCACATTTTCCAACAGGATTGGGTGCCACCGCACTGGAGCCTCAAGGTTAAATAGTATTTGAACACAACACTGTCAGACAGATGGATTGGACGGTCTGGGCGAGATGATCGCGTTCTCATACCCTGCCCTCTCAGGTCTCCCGTTCTTACACCCTGCGATTTATTTTTGTGCATCTCCTGTATTTGCCATAATCATCTATCGTTCTTTAGTTGCTCTTTAAAAGAAGACAGTTTTCTTAGACATGGCCTTTTTTCGGAATTTTGTGTGAAATGCCCGTTGAACACGTGACCATGATGCAGTTTTTGAAAATTCAAGGACGCAAAACGCCTTCTCTGATTGAGTGAACGCCATTACTTAGTCTTAAAGTATATTAAAAAATCATTAACATTACAAAAAAGCTTAATGAATTTTGCTTTAAAATGGTACCAGTTTCATCTTACTACCATTCATAGTCCAGAAAATATGAAGACTTGAAATGAATTCAAGACTTATGGAACACCGTGTATATTCTCTTTTTTTACAAACGACCTACAACTTATCAAGGCCCACAGGCCATATGAGGATAAATGTTAGTGATTTTGATATGTAAACAGGGAGATACCGAGGGGATCAGTAACAATGACTGTAACTGGTCAGAAAGTGACTATTTAAGACGACGGATGTGTATGTTTACATTGGATTTGTAAACTGCAATATTTATAAAGTTAGGTATGTACACACACACACACCCATATATATATATATATATATATATATATATATATATATATACATATACATATATATAGTCATGTGATATATTTTTACTATAGATGTTAATCCATTGAAATTCCAGTGTTTATAAAAAGTGCTCAATAACAAGTAGAGCTGTTTTTAATATTAATTTCAATTTATACAAACATTATTGGTTACATATGTGCATACATAATAGAGAGTCAATATTCTTCAAACCTTAAGAGAAATAAAAAAAAATCATTTTTGTTTTTAAATTTCTCTTCAGGAAATTAACTCTTTATCGGAGAGGACAACTGAAACATGTATGCACATATGTAACCAATGTAATGTTTGTATAGATAAAAATTCATTCTCTCTCTCTTTCTCTCTCTCTCTCTCTGTCTCACTTTCTCTCTCTCTCTCCATATATATATATATATATATATATATATATATATATATATATATATATATATATATATATATATATATATATATATATAGGGTGGGCCAAAATAAGGGTCCTATCTTTAAATTTGAATAACTTGAATTTGAATAACTTCCACAAAATAAAAGTTCAACTCACCAAACTTTATGTGTGTGTAGACTGACCCTTCCGAGATTTTTTGAAATAAACAAAACAAATTTTAGCCGAAAAACACTTCTTAAAACTTACAAAAACTAAAGTATTGTTTTTTACACTGTTTTGAGTTTTTTAAGCAAAAATAATGTTTTCTAAATGAGGGTACGTTCCTTAGGGCTAATACGGCTCATGCTTGCTTCGGAAGGGGTCCTTTACTTATTCTAAAAAAAAAATTAAAAAAATCAATAAATAAAAAAGTTATGAATTTGTAAAAATAGGACCCTTATTTTTGCCCACCCTGTATATACCTCATTGGGTAAAACTCATTCGAGCTCCCGGCACTTCTTGACAATGTTTACATTGAGATATCACTTACATTCAGCTCGACGGTTCAGTTTGAATCCCGGCTTAAGGCACTAACTGGTCTAGCCGCACTGAAGAGCTGTGATGAAACGAAACAGTCTATATGTGGATGACTATATAAAGCTCCCTTTTGGTAGAGCTTATTTGTAAGGAACTGCCAACTGCCATTAGCTTTAAGGCATAGCTCATTGGGTAAAACAATTCGAGCTCCCGGCACTTGACAATGTTTACATTGAGATATTACTTACATTCAGTCAGTGTCGTATGATAGCGCAGGAGTATTGATTTACTCCCCTCCAGGAGTTAGGCAAAATGCCAGTTTTTATCTTACTCCTACAAGTAAGATGTAACCCAAGGTCGGGTCGGGAAAGTAGGGTTTAAAAATTGGCTGGGCAGCCCCGTCGGCATTCCCCAGTAGGGGCGCCGCAGGCAGTAAGCAATAAACTTACTCCTCTCCAAAGAGGGGAGGCGAAGCCTGGGAGGGTGGACCTCCTAGAACTGCACAGGACAGACCCATAGACCGGCGTAAATCAAGCCCCGAAGGCCAAGACAATACCAGTCTATGGGGTGCAGTATCCATCGGAACAGATACTACACTTTGATCTTAGCCAAAAGGCCAAGAACAGTTGATAGCGCAGGAGTAGGGACGCCGACTGTTAGCTCGCCGGTTGAGTTTCAATCCAGGCTTGAGGCACTAACTGGTCTAGCTGCACTGAAGAACTGTGATACAGCGAAATAGTCTGTATGTGGATGACTATATATATATATATATATATATATATATATATATATATATATAAAAGTAATCTCCTAAACCAATGAACGGATCATTATAAATTTTGATTATATATTCTAAGAAATACAGTAAGTGACATCGTCACATTATTTTTATCGTAAACGTTAATCTTATATGTTTTTTCTATGAACCGATCGTTATGAATTTTGGCATCTATATTCTCGGTAACACTGAGTTATATAGACACATTATTCTTTTTTGTAAACTTTATCATTTAGTGGCTGCACCTACCCCATACGTGCACTCAAAAAACGTTTTATATAAGTTAGATAAAAAATAATGTAATGAAAAGAATTGGTCTTTTTCAAATTCTAAGTGATACATTTTTAAAAAGATCGGTGCGCGTGAGTGAGGTTCAATAATATGTATGTGCTTCGTAAAATCCGAAACTATTGAACTTATCATTATGAATAATGGCATATGCATTATGGGCAACAGGGCGAATAACGTGGGCACATTTCTTTTTGTAAACGTTACCATTTAGTGAGGGTGTGCCACCGAAGCTGTAACATAACCTCCACAAAAATGTTAAAAAAATCATTAAACTTTTAAACTAATGCTATATTTATTGCTAACACCTGTCATAGGACGGTTATTTGTCTAGTATATATATATATATATATATATATATATATATATATATATATATATATATATATATATATATATATATATATATATATATATATCTTGATTTTAATCTTCGTATATATATATATATATATTTAATCTTCGTATATATATATATATATATATATATATATATATATATATATATATATATATATATATATATATAATAAAATGACGTAAGAAGCCCTTTTTAACAATGCGTGAAAGAATTTATTTCTTTTTTTTCTTTTTCCAATCAATTTCGAAGTCTACAAACTTCATCTTCAGGGATGTATTTTTTTTTTTTTTTTATAAAATAAACAAACTTTTAATTTTGTTTATAACTAGCATCGAGATGGTGTGACGCTCTCCGCCAAGATGGAAAAGGGCGGAAGTGAAAAATATTAAGAACGATTATGCCAGGGGCAAGATATATATATATATATGATGATTAAATGGATCAGAACATTCCAATTGTTCAAAGAATTAGAACAACAAGTCTAGTATGACGTACGGTCGTTTCCAAAACATTCTGGAAATACTTTAATTTTAATTTTTTTAATTTTTCAATTAAAAATTTTTTTTTACAAAGCCACTCCAGAATGTCACTTCATCAGCGCCTTTAGCAGCACATCTTACAGAAAATTAAAGGAAGAAAATAATAAGTTCGTCTTAGAGGAACATCTATTGACAGGAGGAGATGCAAGGACAAATATTAGAAACAGAAATAATTTACAAATATAAAATAAGAATATAAAGATAAACCGATAATAATAATGATAAAAAGACATTATAAACATTATCTAAATTATAAAGATAAAATGAAAATAAAAATAAAAATAAAATAAGGAATAAAATAAAGTAAAATATAATGTAAAATATGAAACTAATAATTGAATATATAAAGGAAAACAAAGGATAAGAGATAAAAATAAAAAATAAAATATACAATTAAAATATATATATAAATATATATATATATATATATATATATATATATATATATATGCATTTTATACGTACATGAAAGTAATCCATAGACACGTGTTTCTGGCTCACAACCGTAATTAGCATGGCTAACTCAGACAATGTCAGATGTTGATGTCAATAGTCTAGCGTTGTACCCCTGGACGATGAGGCTTAGAAACACGTACGGTTTTTATCACCTACATATTTTTAATGTATTTATATGTAATGACTTTTGTAGGTGATTGCAGTGTTTGTTAGTTGGCGATTACTTTATTATGTTTACTTCCTAATATTCTGCATTAATATGTATTACTTAGGAAGTGGACAACTATAATAAAGTAAGTGCAAACTAACAAACGCTGCAATCATCTACACAAATAATTACACACACACACACGCATATATATATATATATTTACATGGTAAACAGCTGATGATCCCCGTGTTAATATTAGACGCTTAAGGTCTCCTGTTTTTGTTTCACTCTTAGATACTTAACCCCCCCCTTTTTATTATTTTATTAACTATTTTTTTATTTATTAATTTTCTAACAAATGTTAAGTCTGCAATATCTTGGATTTAGTTAGTTTCTCTGGGAATTTAAACTGCATTTTACTTTTTTTTGTTTTTTTTTTTGTTTAAAATGACAAAGCTTCTTTAGACTATATATATATATATATATATATATATATATATATATATATATATAATATATAATATATATATATATATATATGTATATATATATATATATATATATATATATATATATATATATATATATATATATATATATATATATATATATATATATATATACTAGCGTGACCTTGTGGAAATTCCAAGGTGCTTTTTACATCAATCTGTATTAGTTATTGTTAATAATAATATTGTAATATTGTCTGTCGGGGTCCATACTGTTAAGAAAAAATAATGCTTTATTCATTCCGCAAAAATAATTGTCATTGCCAACTAAAATCTTCAGGTCATATTGGCAGTAATTAGGGTGAGGCCACGGATGGTGTAGAACTAATAAAGAGTATGGAGGGTTCGGGTTAGGGTTAGGGTTAGAGTTAGCACGAATGGTGTAGAACTATAAATGAGTATGGGAGGCGGTTTATAATGTGACCAGATTTTTTATTTTAAACCGAACTAAAAACATGAATGTTAGTCAGATGGTAATTGTTTCATTTTTTTTATTACGCTCTTTTATCTTTTAATCATCTTGGAAGAAATTTCACGGTGGAGTACTTTAAATCAACTTCTGGACACGGCAGTGCGTGGGAGGAAGATTTAATAATTGAGGATGTCTATTATATCAAGCGGCCAGTCGGGTACCAAATTGGGGTCAACGATCTAACATCCCCACCACTGTATATAGAACAACCACCCTTACCATATATGTTTATAGATAGACATATGCGTGTTTGAGTGTACATGCCGGTCAAGCCGACGACACTGCGATACCATGTCCATATTCAAACGGCTGCGCATAAATACATATTTTTCAGCGAAAGACTTACAAGCAATTAATCAAACCAATAGAAAAGAGATGGTCATTCCATAGGTCAAAGAGCGCATATTCAAGTAGTATACCGGCCGCGTAACGTATTTGAGGACAGATTTATACTTACACAAAAAATGATTCTTAGAAATCGATAATAATGTCTTTTTATTGAAAAACGTTTTTGAGGATAAGAATGAATATTTCGTTTTAATATGATATTCATTACATTTTCTTTCAGCTTCGATAACGGCATTTATGTAAGGTATGAATCGCCTACATGCTAGGATACTGTGATCTTGTTTTCGTATTAGACATTACTAGAAATATAGAGACATATGTATTAATTAGTGTTATTGGAGTGCGCAGTAACCGTTTTTCGAACTCTGCTCCATACATAGTAGTCCAAAAGATTGAGATCTGTGGAGATAGGAGGTCACACTTTAGATGTTATATGATCATGAAATTTTTTTTCATCAATTTCTACGTGTATGGGTATATCGTCGCGAAACCATGCAATAAGCAGGAAGTTGTATGGTTACTGTTACACCGGCCGTTCTTACACAGGAGAAACTACACCGGTTGTCACTATAAATCGTGCGAGTCACCAGAGACACAGAGAAGACAAAGCACAGTCTTGTAACTGTCTAGCCAAGTGCTAGTCACTTTCTTACTTTGTTAATACACTTGTTAAACCAACCCTCGACTTGACTTCCTTTATTTATTATTTACTGTTGGACAACTTCACAACAGTTACCTTCCACGCACATCTGTAGTTGTTCAACGGCGACTTTTCGAGATGGCTGGACATGTATCTTGACGCAATGAATCTGCTGGAAAAGTGCTTCTCTGGTTCCCAGGGTAAGAACGACGAGCTGGGACGGGCTGGGACGGCTTGGACGGGCTGGGAGGGCTCATATTACAATCTAGATTGGTCACTGGCCTGGTTGCAATGAGTGAACAAGCATCATGGCGTACGAACTTTATGAACGATGACAGAAAACAAGAAGACAGTAAACGATTTACTTTGTCTGACGTTTACTCAGCACACACAAAAATGCATCTGATTTTTCTAGGGATAGGATTTCACAATGCCCCGTCTCACATACGTTGTTCTTTTGCAATCTATCTCAGAGATATGTTAGGATTACCAACAACGGTGTGCTGTATTTGCCGAATTAATTCAGATGTTCTAATGCTATCAGTGTGTCTAGAATGTCTCCTACGTTTGGATAATGGTGGCACTTTTCCATTTTAAGCGCTTAAGTCTGCGAACTTCGTAAACAAATGATCAAGCTACATTAAAAATGGTTCTATCTTTAAATATTTATATTCAGCCTTTATCGTCACGAGAACTGCGGGCCTCTTCGTTTGCTTTGTAATTATAGGAGCTGCTATTGATAATTCTGAAATATAGAACATATGAAGTTCCAATAATATTCCTGCTATAATAAAAAATAAAGCATCTCCACAAATCACTTACGCACCGTCTTGTACATTATATCATTGCGCTTAAACTAGTTTTATTTATCTATGTTGACACTGGACAGATTTAATGATAAGTATGTGTCGCTTGGAAAAAACAATTAATTTCATGACAGGAACGCATTACACATTTTAAATTCTAACGGCTTTTCGTTGGAAAAAAAACATTCATTCCACATCACGGACGCACGAATGATTTCTACACATTTTACCTTATTTCTTCAAATCAATCATACACAGGAAGTGTTGCAATAAAGACGAAACTTTAATGCATATATAAATAAATTTTTTTATTTCATTTTATATATATATATATATATACATATCAAAAGTCATATACACACACACACACATATATATATATATATATATATATATATATATATATATATATATATATGTATATATAAATATATATATATATATATATATATATATATATATATATACTTATCGAATGTCCGTCCACGGACAGGTATGAATAATGAGTTAGTTTTGCGGTTTAAAAAAATATTATTGACGCGCACCGATCCTTTTAAAATGTATTATTTGATTTAACTAAAAATCTAACTTATTTTGAAAGTTTTTAGGAGAGGGTGCTAGTTTGGGTGGGCGTACGCCCTAAATTATAAAGTTTACTAAATAGAAGAAATAATGTTCCCATGTTACTCGCCGTGTTGCCGAGAATATACATTCCAAAATTCATAATGATCCATTCATTACTTAATGAGCTTATTCTATATATATATATATATATATATATATATATATATATATATATATATATATATATATATATATATAATATGAAAGTATATCTATGGAAATAAAACTACACAGAGGCGCCTATGTGTCACATTACCCGGGTATCATCAGGCTAATATATATCAGTAAATTACGCCATCTGATGACGATCAGAAGTGCGCGTGGAACCATGGTAATGGCATATTAAAATAGAATACAGAATCCTTTTAAGCAATATAAAGTTCTGTAAGAGAAAGTATCCAGCACTGTATACAAGTGCACATATAAAAACTGAACAAGTCAATTATATATATATATATATATATATATATATATATATATATATTCCAACCTAAGACAACTTCACTAACAATTCCACCCCCTCCCCTTTTTTCACTCACAACCATGCACAAGCATTTCACTCTCTACACCGACTTCTCTCAACCTGGACCTTTGTCCTGCGCTCCCAGTAGTGGCTACTACTTCTTCTCATCAACCATTCATGTCAACTCAATATTTCTATGTACTTGCATGACATTTTTCTTAAAATTATCAAGCTGAGCAAGTCTTACAAATAAAGACGAAACGTTGATGAATACATAAAAAACAACATCTTTGTGTTTTCCTTTTTCATTTCTCATATATATATATATATATATATATATATATATATACTAACATTTTAAATAAATATTATTATTATTATGACCTATATATATATATATATATATATATATATATATATATATATATATATATATAAACTTTCTGCCTGATGAGACCTCAGCTCTTGATAGCTATAGATCGATAACATCGACATGCCAGTGTAGCAGCCCTTGTACATGTTCGAATAAAAGCATTCACTATATATATATATATATATATATATATATATATATATATATATATATATATATATATATATTAATAATGGAGAGTTTGTATATGCCCGTCTGAATCAGACACCATACTATTACTTAAATATCTAAAGCTGAAATTATAGGATTGCTTATATTACTAATAGAGATTTATGATACGTATCTCTGGAGCCGAAACTATACTATCACTTGTAGATGTGAAACTGCAACTATACTATTGTATTATAGGTTACATCTCAATTACAGTTTCTGTACTAATTAAGACTTGTGTGATAACTTTAAAAGCTCAATTCAGCGTCGTAGTGTCGTATCTCTTCTGTGATACAACGAAAACCGGTCTATTTATGATCTCCTTTATTGGTAAGGGGATTAACCGTCAGTTGTTAGCGATAATGCATAGCTTTTTATAAAGGAATAGCGTACGCAAGGTATGTGCTGGTGAATGATGACATCTCAGTTTGCAGAGTTAAAATCCGATCTTAACCTTAGATTATATTTGGAAAGAACTAATTCTTTCCAAATATGATCTAAGGTTAAGATCAAATTTTAACTCTTCATGATGAGATCTCAGTTTATAACAGCTGTTGATCGATAACATCGACATGCCAGTGTCGCAGATTTTGTACATGTCTGTGTAAAAAAATAATCATATATATATATATATATATATATGCTGTCTTTAAACCTACTCCTTTGTTATATGATAATATGCATTTTGACGCGGAATTAATTTCAATAAAAACTTTCACCGAGATATTTTACAATGAATACTTTGTGATTTTTGCTTTGTTTTTAGTAAAACTGGTTATTTTATTTTGACATTGTTATTGATTTGTTTTGTTTAATGGACACCTAAAAAATATTGATCTGAAGATAATCCAGTGTTTTAAAATATTTTATGGTTCATTAGTTGACTTGAAATAAACAGTACCTTGAAACGGCTGTAAACAACTATAATTCCCTTATATATGTGCGTAATTTTAGACATGAAATTATTTAAAGCGTCAAACACACACAAACACACACACACACACACATATATATATATATATTTATATATATATATATATATATATATATATATATATTCAACCGAATATTGAGCTACTGGCATTTGCAACTCGATTATTGTTTTTAACACAAAATGAGTTTTCTATTTAACCTAATTTAAAGAATATCTGCACGTGTGTGTATATATGTATGCATGCATATATATATATATATATATATATATATATATATATATATATATATATATATATATATATATATATGTATATATATATATGTGTGTGTGTGTATACATAGCTGGTTTTCTCTAATATATATATATATATATATATATATACACACACACACACACACACACACACACATATATATATATATATATATATATATATATATATATATATATATATATATATATATATATATATATATATATAGTAAATTGTAATAAACAAAATAATGACATATTATTTATATAAGTTCCAGGAATTCAACATACTGTCGATGGTGAAAAATCTAGGAACTGATATATATATATATATATATATATATATATATATATATATATATATATATATATACATAAGGTATTAAGCTAAAAGAAGGATTTTTTACTTTTAGAAATTTGAACCTATCGCGAAATGATTTAAGCTCAATATACGGGATAGAGCAATTATAAAGATAGATGAAAGAAGAGAAATAAAAATGTGAGAATTACAAATCTA
>OY744522.1:192662429-192694929 GCA_963556195.1 Sepiola atlantica
TATTTTGAATATTTGGCCAGGGTTTACTTGTAGGGTGAAGTATCCTTATGTCAGGATGTACCGACAAACCCTTGTATAGAGAGACCGAAGCCGAAGACACTTGAGAATAGTGTCTAGTAGGTAATTCAATCTCCCCCCAAAGTATAAATCTCCATATATATATATATATATATATATATATATATATATATATATATATATATATATATATATATGTGTGTGTGTGTGTGTGTTTATATAAAGTTAGGCATGTGTATGTTTATATATTTTTATTATGTGATCTACTCCTAAAATTATTTATCGATCACTGCTAGGTGTAAGAGTGAGGAATGTGCGCTATATATATTGACTTTACTTGTAAGTGGAGCAAAGAGGGTAGTAAGCTCCTCGTTTAAATTCATATACCTTCAATTGATGTGACATTTAAACAATATGTATTAGACATCAAACAATAAATATTCCCAAAATTCCAGTAAGTTTGGAGTATTTTAAAGGGATTTTAGGGGGCATCATATGGACATCACCTCCAATGTGAAAATTAAAATATTTCAGATTTGCATTAAATTTGATACATAGACATTAGACCCGAATTAAGCAAGATTCTCTGAATTTTAATTCCTTCTTTAGACCTCTTAAGCTTAAGCCTGGAATTTTAGACATTTTCTAGAATCGAAATTACATAATGATTGTGTATTAAAATTGGAATATTCTAGGCTCATGGGTTGGTTCATCATTCTGATAACAGACCATCTTTGTCGGAATAAGCTATGTTTTGACTCGGTGCACCCCTATTGTTTGAGGCGCCCCTGCCAGGGAATGTCAACTGGTCCGTTCTAGTTTATTTTTTCACCCGACCAGAGTTTCTTTTCGGTGAAGCTCGTTTCCACTAAATTCCGGCCTTGTGCCACACCTTTCTACAGTATGAAGCATGTGAACACCAAACTATTCGTTGCAAAGACTCACATGTGTTCATCCTTTTCATCACCAAAAAATCAGAGAATTACGAAATTTTGATTCTTCAACATTTTTTCAATGAATTCACAACAAAATCTCGTCTTACTACAACCACTGTAAAGGATTTTCCATTTCTCCCCCTGTGTACCTAAAACTAAATGAAACTTCCATGAACAGAGTTTCTTTTCCAAGAATTTTCTATCCGTGGAATACAATACCACAGGGTTGCTTCCCAGTTGAATACAACATGGTTGTTTTCAAGTCCAAAGTTAACAAATTCTTGTCGACCTGTCCGCTTCAATAATCAAATTATGAGCATTCACCCATCATTTCTAATCCTCTCAAGATGTTGTTCATCGCCAACTGACAATCTCATTAACCCATATCCTCGAATGGCCTATGGGCCTTGATAACCGGTGACTTCTGAGCAATATACACACACACACACACACACATATATATATATATATATATATATATATATATATATATATATATATATATATATCTTTGTGTTTCTCTGATGATAAGAATACATTCTTTGAAAAGCCATGGCTTAAGGAAGGATTTTTAAAATTTGAATACAACTTGTTTTGAAAAAACTGAAGGTGTAATAGGTTTTGTGTTCTTACAATCTTTATTTTCGTCCTTTACTCTCTCTCTCTCTCTCTCTCTCTCTCTCTCTCTCTCTATATATATATATATATATATATATATATATATATATATATATATATATATATATATATATATATATAAATGTCATACTTAGAAGGCAATGCAATGCAGATGTGTGACGGATAGAAACAGGTTGGAGGTAATAAGACATATAATTGTGGAACAAGTTAGATAGTTTCACCCCTAATACAATATATATATATATATATATATATATATATATATATATATATATATATATATATATATATATATATATATTCTCTAACCCACACACATATCTGTCTATCTACACAATGTTACAATGTTATGTAATACCTGTATCAAGATGGTCTGGTGGAAACCCCGTATGATATATATCTGAACCGTGCTCAAATCAAGTTCAAGCGTGCATATGAAGGATTATATGTTTTATTTGCTCCAACTTGTGTCTATTTGTCACACCTCTGCATTGTATTGCCGTCTAAGTATCACATTTTATATACAAGTAAACAATGCTTCAAGCAAACTACATCAACCTCTTATATATATATATATATATATATATATATATATATATATATATATAGAGAGAGAGAGAGAGAGAGAGAGAGAGAGAGATGTAAAGGAGTAAGGCTACCAACATTTGTAGAATTTTTTTTTCAACATTTATTTATTATTTTGTTGTTTTATCATTTTATAATTTCATATAACGCGTTTCAAGCGGTGGTCCGCTTTCATCAGATATGTACATCCATTATTTTCATTTACTAAAATCGATTATTTATTGAAATAAAAAAATGCAATAGCATAATCTACTAAAACAAGAGTAAAAAAAAATCGTAATTTACAAAAAGAAAAAAATAATTTAATTACGTTTCTTCGTAGACAAGTTAACTTTTTAATTTCTTTTACTGGAAGTTGAACAAGAAAATAATGAACTATTTTGCGGTCTTTCGAAATTTGAAAAGAAATCTGGAAGCATTTAAACTATCGAATAGAAAGTTTAAAATATTGAAAGTTTTGGAAGCTATTGTCATCGACTAATTTAAATAGAGAAATAAGAATCATAAGCTTAACCACAATTAATGATACTTTTATAACAATTTGATTTAGTAAATAATTTAATAACCAAACAATATCATAATAATTCAGTTTAACTTTCAAAATCCTATTTTTTAAATATACATATTTAAAAACAAACTGTGTAGTTATAAAACAAAGAAGCGAAATAAAACCGAAAGTAAAACAAAATTCCCTAACAACACCGGGTAGATACAACTAAGTTCCATAGGTATTATTGTAGATTAACACTCTGAGCTACCACTCCCCCAAAGAGATGCTACATTTTTAGGCGATTACGTGTAAACACATGTAAAAACTTCGGCGGAAAGAAAAATATTTTTTTAATAATCAGTTTCGCATATAAATTTAACGTAAAATGATCTCCCATCTCTGGGTCATTCTAGCGTGTTAGGTCAGTTAATCTATGTATTATATTTTGCGCTATGGGAGATAAATTCTGTGCTTTTTTTAGCAGGTGGTTCTACATTTTTATACAATTATGTGCGGTTTTACGATCTTGCTACTCGGACTTAGGGTTAGTGGAAAATTATTCAGTTAACTGTCCTAACAAGTTATAATCTAAAAATGTACCGTTTTATAAAAATAAAACAACTTTTTCAATATAAAGTCTAAACGATTTTCTACCGAAAGAAAGTGTGACGGAATTTAAGTTTCGGCAAACAACAAGTGTTTTTTATTTATTTAATATGTTTGTATCATTAAAAGAGATTCTATATATCTTCCGACATATTTAGAATGGACAGATAAATAAAAATGTAGAGACTTCTAGATCTTTGCGGAAACCATCCTTTCCGTCCGCACCCCTGAGTGGGTTTAGGAGATTTTGAGCGTCGGCTTTGTGTGTGGGTGTGTTGCATGTGGTGCACAGTCAAGTTTAAGTCAACTAGGCGTGTTGGCTGAAGAGCGCACTGGATTGGGAGAAGATTTCGATTTTCCGAGAAGAATTTTCGGTAAAAGACAGAGATGGACTTTTTTCTTTCTTTCTTTCTTTCTTTCTTTCTTTCTTTCTTTCTAACTTTTCTCCCCTTTTCTTTCTTTCTTTCTTTCTTTCTTTTTTTCTTTTTTTCTAACTTTTCTCTCCTTTTTCTTTCTTTCTTTCTTTCTTTCTTTCTTTCTTTTTTTCTAACTTTTCTCTCCTTTTTCTTTCTTTCTTTCTTTCTTTCTTTCTTTTTTTCTAACTTTTCTCTCCTTTTTCTTTCTTTCTTTCTTTCTTTCTTTCTTTCTTTTTTTCTAACTTTTCTCTCCTTTTTCTTTCTTTCTTTCTTTCTTTCTTTCTTTTTTTCTAACTTTTCTCTCCTTTTTCTTTCTTTCTTTCTTTCTTTCTTTTTTTCTAACTTTTCTCTCCTTTTTCTTTCTTTTAACTGTTTTCTTTCCTGATTTCTTTCTTTTTTCTTTCTGTTTTCCTTTCTTTTTTGTATTTGCTCTTGTTCTTTTTTCTTTGTTATTTCTATCTTTTTATTCAAAATTTTTTTATTTGCTTTCTTCTTTCTCGTTTTTTCGTTACTTTTATCTTTCTTTTTTCTTTCTTTTTTCCTTTCATTTTTCTTTTTCCTTTCTTTCTATTTTCTTTGTTATTTCTTTGTTTTTCTTCTTCTTTTACTTGCTACTTTCTTTGTCGCTTTTTTCTTTGCCTTTATTTTTCTTTGTATATTTCTTTTTGTCTTTCTGTTTTCTTTCTTTTTTCTTTCTTTTTTCTTTTCCCTTTTTTCCTTTGTAGCACGTGTTTAAGAAAAGGAAACAACATTTAGAAAAAAGAACATAAACGATAACATTTTCGTTTAAACAAAAAATGTGGAAGAAATAACGCGAAGATTTGTACTTTTCTGGAGAAGATTTTATAAATATTCCGATTTTATTCTTTAACAGCTTCATTTTTATTTATTAATTTTCTCTGTGTTTATCCTCCATTTTGTTTTGACAACCCTTTTTTCTAAGTTCTTTTTTCTTTCTACTTTATTTATTTTTTCATAATAATTTGTAAAATTCGCTTTCTCTTCATTTATCTTTTGTTCGCTTTCTTCTCTCTTTCGTTCTTTGTATTTTTCGTTTTTTAATTCCGTTTCTATATTTTATCAATTTATTTCCTCTTTGTTTACTATTTTCTCTTTTTCTTCTTTGCCTTCCTTTCATTGTTACTCTCGTTTATTTCTTTTACTTTTCCTCTCTTTTTATTGTTTCTTTTTTTCTTTCCTCTTTTTCATGCATTCATTATATTTTTCTGATGCTCTTTATTTATTTCCTTCTCTTTTATTTTCCTTCGTTCTTTATCTCTCTTTCCTTTTCTCTCCTTTCTTTTTTTCTTTTCTTGATATGGTTTCTTTTCATTTAGTTTCTTATTTATTTTATATTCATTTCTATAAAAATATATCTTTATTTAAATCTTTTCTATTATCCATATTTTTTATTCCTTTTGTGTTTTACTCATTTCTTTCTTTTCCTTTTCTCTCATCTTTTTTTCTATTAAAATATATTTTTTAAATTTCCTTTTCTTTCTTCTGTATTAAATCTTTTCTATTATCAATATTTTTATTCCTTTTGTGTTTTACTCATTTCTTTCTTTTCCTTTTCTCTCATCTTTTTTTTCTATAAAAATATATTTTTTAAATTTCCTTTTCTTTCTTCTGTATTAAATCTTTTCTATTATCAATATTTTTATTCCTTTTGTGTTTTACTAATTTCTTTCTTTTCCTTTTCTCTCATCTTTTCTTTTTTCTATAAAAATATATCTTTATTTCCTCTTCTTTCTTCTGTATTAAATCTTTTCTATTATCTATATTTGTATTCCATTTTGTGTTTTACTCATTTCTTTCTTTCTCTTTTCTCTCATCTTTTCTTTTTTCTTGTCGATGTCCTAACTTTCTTTTATTTCTCTTGTTATTATAATTTTTTCCATAAATTTAATATGTACTCTTATAGATGATGCATCATGTTTCTGTGACTTTGCGTCGTCAACGGTCGGCCAGGTTACGGAAGCGCCCGAGAGTTGAAGAGTCGAAAACTTCCAAACGCAAAAATTGAAGACTGGAAGCCGATAAATTCAGACGAATAAAATCAAACTAAAATACATACATACAAATAAAGAACGATAGATAAACAACTGTTAGTAATTAGATGTTTATTTTTGTTCTTTTTTATCAATTGTTAATCAAATGTTTTTAAATAAAATGTTATTTTGTCTGTGCAACGCAAAGTTTCGAATAATGATTTTTTTTGATTTGTTAAGCTAATTTTATTGTTTAAAACTTTTTTTAAATGTTTTTTTTTTAAAATATTTTTTGTCAAATTTTGTCTTGTTAACAACTGTTTTTAAGCAAATTTTGTTTGTTTTATTTTCTTATTTTAACGAAAACAAACTGTTTATCAGCAAATGTTTCTTGGTAAATAGTTTTGTCAATTCTTGGGCACTTCCGAGACCGGCCCGAACGTTGACGACGCGAAGTCACGGTAACATGATGCGTCATCTATATCCACTATTGTTTCTATAATTGTTATAATTTCTTCCTTGATTTATTTCTCTTTCTTTTCCTTTTTTTTCTATTTTTTTTTCTTTATTTCTACTTTTTATTTTTATTTTTTTCCTTTCTCTTTATCGTTATTCGACTTTCTTTTCTTTCTTCCTCGTTGTCAATGCATTCCTCTTTTCTTTCATTTTCATCACTTTTTCTTTCATTCTATCGTTATTTATTTCTCTGTTACGTTGCATCACTTTTGCTGATTTTCTCTTTTTTTCCTTTTTCATTCATTCATTATTCTTTTTTTCTGTATTCCTCGTCTCTTTTCTCTTCATATTTTCATTACTTTCTCCTTTTCTTTTCATTCATTTTTAAATCTTTATTTCTACTTTTCATATTTTTTCATTTTCCTTCTTTCTCTTTTCATTCATTATTTCGTTCTTGTTTATTTCGCTATTTTGTTTTTTTAAAACTTTTTCCTTTCTTTCTTTTTTCTTTCATTAATTAATTCGATAATTATTTAGTTTCATTCTTCATTTCTTTTATTAATTCGATAATTATTTAGATTCATTCTTCATTTCTTTTATTCTTTTAGATTTTTATTTTACTTCCTTATTCTTTTTTATTTCCTTCATTTTCTTTCTCTTGTTCTCTTTTGTATTTCTCCTTGTCATAAAGCGAAAAGCAGAGAAGGGC
This sequence comes from Sepiola atlantica, assembly GCA_963556195.1. Classification (NCBI taxonomy): domain Eukaryota; kingdom Metazoa; phylum Mollusca; class Cephalopoda; order Sepiida; family Sepiolidae; genus Sepiola; species Sepiola atlantica. The sequence continues at coordinate 192,669,275 of OY744522.1, forward strand.
GTATTTATACTTTCCCTGAAATAGCTGCCCTACCAATCATTAATAGTCTAGTTTACCCTAGGTTAATTTCAGAGTTTTCCTACTCCTAGGCTAATTGCAAGGCGTGAGAATCTAGTCTACCTTTGATTTTTTTAGAGTTTTCCTTATCTTAGATTAGTTGCCCTACCAAGGCTTGTGAGTCTAGTCTACCCTAGTTTTATTTAAGAGCTTTCCTTCTCCTAAACTAGTTGGTCTTCCAAGGCTTGGGAATCTAGTCTACTATGGTGTTATTTCAGAGTTTTCCTTCCCCTAGATTAATTTCCCGAGCAAAGCGTGAGAAGTTTCATAAGTTCAATAGTTAATTCATTCTTATTTCTTTTCTTATAACGTTTTTCTTTTTTCTTCATTTCCTCATTTTCTATCTATATTCGATTAATTTATCATTTGATTTCTTTATTTATTCCCTTATTTGTTTTCCTTTTCTCTCTTTTTTAATACTTTCCTTCTTTTCTTTTCATTTGTTCTTTTTATCTCTTTCTTCTTGTCCTTTTGTTTTGCTACACTTTGAAGCACTTGAAAAAAGGTAAAATAAAATGCGGGATCAAAAATGAATTATAATAATGAATACGTCATAATTCGAAAACGCGTTTTGGTATGAATTCTTTAAATTTCTTCCGAAGTTTCTTTTTCATATGATAAATCTGGTTTAAATAAATATATAAATGAACACAAACCAACTCTAATAACATTTTCAGAAATTGAAATATTATTTAATTTGAATTATCTCCCTTTAAAAGTAATCGTCACTTGAAGGAAAACTTAAATACAGTTACCTATTGATCATCTTGTTCAATTACCTTCTAATAAACGTAAAACTATAACTTATACAGTGCAAACTGATCCAATAACATTACAAAACAAATAATACAAGACGGTTATTTGTGAAGAACAAGCCTTGTAAAATAGAGAGCAAATGAAATGTGCAATGACTACTGTTTAAGCATTTTACGATTTTTGAATAAATACACAGAAGATACTACCAAGACATCTGTAAAGAAGGTGGGTTCCTTCTACGAGCTAGAAAACTTCTCACACCTGCCAATATCTTATATCTCTACAAAGTAACCATTCGCCCTTTCATGAAGTATTGTTGCCACATCTGGGCTGGTGCACCAACCACTAGTCTCTCTCTTGGACAGGGTCTAAAAAAGAGTCTCTAACCTAGTAGGTCCCTCACTGTCTACCAAGCTCCAGCACCTGTCTCATCGCCGCAATGTTGTATCCCTGTGTTTGTTTTACACACCGGACTTTTTAGCAATCGGACATTTGCTTGCATTCGGGCAGAATTTTGCCCTCTGTTTCTTCCCCTACAACTTTTATTTTATTTTTTCAAATTTTAAATCTTGGCCTTTGCCAACTTATCTATCCCAGCGACTTCCTCTGATGATAAGATTTTAATCTTTGAAAAGCCTGGCTTAAGGAAAATTTAACTTGAATAAATTGCCTTTTTTGCGGAATATACCTTGCTCTGAGCAATTGAATTGAATTATGATTTGGCTTTTGCTTCTCTAATTCCTTTCCATTCTTCTTCATTATATATATATATATATATATATATATATATATATATATATATATATGTCTCTCTCTATCTCTCTCTCTCTTTTGTTACCAACAACAACTCTAAGTTTTGAAGACGAAAAAAGGTTTTAATGTGAGTTATTTTTCTCGGTCTTTTTAAAAGGACAGAAGATATTGATTTCATGTTCTTCTTACTTAAGACCTGTTATGACTGACAGAACGAGACCATGCTACCCCCGTGGGTTAAACTAAGCGTTCTGTTATAAATTACATACAGATTCCCGAATTCGACAAAAAGAAGAATAGAAAGTTCGATTAAGGAAAGCAGTAAGTGGACGTTGGGTTTTCTTTCGGCTTCCGGTTCCCGTTATTTTGTCCCTTAGTCCTCACATTTCATTAGCGATCTTTCTGACAAAGGGGGAAGAATTGTTGTTTTCTGGGTCGGAATCTATCTATATAACACCTATTTTTTGTCAGTCTTTGACCGTGAGCTGGTATTTTTAACCTCCTTACATCAAGTGGATTCATGTCTTGTCTGGAGCGATTTCCATAAAATAAAAAGATTCCCGAGTTCGACAAGTCGCACCTAAAGAAGGTCGGATGTTACATCGGCCGAAATGTTGTGATAATAATATCCAAGATTAGAAAAAAAGTCCTAATAATCCAAATAATACAAACGTCAAAATCCTTTTAAAAAATGGTAAAAAGAACCGAAAAGCATAGTTTAAAAAAGCGAAAGAAAATTCGAGTGAAAGATTCCCGGACAATGCCGGGAACGGATAGCTTGTTGTAAATATGACTTCGCAAATTATGAATAACTAAATAAAAATGTAAATAAGTACATCAGAAAAAAATATATAGAAATTTAATGTCAAATTACGGAGAACTTTGGATTCTAAAAGAATTTGGGAGAAAAGGAAGAAAAAAAACGGACAGAAAGAATTGGAATTCTAGAAAATAAATTTAGAAAAGACGCGATCAAGTTTTATTCGAAGCTACTAAAGTTTGGAAAAAAAACCACCCACGCATACAACTATCTATCAAATAATAGATAGATAGATAGATAGATAGATAGATAGAGAAAGCGATAGATTTCTACCCGCCATCTCTGTGAAATGTAGGCGTAAGGCGGTCTCTTATCCACCCATCACAATGGAGAAGGGGGGAGCGGAGAAGGAGAATTTATAGCGGGAAGGGAGGAGATGATGCAAGCAGAGGAAAAGAAAAGGAAAAGAGAAGGGGAGGAAGGAAGAGAAGGGGAGGAAGGAAGAGAAGGGGAGGAAGGAAGAGAAGGGGGGGGGGAAGGAAGAGAAGGGGAGATGAAGAATATTGGCAATCTCATTCATAAATCCGGTTTTGTACTCGTGACAGCAAGAATATACTCTTATAAATAGTAACGGAATAGAATGTTGAATTATTGATTATGATGATGATTGTAATGATGATCATGTAGTCACCACATTCCGGCCGATCTCTTCTACAGCCTTCCTCATAGAATTTATTCGCCGCAAATCAAATCAATCGAACGAATCAGAGGCCTTTCTAACTCAGACGTAAACAACGTAGCTATTTTTTCTGTTTTGCTGTGATCGTGCTTACAGAATTTTAACGTTCACTCACTATTTACAGAACTCAGTATTTCTTTTTCTTTTCTTTCTTTCTTTTTTTCTGTTCTTCGTTTAGCATCGATTCTTCGCTCGTTCCATTTAAACCTCGTGTTTCCTAAATTATCACTAGGCTTATAACCGTGTTGTGACATTGTCTATTCATTTCTCTTAGATTTGACTAATTATTTGACCCATTCTTCCCCGACATGGCAGACATTTATCAGGCGTTTATAAATAGCTTTATTTAAGCGTTTCCGTGGGAGGTTGCGATGGTGAAGTGGATACCGACGTGACCTGACGACCTCAGTGTGCAAAGTTGTATTCTTATCACTTTCACTATAGATGTTAGCAACCATCGCGTTGTTCCCATTGTTAAATATTAAACGTACGTCATCTCGTACTTATTTGGTGATTTAAATTCACAGGGAAAATGTTATCCTGTAAATAAGGAATATAGGCCAGGTGGGGTTCATGTAGTTGGCCTTTGGGTACCATTGGCTTCTAGTTGGAGAAAATGGCGTCATACGAAACAGGTGAGATTCGAAAAGCGGGGACTGGCTTTGAAGCTTTGATGCGATCAGACGTGATAAGAAATGACTTAAGAATCGACGATAAACGAAGTAAGGAGCCAGACCCCTGAAATTTGCAGAGAGGAGCTTTCTTCTCACCATCGCTAGCAAAGATGAAGACAACACCAACGGCTAATACCATTCTCCAAATTCGAGATTTAGTAATTTTCTTTGTGCCGACTTTGATTTAAGAGTAAGGATGACCCCCACAAATATGCAAACATCCGACGGGGCGGGGGAGGGAGGAGAGACGCCGAAATCGATTTTGGATAAAGTGTCCTTAGTCTCGGAAGACCATTGTGGTTGAGTATAAAAGACACCAGGTATGATTCAATGGTATTGTTTGTGATGAGCTGATTTGCATTCGATACCGAACAGAGATTTATTTGTATAATTTGGATTATTCGGACTACTGTTCTCATATTGAGTGTTATTCTCACAACGTTTTGGCCGATGTAACCTCTGACTTTCTTCAGGTGTATCTTATCGAAATCGCAAATCTGCACAGAATTTCCGAACGGAACCCTTTATTTAATCCACGGGGGTAGCATGCTCTCGTTCCGTCTGCCATGACCGGATAGAGTTCTTCAGTAATTCACAGTTCCTAGTATTGCCCGCGCTGAGAGATTTATTTGATAGTGATATTCGGAGTGTAGACCTGCCCTTTGAGGGGAGGTAATGCAACACCTAACGTAAGTTCTAGAAAGAATTGTTGAAACCAATGCGAACAGAACAATTAAGCAGGTCAAACGTCATATCATGCTGATTCATATGAATTTACGTTTTTTTTTAGTTTTGCCGTTGTTTTACGCCATTATTATTAAGTATTTTTCATGTCAGCTGAACACTAATGCTAAACATTTGTTCACGAAATAAAACATTATCCCTAAAGAGAACTATTTATTAGCATAAAATAAAAAACATCATTCAATAACAACAAATAGTAAATTAATAAAATGTCCTTTTGTAAGGATAAGCAGCATACAAGAAAATCAGGGCACTATTACTATTATTTCGAGAAATGCGCACGTCTTTATATATAGAGAGATAATGTACATTTGAATGTGTTTTTATTGCATTGAGGCGACAGATATGTTTGAGTGGATGATGTTAAATAATAGTTTAAATAAATCCCCCAAAAGAAATTGCTATATGAGTTTTGTTTAGAAGGCAGGGATCAGCTTTGATACCATTACATCCATTTTCTAATTGGAAGCAACATGCAATTTGTTAACCTTACAATCTAGGAGAGTAGAAGGTGGATCTTCGGTTTACTTTCGGTAGTCTCGTAACTTTTGTTTGTTTGTGTCATCTGTATCGAAAAAGATACATCTATAAATGTTACTACCACCAAAACTAAACCTACTACTAACTATAATCAAATGCTTATAGCGGTTTTTGGCAAAATATTCCGTAAGCGAACGTATTCTGATAGAGTATTGATTTACTCCTCTCCGGGAGTTAGGCACAAGGCCAGTTTTTATCTTACTCCCACAAGTAAGATGTGACCCAAGGTCGGGTCGGGAAAGTGGGGTTTAAAAATTGCCTGGGCAGCTCCGTCGGCATTACCGGGTAGGGGCGCCTCAGGCAGTAAGCAATAAACTTACTCCTCCCTAAAGAGGGGAGGCAAAGCCTGAGAGGGTGGACCTCCTAGAACAGCACAGGACAGACCCATAGACCAGCGTAAATCAAGCCCCGAAGGCCAAGACAATACCAGTCTATGGGATGCAGTATCCATCAGAACAGATACTACACTTTGATCTTAGCCAAAAGGTCAAGTTGAGTAGCGTTTATGTTGGGTGATAGTTCCTCCTACTCTCTCTTTGTTTCAGTAAGAAAAAATAGATACCACTAGTAAGAAGCGCAAGATTAAACACTTTTGCGATTGTACTATATTCCAAATATTGTTGAAATAAGGGCAATATCAATAGCACAAGTCTTGATAAAGAAATATAAATATAATTGAACTTCGGCCCAAAAAAAATGAACAGATCGTCATTAATTTATATATCATGAGCGGTAGTCACACGACGTTGCCAATCTTTGCCTCAAAATTAAAAATAACATTTCCAATGTGCGATAAAGTAATAAATAACTGTCAGCGCGGTGGTGTTTCTGTGCTAGTTAAGTATAACTTAAAAATGAACGCGTTCGAAGACTTTACCTGTAAAAATCCTGCAGTTGTAAAATCGGAAATAGATTTAACAAATTCTGGATAATTTCGTTTTTATTTTATTATTTCATATCTAAAAAAATAACAATAAAAATAATTAGTTAATGTTTAAACCTTTGATTAAAATACATTCGGCACTTATATATTCTTAGTTTAATTTTTTATCAAATCTTTTTAACAAATGACTTTCGTTTAGTCACGTTCTAATACATTTCAGTTATTTTATGTACACTGCACAATAGTTTTACTTGTGCAGTTTGAGCTTCAGAGGGACATATACATTATCTTCATTATTAATAGATATACATTAATATATATATATATATATGTTGTTTTTTTGACATTATTATTTTTGGATTTTGATTCTTAACGGTCCCAACCACGTGACTTTCCAAATTTAAATTTAAAATTTCTTTTCTTTTTTCTCCATTTCATTCTTTCCAAATATGATCTAACGTTAAGATCAGATTCTAACTCTGCTTGATGAGATCTCAGTTTATAATAGCTGTTGATCGATAACATCGGCATGCCAGTGTCGCAGATCTTGTACATGTCTGTGTAAATAAAAATAATCATTGTATATATATATATATATATATATATATATATATATATATATATATATGTGTGTGTGTGTGTGTGTGTGTGTGTGATTTTTTTAAAGCTTACCAAAGCATTTCGTTGAGGAGCCCAATCACCACCACAAAGGATTTTTTCATTCAAAAATTATTTATTTAACATTTTTAAAATTAAAGAGTTTTTTTTACCTACACGTGTTTCACTACCGAGCAGGTACTTGCTTGGCAGATCATCAGGGAAATTAAGTACATTGAATAAGAATTACAACAACCGGCAATACACAATGTTGTGTTGCTTTAATTGAGGTCACTTAAGAAGGGAAGAACAAAATAAAATAACAAATAAAAAAATAAAAAATAAAAATAAAATAACAAAAAGGGAAAAATAGAGAATGTCTTAGAAGAATATCTCGCACGATTTTCGCAACATTGTTACTACTAGGCCAAACAGCCAAAAATGTATCCCAAAACAGCAAAAAAATAATAATTAGTCCCAAATGCACTCCAATGAAACAGTAATAATGAGCGTGAATACACCTTCTCGACGGGCAGCACAACTATGAAAAGTATCCCCCCCCAAATAAAGACCAAACCGTCAAAACTCCGTTCCCAAGTTATAATTCCAAGCCACTGATAGTATTGACATTCCATCAAAAGGAAAGGTGACACAAATGTCTGTTTGTAATGCATGCGGTCGTGCTAGCCTTATTTCCAGGGCTGACTCGCTCCCTTTTGAGATGGACACATCACGAGGAAAATTAACAACGATCCCGCAGAAACTCCCCTTTTAAGAAAAAGCTCATCAAATATTTATCCATAATACAATTTCTAAAAATCTAGTTTCTATTTTAAAAAATATAATAAATTCATAAAAACTAATTATCCAACGTCTGGGACGTCTTTTTTCATTCCGCGAAAATCTCTTTTATTTAATTTACTGCCGAGAGCTACCTTGTTGTTATTTATCGGAGAGGATGATCTTAATCCCGCAGTAATCATTCTGACGAAATGATTCATATACTATAAATAAAGTATTACTACAAAATATTTCTTACAAAAATCTAGTTTCTATTTTAAATAATTGTAACAATATTTCCCTAACGGCGATAGCCTTGTTGTTTCTAATTTTAGATTAATATATATACTTCGATTCTGTAAGGCAAAGGTTAGCGAGTAAACCACGTGGCTTTTTTTAGCCCCCGAATGAACCATTTCAAGCGGTGAGAACAAACGAGAACGCCAATTGCAAGTCAGACAACCATCTAATACATACTTCGCCCCCTGAAATGAATTTTGAAAGAAATTTTCCACTTTATAATAAAAAGTCAAAGATAAGTGTTTTCTCTTCTTTAGATGATCAGAAATGATGATATTATTTATACTAGCAAATATATGCTCCCTCCGGTCGCATATTTTTACTACGCTGCCGCATCAGAAATGAAGGCTCACGCGTAAGCCAATGGGGCCCCAGTCATATTTCTGTGGTTGTTAGACATTGATTTTCTGTGTTTATGACAAAGAATATTTTTAGTTGAAAATAAAGAAAAAAAAAATTCGACCCTACCCCGATTTTTATTGTACCCTCGCCCATAAATAGAAAGACTTGTAGTTTAAAAAGAAAGAAATTTTTTTTTGTACCCCCCCTCAATTTTTTTATATTACCAGTCATTGAAATATTTTTTAGTTAAGAAGAAAAACAAATTTTTTTTGACCGCATTCCCCAAATTTTTTAATCTCCCCCCGCCTATACATGTAAATATTTTAAATTAAAAAGGAAAAAAAACAAACCTAACCCTAACTGTAACGACGGGGTCAAAGTTAGCGTGGGTACTAAAATGAAAAGGCACCAAAAAATCAAATACAGTGAACGCGCGTGTGTGCGTGTGCGTGTGCGTGTGCGTGTGCGTGTGTGTACCTTTTTTTAATTAAACAATTTGATTCTACAATCAGTTGTATAGTTTTCCAGTACAATGTGTTAGTTTATTTTGTTGACATTAAAGAAAAAAAATCACATCTTTTTTTTTAATAAATAAAACATGGAATCATAAATTCTGTTGAGGTCGGGGAAAAATGATAATATTGGATATGAAAGTATTAAGAAATCAAATACAGTAAACACGAAAAAAAATTTAATTCTCGGAAAGAAAAAGTTTACCTGAACTGTGTGTGGGTGTGTGCGTGCGCATGCGCGCTTTTATATAGTAATTTTTAAATCAATAATTATTTTAATTAAACAATTTGATTTAATAAATTTGTGTTTTAAAACATAATGGCTAAGAATAAACAAACTTAAGACGGTTTTAAAAATGGAAAACTGAGCACGGTGTTTGCCAGCGTTGTTGGTTACATGTTTAACGTGCCAGATTAACGTCGGCTGCTTAATCAGATCGCCATATTTAATTACCGGAGGGAGGGAGGACACCACTGATTAAACAGCCAATCGGCTGCTTAATCAGATCGCCATATTTAATTACCGGAGGGAGGGAGGACACCACTGATTAAACAGCCAATCGGCTGCTTAATCAGATCGCCATATTTAATTACCGGATGGAGGGAGGACACCACTGATTAAACAGCCAATCAGCTGCTTAATCAGATCGCCATATGTAATTACCGGAGGGAGGGAGGGCACTACTGATTAAACAGCCATTAGGCTGCTTAATCAGATCGCCATATTTAATTACCGGAGGGAGGGAGGGAGGGCACCACTGATTAAACAGCCAATCGGCTGCTTAATCAGATCGCCATATTTAATTACCGGAGGGAGGGAGGGCATCACTGATTAAACAGCCAATCGGCTGCTTAATCAGATCGCCATATTTAATTACCGGAGGGAGGGAGGACACCACTGATTAAACAGCCAATCGGCTGCTTAATCAGATCGCCATATTTAATTACCGGAGGGAAGGATGACACCACTGATTAAACAGCCAATCGGCTGCTTAATCAGATCGCCATATTTAATTACCGGAGGGAGGGAGGGCACTACTGATTAAACAGCCAATCGGCTGCTTAATCAGATCGTCATATTTAATTACCGGAGGGAGGGAGGACACCACTGATTAAACAGCCAATCGGCTGCTTAATCAGATCGCCATATTTAATTACCGGAGGGAGGGAGGGCACTTCTGATTAAACAGCCAATCGGCTGCTTAATCAGATCGCCATATTTAATTACCGGAGGGAGGGAGGGCACTTCTGATTAAACAGCCAATCGGCTGCTTAATCAGATCGCAATATTTAATTACCAGAGGGAGGGAGGGCACTACTGATTAAACAGCCAATCGGCTGCTTTATCAGATCGCCATATTTAATTACCGGAGGGAGGGAGGACACCACTGATTAAACAGCCAATGACTTTGCAATTTTAACAGTACTCGAGCTGAAATGGTTTAGAAAACACGCCGGTTATGATGAAAATGGCTTTAATTAATTGTATGAATAATTTTTATTAATATAACCTTATCGGAAAATATTGTAAATACATATGTAAATTTGATAATAGCAGTTATAAGTATATATTTGTAAATATTAATTTAATTGAAGGTTTAAAGGAATGACTTATGTAAATGGCAAAACCCATCTGGTGTCTAAGCGACTTTTAGTGACAGTATATAAAGAATTTCAAAAAGATTAATTTCAGTAAAATAGTCACACTGGAGTTTCGGCTTCAGACAGACAGACAGACAGACAGATACATAAACTCCATTATTAATAGATATAAAAAATAGATTACTGACTTATTCTATGATATTATGTTAATATTTTAGTAATCTATCTACATACATAGCGACAGCGAACACTTGCGAAGCATGTTTTTTAAAGAATATTTGTACACTAGTTTCTCTTTCTCCTTCTCTCTCTCTCCTCAGATAGACGTAAATGTAAATTCCAATGTAAAAACTCATACTTATGAAGCTTATTTGAATGTTCTAACTGTTATCATATCGATTTTTATGAAAAAAAAAATCGACTTTACTAATAATATAACGTCTGTCTATCTATATGTCTGTCTTTCTGTCTGTCTGTCCGTCGGCGATAATTTTTGTAAACGTAAGAGTGGGTGTGGGGGGGTAAATACTATTTACTTCATTTTCAAGTGAGCGAGAATCTTTGTAAACCTAAGAATTACATTGGGAAACTATTTACTTAATTTTCCAGTAAGCGAGTAGACCAGTACACCCCAGAATTACATTGGGAAACTATCAATTACTTAATTTAGATTAAATAACATATAAATAAAGTATAAACAAATTTCACGACGAGACTGCGATTCGAACACACAATATGTTCAGTATCTTACTCAATTTTTAACTCTTTCAACTACTACATATAATGCTACCAAAACTCGCCCAAACAACGTGCGTGTTTTGCAATTTACATAATTCATTTCTTTTAAACTTCTAAAAAAGATATACGCTTGTAATATAAAGTGTTCTGTTAGAGTTTAGGATTTCTCAACAGCATCCTATTTCGACAGAAATTAATATATATACTTCGATTCTGTAAGGTAAAGGTTAGCGAGTAAACCACGTGGCCTTTTCTAGCCCCCGAATGAAACCATTTTATTTGATATGCAAATTACAATATCACACTGTAGTAATGAGGGTAATGTATTATTATTATTATTATTATTATTATTATTATTATTATTATTATTATTATTATTATTATGATTATTACTTATTTATTTATTTATTTATTTATTTATTAGTAAAATGTAAGCTGAATTATTTCTACACTTGAGTATTGGGGAAATGGTCGTATGATCAGTACCATTGGAAAGCCAAGAATATTATAACTGTCCTGTTTTTAAATCTCCGAAACAGTTACATGGTAAACAGCTGATGATCCCCGTTTTAATATTTCACGCTTAAGTTAAGGTCCCCTGTTTTTGTTTCACTGTTAGATACTTTGAATCCCCTTTTTTATGAATTTTTCAACGGTGCGTCGACTTATGCAGGTGCTAAGTCTGCGATATCTTGGATTTAGTTCTGGAAATTTAAACTGCATTTTTTTCTTTCTTTTCTTCTCCTGTTTAAAATGAAACAAAGCTTCTTTAGACTATATATATATATATATATATATATATATATATATATATATATATATATATATATATATATATATATATATATATACGGTGTTTGAGACAGATTTGACCCTTTTGGAGAAAGGAAAGATAATATCTTAGCCAATAATTTAAAATTCGAAGTTCATATCTTAGATGAACTTTTGCCGAATACAGATGTCTCTCCGTAACCACCCGAACCTCCACCACAGCCTCAAGGAGAGACCGGAACCCGGAGCACGCGGCTTTCACGTTGTTCTCTGAGAGACGCCTGAACACTAGTGTGGTCTTGGCAATCAGCTCGTTATTAATGTTGCAGGCGGTACCGTTGGTGTTTTTCTTTCAATTGCGCTTAATAGTCAATGATGTTGCAATCAGACGAGATGCGGGTTCAGATGTTGACACTCGTGAATCGTAAAAGTTCTAAGACAGCCACTTGCGGATATCCCCGAATGTCTGACACAGAACTGAGTCCTGTTCGAACACGTATTGCTTTCTCGCAGCCACCTTCTCCATCCAGCGCTTGACAACAGTGGACAACAACTCACTATAGTGATCTGATTTGAGTCTGAATCCATCTTCAAAAATGTGGGGTGGTGTGGCCTGGTCTTTGATGAAACATTGTCTTCATGGCGTGCGGCACTCCTTGCGGTCTGCAAGCTGTCAGAACTGTTGTTCTGCGTTTGCATTTCTTTGTTGAGTTAGAAGACCTATTAGGATCATTCCGGCTAGCCAATGCTTCCATATCTCCGTCGTCATTTTCGATCTCACATCTCATGACCCCCGAAATATTTAAAGAACATTATGATACAGGTCACTCCTTTCCAATTTTCCCGTGATTTTCAGTACCACCATTAATTTTTCTAAAATTGACGCATATAAAATGTCTTAAATTTATCATATACAAATATATATATATATATATATATATATATATATATATAGTCATTTACATACAGACTATTTTGCTGTATCACAGCTCTTCAGTGCGGCACATATCCCTAGCCAGGGTTCGAACCATCAACCACCAGTTTATAGTAGTCAGCTCTATCCATTAGGCCAACGTAAATGGTATCTACAATGTCTGTTCATATAAACATTAACCGCCGCTTCCACCGCGCTCAATTGGTTTATTTACTGTGATTTGATGTCAGTTTCGAAACAAAGACACACTAACATGTATTGCTGGGAAGTTCAAAACATTTGTGAACAAATTCAAGTTGTAACACAGCAGAGATTTTTCCCTAATGAAAACCATACAGTATTAAGGAGAACCTTCAGGCAAAAAGTCTTTAAATGTTCAGGAAAAAACACCAAAAATGCAATCGCGAAATGGAGGTGACACACGTCAAACAAGATATTAAATCTCAGAAAACTTAGATTCTAATGTTCATAAAACATTCGGTTGCACATTGAAAGGCCAACTAGAGAGACTGTCAGAAGTGAATGTAAGTCTCAGCCTGAGAACATCTCAAAATCAATTTGGCTTCCAAACGACCGATATTTTCTTCCATTCAGTAGAACTTTCAAAATAAACGAATTCCAGAGTCAAGGATAGATAATTCAATCATCAGACGATAACAAGTTGCAAGAATTAACTTAATGTTTATGTAGTAACATTCTCTCTTTTCTTTCTTTCTTTCTTTCTTTCTTACTCTATCTATCTATCTATCTATCTATCTATCTATCTATCTATCTATCTATCTATCTATCTATCTATCTATCTATCTATCTCTCTCTCTCTCTCTCTCTCTCTCTCTATATATATATATATATATATATATAAACTCCACATACTAGAAGCTTTACTAATTAAAACAAAAAAACGGCTATTAACAAGATTAATTTTAACACTAGTACTAATATACTTAAATGCTTATAATACTCAATAAATATAGTTTCATATTTAAATTTTTACTCAATAAATATAGTTCCATATTTAAATTTTTCCCGCCATAATTAATTATAAATCTCACTCTAGGTCTTTACCTGTTTGACATTACTCCACTGAAGATGGACCAAGATGGGTCAGAAAGTACTCTGGACCAAAACGTTAATTACGGCAGTTTCATCAGCCAATTTTCTTCCGAGATTAAGACTTTAATCCGGAAAATTGAAGGGATCAATACGAAAATATCCAGACAAGAATTGTCGGTTATTTTTAATAATACGTGTCTTAAGGAAAAAATGCTGCCTCGATACACACACACACACACACACACACACACACACACACACACACACACACACACACACACACACACACACACATATATATATATTTTAATTTTATTCCATTAGTTGCGACAAAACAAGTTTGCTGCAAATAGCGACCAACTCATCGGGCGGGCGAAGGAATTCAAAACCTCCCACGTAATAATTTGAAACACGACTTGTTGGGGTCCTCCCCCCTCCCCTCTCATGTCCCATGTCACCGTTATAGACAAAGCCCCAACTCTGTCCCCCCTTCCCCTCCAATGTATTTTCAATTTTCAATCTCCCGTTAAAGTTGAAGTTAAAATTTATGCCATTTGAATTCCTTCGCCCGCCCGATGAGTTGGTCGCTATTTGCACCAATGAAACAAAACTTGTTTTGTCGCAACTAATGGAATAAAATCAAAAAATATATATTTTGCTCTGAATTTTCATTGAGCACTCTCATAAACCCGGTTTCAACTTCCTTCGGATTCATACCCCATGGATATTTGTAACAAGTTAATTATATATATATATATATATATACATATATATATATATATATATATATATATATATATATATATATATATATATATATATATATATATATATATATATATATAAATGGGTCGTTCATTTCAAAGCATTGGTGGGTCAGTATTATAAAATTGAAAATAGAAGTCTTTATCAATGCAAGATTAATTAATTTTTTTTTACATTAATCGTATTAATTTCGGAATATTCTATCATTAGAGTTGGCCAGTATTGTGTCAATTGTTTTTCATCAAAAAACACAAAAACTATAATAAACAAACCTTTTTTCTTTTTGTTTTTTATATAAAATGTTCTTGTTATGGGTGTATCCGCGATTATGTTTCGGCGGTTATGAATTAAAATTCTGGTTGTAGAACGAAGAAAGCATTGGCATGCTAGAAGTTTAAGAAAATGGGTCGTTCATTTCAAAGCATTGAAAAATAGAAGCCTTTATCAATGCAAGATTAATTAATTTTTTTTTACTTTAATCTTATTAACTTCATTACTATTTAAAAAATCCAATGACTATATTCCACATATTCTATCGGGTCACACGTGTTGCGTAATGACTCTGGTAATGCATTGCCATCTCTTGTTTTATTTCCAGATTAATTCATGGAAAAAGTAATGTTTCGGATCGTATTTCGTGACTCGCATTCGAGACAGGTACATTTTCCTATCCAGAAATTCCGCTACCAATTATTGTTATCATCATTTCAAATACTTTATTTTATCTCGTATGCCCATATTTAAACTGACCTCTCATAGATTAGAAAAAAACAATTTTGGATTTATGTTGATAGATCATATTTTTAAGGACAAAAGCAGATTCTAAGTAACCCGCCTATTTTCATTTGAAGCTTGTAATCGTATTAAGGATCTGTTTTTCAAAGCATAACTTATCTTACTGGAGTCCTTTAACTAAATGTATTCCATCTTAGCAATATCAAATGTTCTTCCTTCATGTCATCTAAGGTTTAAGTTATGTTTTCTTGAATTAATCATTGTTTATACCAGAAGGAACATCTTCAGTCGGGTCTTTGTGACAGTTGTGTAGATCTGGTTTAATTGCCTTATTTGATAACCGTTCTTGGCGAATATAAGCATGCAGATGACGTTTGTGATTTTGTTGTTGTTGCTGTTGTTGTTGGTGAAGCGAGTCTGAATTTTTCTAGAGTTAACAAATATTGTGTCGCATGATTGTCTGGTCTACATGAAGTCTTCCTCGTTGGTCGCCGCTATTCATTAACTTGCAAGATTACAGATGTTTACCTTTGACACTGAGAGCAACAATGCTCAGCGATTGCCTGCGAAGTCAGGGAAGGTTTCGTACGAAACCCACAAGGAATGATGCAGAAACAACATTGCCAATTTCACTCCATTGATTTGAGGTTCCACAACTTACAATTCTTTGCTTACCATACGCAGAGGCAGATACAACTAGAAGATGACGGGCCCTGATGCGGGCTATTCTTGGATTTTTACCAGAACTGGGTTGCACCTACAATGCCGCTCCATGCAAAACATGTCTGCCATGAATAGCTTTGCACAAAATCGGAGTTCCAGATAGCATAGCATCTACCACGGCGTTGTCACCACTGTAGAGCGAATCGGACTTCTGCACATAGCCCACGAAGAGCATGTTTCGGAATTCTCTGGTCTTCATGAAATTCTGATTGTTGGTGGTTGCTATTCATTGTACATGCGATATGTCGTTTTTTTTATACCCATGACAGCCAAATAAACAATAGCTAGCTGTTGCATACGACACAAAAAAACAACAACACAATTTCACATGCGCAGAAGCAATGTTGTTGCTCTCACTCCATTGCTCTACAGTTCTGCGCCTGACATACCCTTGCTTGCACCACAGAGAAGCAAAGACGAATAAAAGACAGCGGATCTTAAGGTTGTAGTTTCACCAGATCCCTGTTAGCTGGGTAGCTATGACACTACACCGTTTCCACTGACGTTGGACTTTCACGGGTGATGATTGTGTTGGAACTGGAGGGCATTCGCAGGTTGACCCACCTTTTTCCGTTAGATTACCGAAGCTAAGCTAAGCGACGCAGAGCTTGTTTAGTACCAGATAGGTGACCATTTGAGAATACCGGGCACAGTATGTAACTATACGGCAACAACTGCGTACAAAAAGGTAACGTTGTCAAAATTATCTCCCCTGACCAAGATATAAAGACGAATGAAGACTTCATGTTAATTTAATATTCCCTAAAAACTTACATCTTTGAGAGAAGTCAGCTCAACCCGCCCAGGATAAATTCCTCACCAGGCAGGCAGCTGGAGAGCGTCATCTAATTTTTCACGTTTGTTGGGAAGATGACTCGGCAATCGGCAAACCTTTACTATCACCATGTTTCTCGACACTAATTGTCTTAGTGACAAACTAGGACTTCTCGATCATCTCTGGTTTGAGAGTAAAGCCATGTATTCTTCTATTTTTGAAAATATTCTTCCTGTGGCAAAACCGACTTTTGTAGTAGCGTCTGAGTTCTTGTATAATTAACACATGATAAATATAAAAAAGCATAAAAAAAATAATAACACAATTAAAACTACAATTCTTCTAATGTGACCAATGTAAGAAACTTCATGTTTGTCAAATAACTTATCTTCGATTATAAGCAATATACTATTAAATGTTATTCATCAAGTTAAGTTCTCTCACATTCATACGATTTCCACCATGAGACGAGTCATATCACTAGTGATTACTCTGCCAGATGATTATATCGTAGCTGAAAGGCTAAAAAGGGGGGGCTAAAAAGATCGGTACCTATGTTTTAAACGCATCGACTAATGATTAACGTTTTGTTAGACCATTCTAAACGCATGTTGTATCCTTGACGCTTCAATGGACACTGATAGGAACTGTTTCTGTTTATCGTATAACGTTACGTCTGACTATTCTATCGACTTCCGTTACTCACGACTCACTATGATCGATCTATTGCCCACCTCCGTGACTCCTCTAATATTTTCCAACAAATATCTCAACAATAGGCGCTAGCTAATATTAACTAGTAGATATAACCCCACCAATATTACAAATTAATAATAATTATAAAGACCCAAAGGGTACTAGAGAATAAAGGTTAATTAGATTGTCAGTTGGATGTAGCACAATATATAACCAGGTACAGATTTATTAAGACAAGTGAATAGGTCATAATTTTCCACGTTTGGTTTGGTGCCAGAAGATAATTGTTACATAGGCATAGGGGCATTATGAACGGGTATAATGCGTGCGTGTATGTTGTCTTTCTCCAAGGCTCGATGCTAATTCCGTTTGCTGTAACAAAAGTCATCTCGCATGATTTCTTAATACAAAGATTCAATTAATTCAAAAACGTTCTTAGAAGAATAAAGTATTTCTTTGCCATATTATTATTTCATAACTGAAAGGTCAAAAGGAGTAGAGAAAGATAGAAAGAGAGATGATTATGTTTTAAGTGCATCGCTTACTTATTTATGTTTTGGTAGATCATTTTAAAAGCTTGTCGTCTCATTAAGTGAGACTGATGGTCGTTTAAGCGCTACTATCATTATTGTTCATGTCTGACGCAATATACAGTATCGTTTCATCGTCTTCCCTTTCTCAGCACTGAGCAGAGTCTATCCTTTGCCCCCCTTTGTGACCCGTTGTCTGAAATGTTTTCTGTTTTCAAACCTATATCTTAACAATAGATAGCGGCTAATATCCGCTATTAGACGTAACCACACTAATATTTAACATGATAAACGGACACATATTTTTATATTAGTGAGTCACTAATTATAAAGTCCCAAAAGTCACTCGAGGATAAAGGTTTATGAGATTGTCAATCAAATTTAGAAAAATACCATGAGAGTATTGGAAAAATTGATTAGTACAGCGTCATAAGTATTTTTTATATTAGACTTGAAGACAATTATCTTTCTAGTTGAATAGGCTATACTGAGGTAGTATTAGTATTGTTGGCAATTAAATTATCATTAGTATTGTTGGCTATACTAAGGTAGTATTAATATTGTTGGCAATACTAATTTATTAGAAGTATTGTTTGCAATACTAATTTAGTATTAGTATTGTTTGTAATACTAATATAGTATTAGTATTGTTTGCAATACTCATTTATCATTAGTATTGTTGGCTATACTAAGGTAGTATTAATATTGTTGGCAATACTAATTTATTAGAAGTATTGTTTGCAATACTAATTTAGTATTAGTATTGTTTGTAATACTAATATAGTATTAGTATTGTTTGCAATACTAATTTATTAGAAGTATTGTTTGCAATACTCATTTAGCATTAGTATTGTTTGTAATATTAATATAGTATTAGTATTCTTTGCAATACGAATTTAGCATTAGTATTGTTTGCAATACTCATTTAGTATTAGTATTGTTTGCAATACTCATTTAATATTAGTATTGTTTGCAATACTCATTTAGTATTAGTATTGTTTGCAATACTAATTTAGTATTTGTATTGTTTGCAATACTAATTTAGTATTAGTATTTATTGCAATACTAATTTAGTATAAGTATTGTTTGCAATACTAATTTAGTATTAGTATTGTTTGCAATACTCATTTAGTATTAGTATTGTTTGCAATACTAATTTAGTATTAGTATTGTTTGCAATACTCATTTAATATTAGTATTGTTTGCAATACTAATTTAGTATAAGTATTGTTTGCAATACTAATTTAGTATAAGTATTGTTTGCAATACTAATTTAGTATTAGTATTGTTTGCAATACTAATTTAGTATTAGTATTGTTTGCAATACTAATTTAGTATTAGTATTGTTTGCAATACTAATTTAGTATTAGTATTTATTGCAATACTCATTTAGTATTAGTATTGTTTGCAATACTAATTTAGTATTAGTATTGTTTGCAATACTAATTTAGTATTAGTATTGTTTGCAATACTCATTTAGTATTAGTATTGTTTGCAATACTAATTTAGTATTAGTATTGTTTGCAATACTAATTTAGTATTAGTATTGTTTGCAATACTCATTTAGTATTAGTATTGTTTGCAATACTCATTTAGTATTAGTATTGTTTGCAATACTAATTTAGTATTAGTATTGTTTGCAATACTCATTTAATATTAGTATTGTTTGCAATACTAATTTAGTATAAGTATTGTTTGCAATACTAATTTAGTATTAGTATTGTTTGCAATACTAATTTAGTATTAGTATTGTTTGCAATACTAATTTAGTATAAGTATTGTTTGCAATACTAATTTAGTATTAGTATTGTTTGCAATACTAATTTAGTATAAGTATTGTTTGCAATACTAATTTAGTATAAGTATTGTTTGCAATACTAATTTAGTATTAGTATTGTTTGCAATACTAATTTAGTATTAGTATTGTTTGCAATACTAATTTAGTATTAGTATTGTTTGCAATACTCATTTAGTATTAGTATTGTTTGCAAACACGACAACCACTGTTTAAAATCATTTTAATTATAAAAAATGTATGTATGTTGGCAAAGAATGAAAAAATGTTGTCGTCATTTTTAACGAAAGGGAAAGACAAGTTAAAATAAAAACACAAACCACTTATGGGTTCGAGACTATTGGACACCAAGTTTCATAAAAGAAAGACTGAAAAGTCTAGAGCAAAGTCGACCGAATGGCGTCTTTATGGCGGAAATGACTAATGAAAACTGACGTTGTCTTCCTTTTATTCCTTCTTCTCAAAACCGTGTTAATTTGACTTTGTTTACGTTCTGTTCGAAAAGACTGCGAAAATACCCGATGGACTTTTTCAGTGATCAGAAGAAAATGCTTTCATAACAAAACAAGACATTTTGTCAATGAAAGAGACAGTATACAATTTTTTAAAAATGTAAACAAAAACATATTTATGACAATAATACATAATACATGTGTTATCTTTACAATTTACTGCAGTTTCATGGATTATCTAATCATCATAAGTGCATTAATGAACGCTTGAACGTTTTGGCTAGGATCCACGTGTATTTTCGGAAATTTTTAGATGGAGATTGATATGTGTATTTAGATTATTCGGACTACTATTCTCATCTTGAAAGCTATTATCACAATGAAGATTGGCACTGTCACTAAGACCTAATTATTTCTTTACGCTTATATCCGTTGAACCACGGGTGCTTGCGGACACATATAATATAGAATTTATTAGCCATAAACCTATTCTTGTTTTAGATGTGTAGTCTTATTATTTATTTCTATATATAACTATTTATTACTATCTTCTTTTTCAGGTATCAGGTCTGTTTGCAGACATCGATGCTCATGGCTCTCCATTCTTATTTGAATATTTTGTTTCACCATGATGTTCTTTGCAAAGAGGTTACCTATAGTGGGTTGCAATTACCTTCTATAGAGACAGTGCTCTTACAGAGCAGGAAGTCTTAGCCACTGTACAAAAATCAGTATCATCTGCCTAACACAAAACGAAGGGTTGACCAGTTTCTAAAACCCATTAGGCTGCTCAACCCTCCATCCATCACCTGCCTGTCATGACTTCACGTACCCTGATCGGGTGGGGGCTGATTGGGTACTCGACCTTGCCCAAGGGTCTCCCATAGGCTAGCGGAGGGAAAGAGGCGCCTTACTGCTCCTGTTGGTGGAAATGTTTCCACCCCACTACCCATTACTATATTATTACTATCTATAATTTTAATGAGGTTCTAATCGATTATTTCTGTGAAAATAACATCCAACATCAGATCATTAGTCCAGACGATCTAAATAATACAAATCAATGTGTAGTATCTGTTCAAATACTACACTTGATAGTTTTTGTCCACGGTCAGTGAAAGGAAATCCTTCAAGACTGAGGTAATTTTGATTTCTGTTCCAATCCAGAGATCCCCTTTTTGAATTGGTGGAATTTCGTCATGTAAAAAAGCGACCATGTGTCTAACTCTGCTCTCGTTGAGAGAAACGTAAATAAGAACTATTGAGCGTTTTTATATCTTTTAAATACACATTAAACACATGTTGGAGTTTATTAAGGAACTTGTAAGTATTGGATGTTCCGTGAAAGTGCAGTAAACCATTACGACAAACCACATTTATTATTGTTATGAAGCTCAATCTGAAATAGCATTAGGTCTTTTATGAGTGCAGATAGTGCTGTCTTTATTTTCATCTTTTTATGTAAATATGAATAAGTTTGACCAGCGAAAATTACAATTTCAGACAAAATGGAATTAGAAATATATGGAATGAATAGATAAGCATTAACCAAACTGATTAAAACTTGTTAACACGGTAAGTATCTTCAAAATGTGTCTATCTCAATATATAAAGTTAATACAACAAAAGATATAAGAGGCAAGCGGCAATTATAATATTCAACACCAAGTGAGTTTTTTTTCTGAACTTTTCATATGATTTGGTTTTTTCTATCGTTTTATTAATTTGCATACACCTTCGATACACTTTTCACTGTCATATATGTTATTAATAGACAACAAATCTCCCGCCTGGATAACTTTTTCGTTTTTGGAATACCATTCACCACCTGGATTATTATTTTTTAATCAACCTCTTTGATATCTTTCTTGAAACTGTTTTAAACTTTATGACTTGGATAAACTGTATAAGTTTAGCTAAAATGTATGTTTTGGGCCGATATATTTGATGGTTTATATACTTTTATGTATTTTTATGTAAAATTTTTAAATATAATTTCAAAGTTTAATTTTATTACCTGCAGTAATGTTATTGCGGTAATGGTCCTCTGAGGAGAAGATTTTCTTTGAAAACTCATGAGTTAAGGACTTTAAAGTACTTTGTTTGAACATTGAATACTAATAAAATTTGTTTCGCACCTTATTTTATTCTTTCACTTTATCTAGTGCTATATATATATGTATATACAAATGGAGATATATAGATATATATTATATGTGGGCAGTATACAGCAGACAATCTAGATAGTTCAACGAACGTTATCGGGAACATGCGTATAGCAAAGTGACAGTCTGTTTTTAATATCTCCGAACAGTGCTTAACTTTGATTTCTCAAAGTGGGTTAATAAAAATATTTATAAATAAATATTATATATTTTTACCTACATACGCCAGCATTTCAAGCTTTCGCTCTCATCAGTGTAGGAAGTGACAATTTCAGACGGTCACAGGGCGCGACCCCGTTTCACAGTCAAGAAAGAGTCTGCATGCTTTCGATATATCCTCAAGACCATCGGGATTATATTTATATATATATATATATATATATATATATATATATATATATATATATATGGATTTTCATATCTGATGAAAGCGGGCTACCGCTTGAAACGCGTTATATATAAAATCATAAAATGGTAAAACAACAAAATAATAAATAAATGTTGAAAAAAACAACAAAATAATAAATAAATGTTGAAAAAAACATTCTACAAATGTTGGTAGCCTTACTCCTTTACATATATGCTTTTCTCTCGTTGGAACTGCACTAATACTGCACTACCCTTATTTCTCTCTCTCTCTCTCTCTCTCTATATATATATATATATATATATATACTTAGGCAGCATTTCTTCGTTGATGCATGTTTGATTAAACAACAGCGACACTCCCCTTTTTTTATCCATCTTTTCATGTTGACGGACTAATAATCTAATGTTCTGTTCAAGTGTGAACAGTTAGTAGAACACGACACACACAAAAAAGATTTCAGGGACATATTAGTCAAAAACACTGCCATCCTCGCTGTCTCACATTGCAACCTGCGCCTCCCCATAATTGAAGCCTTACTCATTCGAGCAAAGAAACCCACTATGAATCAAGCTCAATATGAGGGAGGAGAAGGTATCCTGAAATGCCTTTAATATATTAAAAAAAAGGTTTAATCGAGTTTTTCAATAAATTCACTACTTTTAGTTTGCATAACTCTTCACTTGTTTGATGAAGATTCATAGGAGTCGAACACGTTGGCAGTTTTTGCGAGTTCCTGTTCACACTCGAACAGAACATTAGATCATTGGTCCGTCAACATGAAAAGATGGATAAAAAAAGAAATAAACAGGAATTATACATGTTGTTTAATCAAACATGCATCAATGAAGAAATCCTGCCGAAGTATACATCTCTCTCTCTCTCTCTCTCTCTCTCTCTCTCTATATATATATATATATATATATATATATATATATATATATATATAGAGAGAGAGAGAGAGAGAGAGAGAGAGAGAGACATACATATATATATGTATATATATATATATATATAGAGAGAGAGAGAGAGAGAGAGGGAGGGAGGGAGGGAGAGAGAGAAAAAAGAGAGAGAGGAAGAGAGGTAGAGAGAAAGAGAGAGTGGTTAGAAAACAGTGTTACTTTGGTTTCCTCGTTTAAAATGTACGCCTCCGCCGCCAACACTTATTTCTTGCCAGTGAGTGTGTTGCTTAACCATGTATAACCTTCTACTGACATATTTATAGCTTGTCTGAAAGAGAATAATTAATTTCACAGGTTAGGGTTAGGCTTTTGTTTTGTGTTTTCGGTAATGTTTTGCTCATATATAATTATTTGCACTGTTATCGCTTGAACACCTTTCCGGTCCAACCATGTCTGTTCCCAAAGCCGCACCTCTGAAACAGCATTATGCAACGACTTACCATCAATTAGCTTCTTTCTCTTCCGAAAAGAATTGGCCAGCCCTGCCCACGAGGTTTTCTTTCTCAAGGCTTTCGTTTTAAATTATTTTCTACTTTTCCAGTAAATGTATATTTTGGAGCCGAGTTTGTAACCTAAAATATCAGGTCACTAATAGATGATGTCACAAAAAAAAATGACGTTATTTATTTATAACAGAAAATGGGAATAACCGTGCACAGTAGACGCAGTCATTAAATGATTACGTGACCTGAACCGTTTTGACTTTTGTATATACTACTAAAACCTTTTGATTTTGTTTGCTTGCTTGTTATCTTGCTAGTTTGTTTGCCCCATGCACACTAGATGACGTCATCGTTTTGTGCCGCAATCTAATAAAAGAAACAGAAAAAACGAAGTATATAAGATGATATCACTAAATGATGCAGTCTTTTATCATCGCATATCTCTCTCTATTTGTTTACCCTGGCAATACATGTACTTTATCGATTGTGTTGGGACAATTTACGTAACCTTTCATTTTGTAATTATGTTAGTAATTTTCACCTGTTTCATGTATTATGTTTAGAATATCATTCTCATGTTTTTCTTTGACAAACCGTCTATTTCAGGATGAATGTATATGTATTTAAATCTTGCTGAACTTTTCTGCAAAATTTATATTTTTGGGCCGAGTTTGTAACCTAAAACATAAGGTCACTAATGGATGATGTAAAAAAAAGATGACGTTATCCATTTATAACAGAAAATGGGAATAACACCAGATACAAAATGACGACCACCTGTTAGAAAAATAAAATCCGAAACACGTGGTCGCTATAACCATTAAACTAACTATTTTAATTCTACACCGCAGTTATATGAACCATTAGACTTTGAACGGAGCTTTACTTACGTTTCACAACAGGATAGTGCGTACATGTACACCATTTGATCCGATAAGATTTGAACTTCATAAAACCGATTCAATAGAAAACAACTGTATGTATTAGGCTAACTACGCACTTCGGGGATCAGCGTTTATTTGATCCTTAGAGAAAACAAATAGACAATAAGAGATTGACTCGAGACAAATTCAATTGGATAATGAGAACATCTCAACTGAATTGCAGATATCACTTCATACAAGGTAGCGTTATAATTCATTCCAAATGAAAAACATCACCTGTCAGGTAACTGTAAATGAATACTACATATTAATGTTTGCGCACCTGTAATCCCATGGCGTATCCGATTGATGAGGTGACAGATACATTATTTCAACTCTTAATGTTTCTTAACGACAGAGTTGAAACCCGATAATTATTATATCCTTTGTGAATAATATTTGGCAGCTTTTTGTGGGTTAACAGGTATCAACACTATGCATATATTTAAATGAACATATCGCGTTAGAAAATTACTGTATGAAATTATTATTAACAAATATTTTAATTCAAAATGTGTTATTGTATGTTTCCATTGGTAGACTATTGAAATATGACCATCTCTCTTTCTCTATAGCATCACTTCATAATATAGATGTGCTATGAATATATATATATGTATATATATATATATATATATATATATATATATATATATATATATATATAAACAAAACAAAACAAAACGAAACAAATATTTATTATTTGTAGCTCCTAGAAAACCCGTCTAGATGAGCACTGTAAGTGTAGTATTAACACAGCATGACGTCGCTAGCTTTAAATGCATCGTT
>OY744522.1:192697429-192757429 GCA_963556195.1 Sepiola atlantica
GATCACGTGACTAATGAAAGGCGGGGGAAATGGCTACGTAGTATAAAAATGCTGTGTCAGCCAAAAGGGGAAGAAGTGAGCGAATATTAATGAAGATCGATATATATGTATATATATATATATATATATATATATATATATATATATATATATATATATTGTTGAATATAAGATACAACGCATGTCTAGATATCTTTTGGTAGATCCTTTCAATAGTCCGAATCAGGATCTTAGTTTCGGAGGAGAATTGGCTGATGAATTTGCCATAGTTTTGATTTATCTCCCAAGTAGTTTCAGACTCATCCGGGTCCATCTTCGGGGAATGAGGTTAATCAGGTATAGCCCATCCTGAAATCCTTGAAAGGATCTACCAAAGGATATCTACACATGAGTTGTCTCTTATATTCAACAATCATTGCCTGCGAGAGAAGATGCTGCCTAGATACACACACACACACACACACACACACACACACACACACATATATATATATATGAATGAATAGGAAAGTCTCTTTTCATATATGTACAACACCTATATCAAAATCAAAACGTCTCACTTTTAATAAAAACAATATTACGACATACTCTTGTGAATTACTGCATACATAGTAGGGAGCAGAGGCACAGATAGAGCTATTTTTATGCCTAATCGGCAGACCCGGCGTTTCCCGAGAATCAATGAAAACCCTCGTGTACCCCTGTTCTAAGGGTGAAAACTATATTAAAACTTCTATTTTTTATTTATTTCTATAATTATTAAATTATCAATCAAATCTTTCTCTCTGTGCTTAACAATTTTTCCTTTCTGTCATCCACGATTTTTCATTTTATGATATATCTTGCTTTATCTTGACATATATATATATATATATATATATATATATATATTATTTTATCTTGACATATATATATATATATATATATATATATATATATATATATATATATATATATGTGCAAACATTGTTAAAAATAACAGAATTCGTCTGTTTAATTATACCTTTTTTATTTTAAATTTTTTTCTGATAGTCTTTTTTGTATTAAAATAATAATAAAAAAAATGTTCCATTGGTTTCAGATGTTTCACAAACGTTTTCGATTCTTTGTTGAATCATCCTCAAGTGTCAAAAGCAAATGAACAAAAAAGCTGAAGAAAGAAGAGAATTTTAAAAAGACGGTGGAGAAACGCGCATAGAACGTTTTTCGCATTGTTCCAGGAAGTTGTTGGCGATTTTAAATTCAGCAATGCTAGATGGCATCACAGAAAAAATCGCATTACGTTAAGCATTTTAATATTTTACCACTGGTTTTATATGTGATGTTGTTAATTTTAGGTTGTTGTGTTTTTATGTAGATAGCTTCGAGTATTTTTAATTCTTTTAAATTGGTATCGGAATGTATATTTTTAGTGTTATTAACTTGAATGTGTCTTAAATCAGAGGGAGGGCAGTTATGTTTTTCTAGATGTTGGTAAATTGAGCTAGAGTTTAAAGGTGCACGGTAAGGCGGCGGGATAGGGTAGTGCTTGTAAAACAAATGTATCTATTAGCTTTATTATTATTATGGGAGTAACATTCTCCCAAAGGGAATTTAAACTTATAAATAACATTGGTTCTTTCTAGTGGTTTTGGGGTTGGGGAATAATGTTTTTGACAACAAGATTTTGGGTTTTATCTACAGAAAAACACAACAACCTAAAATTAACAACATCAAATATGAAACCAGTCTTAGCATTTTAAAATGCTTAACGTACACCTGCATTCATGTTATGCTATTTGGATGAACGGCCATCGACAACAACCTAAATCTTTTTTTTGATACGAGAGGATCTAATTATATTAAATATTCATTAGAAAGCTATGATCGCTGGTCGCAGTATATATATATATATATATATATATATATATATATATATATATATATATATATATATATATATATATATATATATATATATATATATATATATATATATATACACTGCGACCAGCGCTCATAGCTTTCTAGTAATTAACTTCCTGCACTAAAGATTGCATTAGCATGTAACATCGATGTCTGTAGGTAAAAATAATTAATATTTATTTATAAATATTATTTTAAAAAACCTTTACTAAGGCCTGGCACTCTGAGTGAGTTTAATAACAAGCAGTACTAGTAGCTTCATTGCGAGTCCAACACAGTATTTGTTGTAGATCACTTTCGCTGTTCGTTGTAAAATACCCGCCGACTTGGTATTTACAAAGTTAAATTCCTCTTTAATTCTAAGCTAATTTGTGGTGGCACACGGGAGAACGCTCTTGACTGCGAATCAGTGGCGATTTGTGATCGGAGTTTGCGTCGGAAATTAACTTCCTGCACTGAACATTGCGTTAGCATGAAACATCGATGTCTGTAGGTAATAAATAATTAATATTTATTTATAAATATCATATATATATATATATATATATATATATATATATATATATATATATCATATATATATATATATATATATATATATATATATATATACATAAAACACCTCCCACTTCCGAGCTAATTTTATCAGTCACCAGACAGACAATTCGAATTTCCGGTTTTCAGAGACGATTTGAAGGAGCTTGGGGTTGGGCGGTTGAGGGGGATCTAGACAAGTTGACCCCGTTTAGGATACCTCAACTTCCATCCCCACTCCGTGGTGAATCATACAATTTCCCTCTCTATCTATCTATCTATCTATCTATCTATCTATCTATCTATCTATTGCCCTCTTCCCCCTCACTGTATTGCCTTCCGTTATAAATCGTACAATCTCCCCCTCTCTATATATATATATTAAATATTTTGTCACTCTCCCCTTTCTCAATATAGTCGAATATAGTACACTTCTCCCTCTCTCCATATATGTATTGAATAGTGAGTGTGAGTTTCTCTCTTTTTCTTTTCAAAAATGTAATCGTTTCGCTTAAGTGCTTGAATAAGACCGGAGGGTCGAAATAAATTATTGAACCGGTGATTATGTGATTCCGTGTTACTTTATATTATTTTATATATATATATATATATATATATATATATATATATATATATATATATATATATATCTTCTTCTATATAAAATTGAATGTCTGTATGTTTGTGTGTGTGTGCCTTATTGAAAAATGTTAGAGAATATAGATACAATATAAAAGTGTATTCTTATGTAAAATTCACAGAGTAAGTTGATGGGCGTATTCCCGAATCTATAAACCACCGCTTTAGGGGTCCATGCGGAAGATTTCATCAGGGGGCAGGGTCCTTTTCAGTTATTTGTCAATGTTAATTAGTACTAATTGTGAAATTATCGAATGTATTTATGTAATGTACAGCTACTTCTCCAAAACTAAGCGGCGACATGTCAAAAAGTTGATATTTTTAGCACTGTACATATCCTAGGATCATAATATCTCAAAATTGAAAAAACGATTAACTTGCTGAGGGTCAACCGGACCAGTTTCCGACAGAGGGTAGCATTTTCCCCGTATTTTTCAGACTTTTTTCAATGTTCAATAGTATTAATTTGGAAATAATCTAATGTATTTATGTACTAATCCGATAAAAATGCTGAGTCACTGAAAACATCCCATAATCCCATGCCGGATGTACCCGGTCTTGCCCTAAATTGTGTCCGGTTGTATCAGGTCATCCCATAACTTCTGTCCGGATAAATCAATAACATCATTGGAAGGTATCGTTAAGAGTGTGTAGTGAAACAAGGGTTGCTCAATCACATCCGCGCCTGGCCACCGGTAAGAGTGATTTCAGTAGTGCTCAGGAAACCTACTTGATTTTCAAACGAATGTTGGTGCTTCTTAAGTATGACGGTCCCTAAAAACATTGGTGTTTCAGGCCAAATTTTTTTTTTCTAGAACTTACAATATTTCTCAGGGTTGTGGGAGAGTGAAATAAAAGTTGGGGGGGGGGGGGCTGGAGAGATTAGAGTGTCGGGGAAAATTTTAGGGGTCAGGCCAAATTTTTTAGGGGTCGGGCCAATTTTAGTTTTATTTTGTTTGAACTTAAAATATTTCTCAGGGTTGTGGGAGAGTGGAAAAAAGTTGGGGTGGGGTCTGGAGAGATTAGGGGGTCGGGGAAAATTTTAGGGGTCGAGCCAAATTTTTTAGGGGTCGGGCCACAAATTTTTTTTTATTTTTTTGAACTTAAAATATTTCTCAGGGTTGTGAGAGAGTGAGAAAACGTTGGGGTGGGGGGCTGGAGAGATTAGGGGGCCAGGGAAAATTTTAGGAGTCAGGCCAAATTTTTTAGGGGCTAGGGCAATTTTTTTTTTTTTAACTTAAAATATTTCTCAGTGTTGTGGGAGAGCGAAAAAATGTTGGGGGGGGGGGGCTGAAGAGATTAGGGGATCGAGGAAAATTTTAGGGGTCAGGCCAAATTTTTTGAGCGTCGGGACAACTTTTTTTTTTTTTCGCACTTAAAATATTTCTCAGAGTTGTAGGAGAGTGAAAAAAAAGTTTGGGGGCTGGAGAGATTAGGGGGTCGGGGAAAATTTTAGGAGTCGGTCATATTTTTTAGGGGTCGGGCTAAATTTTTTCCTTTTTTCTTTTTTTGAACTTAAAATATTTCTCAGTATTGTGGGAGAGTGAAAAAAAAGTTGGAGGTGGCTGGAGAGATTAGGGAGTCGGGGAAAATTTTAGGGGTCAGGCCACATTTTTTAGGGGTCGGGCCAACATTTTTAAAATCCTTTTTTAACTTAAAATATTTCTCAGGGTTGTGGGAGAGTGAAAAAAAGTCGGGGGGGGGGGGCTGGAGAGATTAGGGGGTCGGGGAAAATTTTAGGGGTCAGGCCAAATTTTTGGGGGGTCGGGCCAAATATATATATTTTTTAAACTTAAAATATTTCTCAGTGTTTTGGGAGAGTGAAAAAAGTTGGGGGTGGGGCTGGAGAGATTAGGGGGTCGGGGATAATTTTAGGGGTCTGGCCAAATTTTTTGGGGGTCGGACCAAATTTTTTTTTTTTTTGTTAACTTAAAATATTTCTCAGGGTTGTGGGATAGTGAAAAAAATTGGGGGGGGGGGCTGGAGAGTATAGGGGGTCGGGGAAAATTTTAGTGGTCGGTCATATTTTTTAGGAATCGGGCCAAATTTTTTCTTTTCTTCTTTTTTTGACCGTAAAATATTTCTCAGGATTGTGGGAGAGTGAACAAATGTTGGAATTGGCTGGAGAGATTAGGGGTTCGGGGAAAATTTTCGGGATCAGGTCAAATGTTTTAGGGGTCGGACCAAATATATTTTTTTTAATTTAAAATATTTCTGAGGGTTGTGGCAGGGTCAAAAAAAAGTTGGAGTGGGGATGGAGAGATTAGGGGGTCTGGGAAAATTTTAGGGGTCAGGCCAAAATTTTTAGGGTTTGGGCCAAATTTTTTTTTTAAACTTAAAATATTTCTCAGGGTTGTTGGAGAGTGAAAAAAAGTTGGAGGGGGCTGGAGAGATTAGGGGGTCGGGGATAATTTTAGGTGTCAGGCCAAATTTTTATGGGGTCGGGCCAAATTTTTTATTTTTTTATTTTTGAACTTAAAATACTTCTCAGGGTCGAGGGAGAGTTAAAAACAAGTTGGAGGGGGGGAGGGTAGATTGAGGGGTCGGGGAAAATTTTAGGGATCGTGCCGACTATTTAGGTGTCGGGGCAAATTTTTTTCTTTTTCTTTTTTTTAACTTAAAATATTTCTCAGGGTTGTGGGAGAGTGAAAAAAAGTTGGGGGGGGCTGGAGAGATTGAGGGCTCGGGGAAAATTTTAGGGATCGGGTTATACTTTTAAGAGGTCGGGCCAAAGTTTTTTTTTTTTTTAACTTAAAATATTTCTCCCGGGGTGGGGAGAGTAAAAAAAAGTTGGGGCGGGGCTGGAGAGATTGGGGGCTCGGGGAAGTTTTTAGGGGTCAGGCCAAACTTTTTAGAGGGTCGGGCCAAATTTTTTTTGTTAACTTAAAATATTTCTCAGGGTTGGAGGAGAGTAAAAAAGCAAGAATGGCATGCGGACATGATATTTAAAACTTGATCGTGACAGACCAAATAAGTACTTAAATACCTTCTCAAGGAGATGTCTGGGCGTATCTTACTTGAGATGCGTCTACTCAATCTGCGTGTTTAGAAAGAAAAATCTTATTTCAAACTTAACACTGACAGTTTACTAAAATATGTCCACTTGTATTGACATGAAAATACTTTAATTCTCTCCTTTCCTCGGGGCTGTTGTGTTGGCCACATTCGTAGAGGTTCAGTGTTGAAAGTTAAAGGTGACTTAGGCCTGGGTTTCGAATCGTGTGCTCGGCAGAACAGTCATCATCCACCAGAATAATGAGGAAAAACATGAGTATGTAGATAAGAATTAAACAAAAAAAATTTAAATACACATATATATATGTATATATATATATATAATTAACTTGTTACAAATATCCAGGGGGTATTGATCCGAAGGAAGTTGAAACCGGGTTTATGAGAGTGCTCAATGAAAATTCAGAGCAAAATATATATTTTTTGATTTTATTCCATTAGTTGCGACAAAACAAGTTTTGTTTCATTGGCGCAAATAGCGACCAACTCATCGGGCTAGCGATGGAATTCAAATGGCATACGTTTTAACTTCACCTCAACGGGAGATTGAAAATTGAAAATACATTGGAGGGGCAGGGGGACAGAGTTGGGGCTTTGTCTATAACGGTGACATGGGACATGAGAGGGGAGGGGGGAGGACCCCAACAAGTCGTGTTTCAAATTATTGCGTGGGAGATTTTCACGTGTTTGTGCTGTGATGATCTCAATTTCGGCCGGGGTGGGAGGAAGGGAGATGGGGCGACGGCCAGAGTGAGTTAAATTTAAAATGAGAATAAAATTATGATTATAACCGTCATTCCTTTTTTACAAAAATGAATGATAACATTAACCCCCCACTATACACTACCCCAAAACACACTATAACCCCCTACCCACCCACCCAAATTTACCACCCAATCCCACCCCAACAAGTCCTGATGAATCTATAAATATATAACCACCCCTCTAAACTACCTATAACATCAAATCTCTACGTACTACCTATAATGCACAGCCTCAATAGCCTCTCAGCCATACTACCAATTTTAACATAAACCCATAACTAGGACAGCTATTAACACTGATATCACTTGGACAAATCTAATCTCAATTACTTAACCCTTCGATCACTATCTTGAACACTTAATTATTAACTGGTACTTAGTCCTTGTCATTGGTAGTAGAACAAAAAAGCCTACCATCACTTGTCGACTTATTTCGCCCAATGACTTCACAAGTAGCAAGATGGTAATGATGGTGATATTTATCATTATTATTATTATTATTATTATTATTATTATTATTATTATTATTATTATTATTTTTTAATACTATTATTATTATTATTATTATTATTATTATCATTAATGTTCTTACAAACTTGTTATTTCTATTTTTATTCTAATTTTATTTATATTCATCTTTATTTTTATTTTTATTAAGGCTTTTATCACTGCGACTATCGTAGGTATGATTGGCAGGCGTTATCATTGTTATCATAATCGGTTTTGTTAATGCTAAAACTGGTAACACCATGAAACTTCTCTTATAAAATGATTCCACTAGTATTGATCTCAGTATAATATAATCACAATTTAAAAAAAATATAATCACAACAAAATTCACTACAAATAATAAACAAAACATTAAAATAAAATAAATAAAATGCAGAAGTAGCAATTAATACCCTAAATTAAAATTATCAAACATTTTGATCCACATGATAATTACTTATTAGAATTAAAATAAAATAGGAATGACGGTTATAATCATAATTTTATTCTCATTTTAAATTTAACTCACTCTGGCCGTCGCCCCATCTCCCTTCCTCCCACCCGGCCGAAATTGAGATCATCACAGCACAAACACGTGAAAACCTCCCACGCAATAATTTGAAACACGACTTGTTGGGGTCCTCCCCCCTCCCCTCTCATGTCCCATGTCACCGTTATAGACAAAGCCCCAACTCTGTCCCCCTCTCCCTCCAATGTATTTTCAATTTTCAATCTCCCGTTAAGGTGAAGTTAAAACGTATGCCATTTGAATTCCATCGCTAGCCCGATGAGTTGGTCGCTATTTGCGCCAATGAAACAAAACTTGTTTTGTCGCAACTAATGGAATAAAATCAATATATATATATATATATATATATATATATATATATATATATATATATATATATATATATATAAATGGAATAAAGGATAAGCAATTCAACAACTTGCAAAAATAAACTCAAAAACTCATTTTGTATAGTTCTCCGAAATATTTCAATCGTCTATAATACGACCATTCTCAATCGGTTGGTGAACTTTAATTAAAAACGGATTCATTGAGTTTTTGAGTTTATTTTTGCTAGTTGTTGAATTGCTTATCTTTTATTCCATTTTTATTTTTACATTCTGTCCGAAACAGTGTTTCTTTTTCCTTATATATATATGCAAACATTATTAAAAATAACAGAACTCTGCTGTCTGGTTATACGTTTTGCAATCTCTCTAACGATTTTCTTTGTGTTAAAATCAAAAATATTGATGATAATAGATCAGTATGTGTCACTGACGTTTTCGATTCCTCTTCGAATCATCTTCAGGTGTCGATGGCAAAATAGACTAAAAAGCTGGTGAAAGGAGATAATTTTTAAAATACATCGCAGAGACGCGCAAGTGAAAGAAGGCCTTCCATTGTTCCAAGAAAGATGTTGACGAATTAAATCTTAAAAAAAAATATTTATGTATTTATTTATTTATTTATTGTCTTAAAGTAATGGCTGATTTATTTCGTGTAGTCGAATAATTATGGAAAGGGAACAATGGAGAAATAAGCAATAATTAATTTTATAAAAATGTCCCTTTTTTCGAATTTGAATTGAGCGAAGTCGGAGTGGCGCCACTGAATCAAATTAAACTACGCTAAGCACTTTACGCAAACACCTACTATTAATCATATCGCGTTTGAGACTAGTAAAACCATTTTACGAGACTTCTTCTTCTTTCGTGTGAATCAGATGATTCTGGTGTTGGCATTAGTACCCCCGATGTTTTTCTAGTTAGAAATCTTTCTGAAAAGACATCACGTACTTACGGGAGGACCATGAGAAGGTTGCCAACATCCCTAAGTGAAAGTGGTACTGTGGAACCGACTGGATTCGAACTTGGAACACCCAGGTCTTCAGTCTGTGTCGATATCTACTTAACCACCGTCACCTCCCATTTTACGAGGCTACCGAAAGTAAACCCAAGGCCCGCTTTCTACTCTCCTAACATCCTTAATTGAAAAGGATACTATGGCACCGACTGGATTGGAACTTGTCATACTCAGTTCGTCAGTTTGTTTCGTTTTCCACTTAAACACCGCCCCCTTTCAATTGTAACGTGGTAGTTATTGTCAATGATTCCATGTACCGGGTGCGCGAGTCTTGGTGACTTGGGAGGTTGTCACAGTAAGGCGAGATTTCGTCTTTCTCATATCCAATACATCTCAATTACACCTCAATATTTAACGAAATTGCATTCATACAAAATCGTATATGCTTTTTTCTGTCCCACTCTGTCCTATACATCCGGCTACATAATATGCAGGTTTTAATATTACACACACACACACACACACACACACACACACACACACACACACACACACACACACACACATATATATATATATATATATATATATATATAAATACATATACACATATATTAGATGTCCACATTGGAATATATATATATATATATATATATATATATATATATATATATATATATATATATATATTAGTAATATTTTTATAGTATCATATAATTGAAGAAAACTGTCGGGAAAATCTTGTTTTAGCGTCACACGTATAGAGAAAGCGATAATTACCCTCCAATATTTTGTCAATAATTGGAAATATTTGCTATTACAAACTGTAGCTAAACATGTCGATCTGAATAAACGTTACGTGTCCAAGTCGACTCGGTCGGAAATATCCATCTATAGCTATGGAGTTTCCCTCTATCGGTTGTTTAGCAGGAATGATTTATTTATGGAACGGTAATTCTCGCAAACAAACTAAAGAGAATGGAAAATCTATAATATAAATTTTGCGCTCCCTTTCTTTCTCTCACCCCCACCCCTCTCTCTTTCTTTCTCTCTCTCTTTCTCTCTCTCTTTCTTTCTCTCCCCCCTTCGCCTCTCTCTTTCTTTCGCTCTCTCTCTTTCTTTCTCTCTTTCTTTCTCTCTCTCTCTTTCTCTCTCTCTTTCTTTCTCCCCCCCCCCTTCCCCCTCTCTCTTTCTTTCTCTCTCTCTCTTTCTCTCTCTCTTTCTTTCTCCCCCCCTTTCCCCTCTCTCTTTCTTTCTCTCTCTTTCTTTCTCTCTCTCTTTCTCTCTCTCTTTCTCTCTCTTTCTTTCTCTCCCCCCTTCCCCCTCTCTTTCTTTCTTTCTCTTTTCCCCTCTCTCTTTCTCTCTTTATTTCTCTCTCTCTTTCTCTCTTTCTCTCTCTTTCTCTCTATTCCTCCCCCATCTCTCTCTCTTTTTCTCTCTCGTTCTCTCTTTTCCCCTCTCTCTTTCTCTCTCTCTCTTTTTCTCTCTCTCTCTTCCCCTATATCTCTCTCTTTCTCTCTCTCTCTCTCTTTCTATCTCTCTTTCTCTCTCTCTTCTCTTTCTCTCTCCTTCTTTCTCTCTCTCTTTCTCTCTCTCTCTTTCTCCCTCTATATCTTTTCCCCTCTCTCTTTCTCTTTCTTTCTCTCTCTCTCTCTTTCTCTCTCTCTCTTCCACCTCTCTCTCTTTCTCTTTCTCTTTCTCTTTCTCTTTCTATCTCTCTTTCTCTCTTCTATCTCTCTCTCTCTCTCTCTCTCTCTCTCTCTCTCTTTCTACCGGTCCCTCTGTTTTTGTATCTCTCACTCTCAGCCAAGAGGTGCAGTTGATAAAAAAGCATTATACAAAGATCTCAGGTAACGTCTTACGATGAAACCACAAAATAACATTCATTTTTTATTAAGGAGATTTACACTAATATTGCGTGGTCTGTGTCCGCACTGCACGCCCATTCAACTCCTTTTCTTTTCTTTACATTTATTATATAAATTAACATTTCAAACCTGTAGAAATGAACAAATGAGAAATAAAATAGTTATATGGAATTCAGGGCTATCCATCTCTATTTATATAAAGTCAAGTATGTGTATATCTTTGAATATTTTTATCTACAGGATTCACTCTTGAATGCATTAATTAGTCATCATAAATTTAAGAACACAGCTGATTCACATGATGGATAGTTATGTGGATATAGTTATTTGAATTTAGTTTTATGCAAAGGGGTAAGGAAGCCCTTTATGAATATTCAGAAAACGTTAATGTTTGTAAATATTTAGGAATAGGTATAAGACATCAATTAATAAATACCTCTCCCCCCAACCAATTCAGTTTCTTTGGAATATTTGAAAGAGTTTTAGGCGCATAATATTGGGCACAGCCTTCTACTTGAAAATTAAATATTTCAGATTTGCATTCAATTCAACAAGATTCCCTGAAATTCAATTTCGTCTTAAGACTTCTTAAATAAGAACAAACGTTTGTGTAGTAAACGGTCAGAGAGTGATGAGCTAAATCAGAGATTACTTGACCAGCAGCCAATTGACTGTGGATGTGACTGGAAGCTTATTTTTCTATTTTCTTATCTTTTTGTTTTTGCAGGGGATGGGGCATCCTACTAGATACCAGACATTCACCTGTTATTTCAGACACTCAAACCGAGAGATCTTTTTCAGATTCTAATCGTCCCTTTAAGTGAAATTGTTTGTATTTCTCTTGCATTTGGTTCACCAGGTAGTTTTTAAAATTCTTTTTCATTCCGTTTTCTAGATATGTAGTTGTAGGGCTTGCATACTCATAGTAGATGGTGATAGAATGAGTCATCGCTTTGATGATATTGTATCTCTATTGATTATTCTGAGCCCGGTTTCAACGTTATGATGCCTGTCTTAAGATTCGTAACTAGCATCCATCCACAAATGCTCTCTTACCGCGAAAAACAAATTCAGATCTTTCCACTTTTGATTTCTTGCCCCGTTTAGGAAGCGTTCTGGCCGACAGCATTTCATAAGGCTATCTTCAACGTACGCGATCTTTGATCGTCAGATCAAGTATCTCTACCAAGTGTGACTGCCTTTCGAATGAAGGATTTTGACCGGCTGCTAGTGTGGTGTGGGCACAAAATATTTCGAACTTCGAGTCCTGTTTGGGTCTATCTGATGCTGAAAGCGATAGCGGTTCGCAGACGTTTGACAACGGTTCGTTCCCTTTCGGGTTCAACTTTTGCCGTTGTTGGACTGATATTTTGACGATTATTCACAGGAATTCGTTAAGTTAGGTTTCGTTCAGACGTATTTGGTTCCAAGTATACGAGATCGGAATTTGTGCTGTTGAAAGCGGTAGAAAGGGGCACAAGCATGTAAAACACGTGTTCAACTGATAGAGTGGCTAATGTATATATATATATATATATATATATATATATATATATATATATACATATATATATATATATATATATATATACATATATATATATATATATATATATATATATATATATATATATTAGCCATATATATATATATTATTATTGATTTTAATATATATATATATATATATATATACATATATATATATATATATATATATATATATATATATATGTGTGTGTGTTAATAACAAGCAGGGTAAATAGCTACATGCACGATCTGAACGCCGACTCGCTATTTACATTTAAATTCCTCTCTATTTACTAACTAATTGGCTATGGCCGATGGGATAAGACTCTCGACTACGAATCCGTGGCGATTTGTGATCGGGGTTCGCGCTCACCGACCGTTGAGAATTAGTTCCTACACTGAAGATTGCGTTAGCATGAAACATCGACGTCTGTAGGTATTAAAATATTTAATGAATATTTATTTATAAATATTATATGTATATATATATATATATATATATATGTATATATATATATATGTAAAGGAGTAAGGCTACCAACATTTGTAAAAAAGTTTTTTTCAACATTTATTTATTGTTTTGTTATTTTATCATTTTATAATTTTATATAACGCGTTTCAAGCATGGTCCGCTCTCATCAGATATGTAAATCCATTTAAAGAAATGTCTTTCGATTTGAAAGAGTGTTGTTTCATTTGAGAAAATGTGTTATAACTTTTCTCTCGTTGGAACTCCACTAATACTGCACTACCCTATTTTCTATATATATATATATTAAGATATGATGTATACTTTTAAAGTAGAACCGATCATGAAAGATTGATGCTCGATATACAAAATATAGCAATTATATGAACAAGTAAAGGATGAGAATAACACTTGTACAAAATACAATATCTATTAAGTCATTAGTTGTTCAAGACAATGGGGTTTTAAATAAAAGAGATTTATTATTCATACCTTAAGCCATCTCTTCAAGTGATCTTTTGCCTAAATTTCAATATCTGTTCAAATTTTGACTTTTGGTAATTTCCCCTTACAAACTTATCTACGTATATATGTTAATTATCTCTTAGAGTTTACCATTTCTCACTTCGTGTAAATATAACAATTCTCTTTCCGGGTCGCATTATTTAGTTATTCTTCATTGTTTATCTATTGTAACAACTTATCAATGACATTGTAATAATTCTAAAGTATTGGACACATTGTCTTTATACAAATTCCCCCACAGGGGACAAGAGGCGAGGGAGTAGAGAATTATATAAACTGGATCAATGAGTAGATGTAATTTGATAAGTTAAAAGATTTCATTTAATCTATGAGAATTTTCTGTTATTTAGTTTGCAGCTTTATCGCTCGGTCAGTCCAATATAGACAATGCAAACTAGTTGCTAGATTTCAACTAAACTTTGCATGTGAGTTTCGTAAACATTATATAGTTAACCGAGTTTGACGTCTAAGGTCATGAAAGGCTACAAATAACGTCAAAGACTTTCATCATTGGCTTTTGGTATAAATGTTTCATAAAATGTAGGCAGTTCTAATAAATATTTCATAAAATGTAGGCAGTTCTAATAAATGTTTCCTAAAATGTAGGCAGTTCTAATAAATGTTTCATAAAATGTAGGCAGTTCTAATAAATGTTTCATAAAATGTAGGCAGTTCTAATAAATGTTTCATAAAATGTAGGCAGTTCTAAGAAATGTTTCATAAAATGTAGGCAGTTCTACTAAATGTTTCATAAAATGTAGGCAGTTCTACTAAATGTTTCATAAAATGTAGGCAGTTCTACTAAATGTTTCATAAAATGTAGGCAGTTCTAATAAATGTTTCATAAAATGTAGACAGTTCTAATAAATGTTTCATAAAATGTAGGCAGTTCTAATAAATGTTTCATAAAATGTAGGCAATTCTACTAAATGTTTCATAAAATGTAGGCAGTTCTAATAAATGTTTCATAAAATGTAGGCAGTTCTAATAAATGTTTCATAAAATGTAGGCAGTTCTAATAAATGTTTCATAAAATGTAGGCAGTTCTAATAAATGTTTCATAAAATGTAGGCAGTTCTAATAAATATTTCATAAAATGTAGGCAGTTCTAATAAATGTTTCCTAAAATGTAGGCAGTTCTAATAAATGTTTCATAAAATGTAGGCAGTTCTAATAAATGTTTCATAAAATGTAGGCAGTTCTAATAAATGTTTCATAAAATGTAGGCAGTTCTAAGAAATGTTTCATAAAATGTAGGCAGTTCTACTAAATGTTTCATAAAATGTAGGCAGTTCTACTAAATGTTTCATAAAATGTAGGCAGTTCTACTAAATGTTTCATAAAATGTAGGCAGTTCTAATAAATGTTTCATAAAATGTAGACAGTTCTAATAAATGTTTCATAAAATGTAGGCAGTTCTAATAAATGTTTCATAAAATGTAGGCAATTCTACTAAATGTTTCATAAAATGTAGGCAGTTCTAATAAATGTTTCATAAAATGTAGGCAGTTCTAATAAATGTTTCATAAAATGTAGGCAGTTCTAATAAATGTTTCATAAAATGTAGGCAGTTCTAATAAATGTTTCATAAAATGTAGGCAGTTCTAATAAATGTTTCATAAAATGTAGGCAGTTCTAATAAATGTTTCATAAATTGTAGGCAGTTCTAATAAATGTTTCATAAAATGTAGGCAGTTCTACTAAATGTTTCATAAAATGTAGACAGTTCTAATAAATGTTTCATAAAATGTAGGCAGTTCTAATAAATGTTTCATAAAATGTAGGCAGTTCTAATAAATGTTTCATAAAATGTAGGCAGTTCTAATAAATGTTTCATAAATTGTAGGCAGTTCTAATAAATGTTTCATAAAATGTAGGCAGTTCTACTAAATGTTTCATAAAATGTAGGCAGTTCTACTAAATGTTTCATAAAATGTAGGCAGTTCTACTAAATGTTTAATAAAATGTAGGCAGTTTTAATAAATGTTTCATAAAATGTAGACAGTTCTAATAAATGTTTCATAAAATGTAGGCAGTTCTAATAAATGTTTCATAAAATGTAGGCAATTCTACTAAATGTTTCATAAAATGTAGGCAGTTCTAATAAATGTTTCATAAAATGTAGGCAGTTCTAATAAATGTTTCATAAAATGTAGGCAGTTCTAATAAATGTTTCATAAAATGTAGGCAGTTCTAATAAATGTTTCATAAAATGTAGGCAGTTCTAATAAATGTTTCATAAAATGTAGGCAATTCTAATAAATGTTTCATAAATTGTAGGCAGTTCTAATAAATGTTTCATAAAATGTAGGCAGTTCTACTAAATGTTTCATAAAATGTAGGCAGTTCTAATAAATGTTTCATAAAATGTAGGCAGTTCTAATAAATAGTTGGATGCAAATTGTGGGGCAGTATCGAGCTCGGTTTTCTCAGAACCGGCGAACATTTAACAATAAAAAAAACAAGAATTAAATAATTTAGTAGATTACAAGATTTATGACGTAATTATCATAATAATCACTCTCCGAAAATCAACACTTAACAATGTTTATTTTTATGTACACGTGTTTCAAAAATAATTTTATTGCATCAGAGTAAAACTGGGAAGACTTTTATGATTTTCCTCATCTACATATAGACTTGATCTATTCCAATTCAGAAATTTCCAGTGGATATATTTGCAATTATGTCATACATTTTGTAATCTACTGATTTATAATATGAAACCTTTGCTGGACATAACATGTAAACTATTGAACTTATTATTATATGCAGTATTTAATACATCATGAAATCTCATTTATTCATTAAACAATTGTATCATGTAATTTCATCGAAATATCGCAATTGTTTCAGTTTTTTAACTTAAACTTGTCTTTAATTTAATATATAATGTATAATTTTAAAATAATTTAATATTATAAAAAAATTTAAAAAAATATTATTTAGAATTAATATTGTTATATATATATAGTATACATTTTTATTTATAGAAACATTATTGGTTACATATGTGCATACATGTTTCGGTTGTACTCTTGACAGAAAGTCAACTTCTTCAGACCACCGAAACATGTATGCACATATGTAACCAATAATGTTTCTATAAATAAACATTTATACTTGAGAACAGCTCTACTTGTAAATAAGCACTTTTTATAAACACTGGAGTTTCAACGGGTTTACATCAACACAAACTAATACAATACGTGTACTATATATATATATATATATATATATATATATATATATATATATATATATATATGAAAAAAAGACAAATAGGAAAACACTTAAACACATGAAGTAATCATTAAAACGGGAGATTTGCCGGTTTAGTTCGGATCAACGAACGTCCTCCGAAAAAGTGAAGATTTGAAATTTATTGAATAACGGGTAAAACATAGGGGAAAGGAAGACGCAAAAAGAGATGTACTTGGCATGTTCGTAACGATTTGAAAAATTATGCGGCGCTTGCGACAAAGACGTTAATTGCGAAAACAGTGGAGAAAGAAATATAAGTCAAAAATATGGAAACGATATACCTGTCGGAACTTCGACTCGATCCCTTTACAACGATGTGGGGCGAAATAACGTAGCTTTCGATGGAAACACCTTAAGACAATTACAGTTTGAGGGAACTTTGTGCCGACTGCAGGCTAGCCACTTGTTGTTTTGCGCGTTGTGCAACTAGCCTAAGTAGAACAAGAGGATTCTTAACTTTGTGTGTTGACCTATTTGATGAGTTTCTTAGCTCGGTAAGACGTTTCTCTTGGGCCTTGCCAATTATTGGTTGGTCCTTGCGACTTTTGTCTGAGGAATAGCGAATATCATAATTCAGTATTTTCTCCGTAATTTCAACTCCGACGCCCTTGTCTCTCGCCAAGATTCGTATTACATTGCTTAGATCTTACATCACCGTTTTTTTTTTGCAGTTTTTGGTCGAATTTCGTTGTGTATACATAGCCAGACACATGCTATGATTCTTCCTGCTAGCCACTGCTTCCACATCTCCGTCGCAATTCTCCAGCTCACCTCTAACGGCCTTCAATGTATTCAAGAAACACTGATTTGCAGCGACGATTTCTGAATTATTGAATGCAGAGCGAATTATCAAGATGCAGATTACTCTCTTCCAATATTTCGATTCTTTACAGTGGTCCATGGTCTCCAGGTTTCAAACTTAAAACAGTACACAGCGACAGCTATCTGTTGCATATGTTACGATTTAAAACTTAAAACTGGAGAAAATTTCAATGAAATTTGAAATTGTCGGTTCACAAAATTTAGTTTGCCATTCAGTTAAGTAATAATGATTATAATATGTTAGTTTTAAACTATAACATGATGATACTGTCTTTACTTGTAGATTCGAATACAGCGTCTTGAGAATAGGTCAACGTTATGTCTGATTTTTTCCTAATAATCTTCGTGAGTTTGCATATTCTTTCCTTGCTGTTTTTCATCTTTCTTCTTCTTTTGCTTTGGACAAGTATGCTTATTTTGATAATTAAACTAAGGTCTCTGACGAGCAGCGTATGATAACTAAAGACTGTATTTTTGTTTACATGTTGCGAAACGTTCGTAAGACAATAAAAATAGTTACATTCGCAAAAATAAAAAGAATAAATTAAAAAAAATA
The DNA here is from genome assembly GCA_963556195.1 of Sepiola atlantica. Lineage (NCBI taxonomy): Eukaryota > Metazoa > Mollusca > Cephalopoda > Sepiida > Sepiolidae > Sepiola > Sepiola atlantica. The sequence goes on from OY744522.1 coordinate 192,715,620, forward strand.
TGATTGTAGGCTGACGTCTTGTAATTGGAGTTCAACCAATAAATATATATATACTCTTAAGTTTTAACATTACTTCATTGAGCTTGTGATTGGATACAATTTGGATGATATAAAATATATTCTTTATATAAACCCATATATATATATAATTATTAAAAGGAAAAACCATACACACATTAATGTGTGTATAGTTTTTTTTTAATAATTCTGTTTTGCTCTGTATAAATGTACATCGAGTTCTTTTATTCGGATTCTCAACGCAATCTTTAAATCTACACACCAATATATATATATATATATATATATATATATATATATATATATATATATATATATATATATATATATATATGTGATTTTATGAAGGCTTACCAAAGCATTCCTTTCAGGACACCAATGATCACCATTAAAGATATTTTTTCTTACAAATATTATGTATTCAAATTAAATGTTTTTTCCTACACGTGTTTCCTACACGTGTTTCACTACCGAGTGGTAGTGAAACACGTGTAGGAAAAACATTTAATTTGAATAAATAATATTTGTGAGAAAAATTATCTTTAATGGTGATCATTGGTGTCCTGAAAGGAATGCTTTGGTAAGCCTTCATAAAATCACATATAAATGCTCTGTACTCTGTAATCGAGTATCATCGAGCTTGTTTTTATTGGAACAACCCCGGTCTTCACTGAATGATCTATTTTATAAGTGAAAAATCTAAATCTATATATATATATATATATATATATATATATATATGTGTGTGTGTGTGTGTCCGTGTGTGTTTGCAATATGTATTGCATCTAGGTTTCGATTTATACATATATCAGCAGAATACCGATCCCAGAACGGGTATAAGTAATATATACATAACATTATATTTTAACTGTCATATTTTTATTTTAGGGTGACGGTGTAAGATAATAAAGAGTGGTAAAAATGAATCGTGGACGAGTCTATTGTGGGTGGGACGTCGAGAAAGAAAGAAAGCGACTTGATAACTGTTAAATAGAAAGTTTTGCGGTGCAAGCGAGACTTGATAGGCGGCGGTTTCAGAAACGCGAAGAGCCGGAGCGCTTGGTGATCGGAATATCGAAGTACCGGAAGAATCGGAGTTTACTGATGTTTATGAAATCGATGAAGCTTTATTGTCTATGGTACCCAAGGACGTCTTGCTCTTAGGTTTTCGTGTCCGCTGACTAAAACTGCGACTGATAAGCATATGGGTACTGTGAAGGAATCCCCTGACTTGTATTACATCAAACAGACAATTGGAAGTGCTTGTGGAACAATTGCTTCAGTTCACGCTCGGATAGACAATGCAGAGCAAATTGCTTTCCAATCGGATGTATATATGAACGAGTTTCTAGCGAAAACCAAGTCTGTGACTTCAGCAAGAAAAAGACTTTCATAAGACAAAAGCATGTCAAAAGATTTTTGTATATGTATGTGTAGCCGGCGTAAACAATCCGGTGATGGAAAATAAAGAAAACCAAAGTGTTTCCATATACGTTCTGTTCTTTGCCATTCTTGTTGGATCTTACCGGGTACCCCGAAAGAACGGGTAATGCAGCAATAGTATGCGGTTAAATAAAATAAATGCTAAAGTTTACAAAAAATAATCATAATAATGTGCCTACGTTACAGACTTCTTGGCCTTTTGGCTAAGATCAAAGTGTAGTATCTGTTCCGATGGATACTGCACCCCATACTGGTATTGTCTTGTCTTTCGGGGCTTGACTTACGCCGGTCAATGGGTCTGTCCTGTGCAGTTCTAGGAGGTCCACCCTCCCAGGCTTTGCTCCCCTCTTTGGGGAGGAGTAAGTTTATTGCTTACGGTCTGAGGCGCCCCTACCGGGGAATGCGACGGGGCTGCCCAGGCAATTTTTAAACCCCACTTTCCCGACCCGACCTTGGGTCACCTCTTACTTGTGGGAGTAAGATAAAAACTGGCCTTGTGCCTAACTCCTGGAGACGAATAAATCAATAATCATAATAATGTGCCTACGTTACAGACTTCTTGGCCTTTTGGCTAAGATCAAAGTGTAGTATCTGTTCCGATGGATACTACACCCCATAAACTGGTATCGTCTTGGCCTTTGGGGCTTGATTTACGCCGGTCTATGGGTCGGTCCTGTGCAGTTCTAGGAGGTTCACTCTCCCAGGCCTTACCTCCCCTCTTTGGGGAGGGGTAAGTTTATTGCTTACTGCCTGAGGCGCCCCTACCGGGTAATGCCGACGGAGCTGCCCAGGCAATTTTTAAACCCCTTTTTCCCGACCCGACCTTAAGTCACATCTTACTTGTTGGAGTCAGATAAAAACTGGCCTTGTGCCTAACTCCTGGAGAGGAGTAAATCAATACTCTCTCTGTTCCCTCATCCCCTAATTCTTTATTCCTTTAAGTAAACTCTTTCCATCACTTGTCGTATCATTCATCCTTCTTCTTACCATATAACACATTCATTGTGCAAACAATCAAGTTACCAAGTAAGATTATCAGAGGTTTGAAATTATAATAGACCTATAGCCGTCTAGACGGTTGGAGTCCCGGGTCGTTCTTGATAACACTTCATAAAGGATTCCTTACTCTTTTCTCTCTTTGGTTTGATAGATGAAGACATTATTTTGCGACGTCATCACACTGTGCATGGTTATCTCCCATCTATGTGTTAACGGATGATCACATGACGATGACGTCACCTACTGTGCACGTTTATTCTGTTATAATGGATGACGTCATCTAATTTGCACGAAAACAAACAAACAAGATCGACAGTTTTAGTATGATACTAGACCCCTACGAGTCAAGACGATGGTCTAGTATCGTTTAATAAACGACCCGTTACCCTTCGTCGAGATATAGGATGACTACTCCCAATCTCTGATTTATTTGATGACGTCATTATTTTGCGACGTGATCACATGTGCACGGTTATCCTCTGCCTTGTTTTAATGGATGATGTTATTATTTAGTGACTCATCTTTTACGACGTCATTACGTGTGCACGGGGATACACACAAAAAAAGATTACTATCAACCAAGATAACGAAATAAAAAGCAAGATCCACAGAGTTTCAGTTGTATATAGATAGATATATATCCTTATTCAGGTGGCCATGTGGAATAGAGTACTGCGTAGCCATCTCAGTGTATCGTCTATCTCGGGAATCTTTTAACTTAAATGAGCATTTCAAATTTTTCCCCGTTAAAATGTTATCTTGTTCGACCCATATATCCCTAGCATGTTTCACGCCTTCCCCCTCTCCAATAATTACAACAGCGAGCGTTGACACTTTTGCAGACACACGAGTTAAGATTTGGCGATTCAATACAATTTTCTCTAATCCGTACCGACGTCAAGTTTTTATGAATTCTTCGGGGACTCTCTTCACAGTCGCTTCTCAAGAGAGCAGACATCTTGTCCTGCTTTGTCGAAATGTCTTCGGGCGAATGAGAAAAGTCATCAGACGAAATATAACGATGCATAGAGAATAGATTATGAACGGTAGACATTGCTTTCAAATGAGAACACCCTCGTCTTATGAAAGCATTTCTCTTCGGTACTCTTTTAAAATATATTAATTTATATATGTCTGGTCTTTACAGAAAAAAGAACCCCTAGCTAACTCTTTTTAAAACTCTCAATCTAAATCTAGAACAATCGGTCATAACTGTTATTATTTATTAGAGTGAACATTTTGATTCTGTCTGCAACGAAAGCTACGTCGTAAATTGTTTTATATTCCTTAATATTACTAATTGTATCGCGTCAGAAATTATTGTATATTTGTAAATGTGACGAAATGTATATTTATTATAATGCAAAACTGATTTATATTATTTGGATTATAAGGTTTAGTATTCTTATCTTATTCTAAACTTATGAGTTCTAGTATCCTTATCTTATTCTTATCTTATAAAGTCTAGTATTCTTATCTTATTCTTATCTTATACGGTCTAGTATTCTTATCTTATTCTCATCTTATGAAGTCAAGAATTCTTATCTTATACGGTCTAGTATTCTTATCTTATTCTTATCTTATAAGGTCTAGTATTCTTATCTTATTCTTATCTTATATAGTCTAGTTTTCTAACCTTATTCTTATCTTATGATTGCTAGTATTCTTATCTGATAAGGTCTAGTATTCTTATCTTATTCTTATCTTATAAGATATAGTATTCCTCTCATGAGGTCTAGTATTCTTCTCTTATGAGGTCGAGTATTCTTATCATATTTTTATCTTATTAGGTTTAGCATTCTTATCTTCTTCTGATGTTATAAGGTCTAGTATTCTTATCATATTCTGATCTTATAAGGTCTAGTATTCTTATCTTATTCTGATCTTATAAGGTCTAGTATTCTTATCTCATTCTTATCTTATAAGATCTAGTACTCTTATCTTATTCTTATCTTATAAGGTCTAGTATTCTTATCTTATGATGTCTAGTATTCTTATCTTATAATGTCTAGTATTATCTTATTATTATCTTATCAGGTCTATTAGTCTTATCTTATTCTTATTATATACGTTCTAGTATTCCTATCTTATACTTATCTTATAAGGTTTAGTATTTTAATCTTATTCATATCTTATAAGGTCTTGTATTCTTATCTTATTCTTATCTAATGAAGTCTGGTATTCTTATCTTATTCTTATCTTTATATATCTAATATTCTTATCTTATACGGTCTAGTATTTCTACTTTTTTCTTATTAAGTCTAGTGTACTTATCTTATTCTTATCTCATAAAATCTAGTATTTTCATCGCATCAGATATAGTATTCGTATCTTATTCTCATCTTATAAGGTCTAGTATTTTTTATCTTGTTCTTATCTGATAAGGTCTAGTATTCGTATCTCATAGGGTCTAGTATTTTTATATTATTCTTATCTTGTAAGGTCTTGTATTCTTATCTTATATGGTCTAGTATTCTTACCTTATTCTTATCTTATGAAGTCCAAAAAAAAACTTATCTTGTTTTTATCTCATAATGGCTAGCATTCTTATCTGATAAGATCTAGTAGTCTTATCTTATAAGATCTAGTATTTTTATCTCATACAGTCTAGTATTTTAATCTTGTTTTTATCTCATAATGTCTAGCATTCTCATCTTATAAGATCTAGTATTCTTATCTTATTCTTATCTTATACGGTCTAGTATTCTCATCTTATTCTTATCTTATAGGGTTTAGTATTCTCATCTTATTCTTATCTTATAGGGTCTAGTATTCTTATCTTATTCTTATCTCATAAGGTATAGTATTCTTATCTTACAAAGTCTAGTATTCTTATCTTATTTTTATCTTATCAGGTCTAGTATACCTTTCTGATTGTTATCTTATGAGGTTTAGAATTCTTATCTGATAAAGACCAATAATTTTTATCTGATACGGTCTACTGTTCTTATCTTATTCTTATCTGATAAGGTCTAGTATTCTTCTCCTATAAGGTCAAGTATGATTATTATATACGGTCTAGTATTCTTATCTTATGCTTATCTCATGACGTCTAGTATTCTTATCTTATAAAGGCTACTATTCTTATCTTATTCTTATCTTATGATGTCTAGTTTTCTATCTTATTCTTGTCTAATAAGATCAAGTATTCGTATCTAATTTTTTTCTAATAAGGTCTTGTATTCTTATCTTCCAAAGTGTAGTATTCATACTTTATGAGGTCTAGTATTCTTATCTTATTCTTATCTGATATCGTCCCGAATTCTTATCTTATTCTGATCTTATAACCTCAAGTATTCTAATCTTATTATTATCTTATAAAGTCTAGTATTCTTATTTTATTCTTATCTGATGATGTCTTGTTTTTTTATATCATTCTTATCTTATAAGATCAAGTATTCTTATTTAATTCTTGTCTTATTAGGTCTAGTATTCTTATCTTATTCGTATTTTTTAAGGTCAAGTATTCTTATCTTATTATTATGTTAAAAGGTCTTGTATTCTTATCTTGAACGGTCTAGTATTCTTATCTTATTAGATCTAGTAGTCTTATTTCATTCTTATCTGATTAGATTTAGTATACTTCTCTTATGAGGTCTAGTATTCTTATCTTACAAGGTCTAGTATTCTTATCTTATTCTTATCTTATGAGGTCTATTATTCTATTCTTATAAGGTCTAGTATTACTATCTTACAAGGTCTAGTATTCTTATCTTATTCTTATCTTATGAGGTCTATTATTCTATTCTTATAAGGTCTAGTATTCCTATCTTATACGGTCTAGTATTCTTATATTATTCTAATCTGATAAGGTCTAGTAATCGTATCTGATGAGGTCTATTATGTTAATCCGATACAGTCTACTATTCCTATCTTATTGTTATCTGATAAGGTCTAGTATTCTGATCTAATAAGGTCTAGTACTCTTATATTATACGGTCTAGTATTATTATCTTATTCTGATCTTTTAAGGTCTAATATCCTTATCTTATACGGTCTAGTATTCTTATCTTATTCTTATCTTATAAGGTCTAGTATTCTTATCTTATTCTTATCTTATATAGTCTAGTTTTCTAACCTTATTCTTATCTTATGATTGCTAGTATTCTTATCTGATAAGGTCTAGTATTCTTATCTTATTCTTATCTTATAAGATATAGTATTCTTCTCTCATGAGGTCTAGTATTCTTCTCTTATGAGGTCGAGTATTCTTATCATATTTTTATCTTATTAGGTTTAGCATTCTTATCTTCTTCTGATGTTATAAGGTCTAGTATTCTTATCATATTCTGATCTTATAAGGTCTAGTATTCTTATCTTATTCTAATCTTATAAGGTCTAATATTCTTCTCTTATGAGATCTAGTATTCTTATCATATTTTTATCTTATTAGGTTTAGCATTCTTATCTTATTCTGATCTTATAAGGTCTAGTATTCTTATCTTATTCTTATCTTATAAGATCTAGTACTCTTATCTTATTCTTATCTTATAAGGTCTAGTATTCTTATCTTATGATGTCTAGTATTCTTATCTTATAATGTCTAGTATTATCTTATTATTATCTTATCAGGTCTATTAGTCTTATATTATTCTTATTATATACGTTCTAGTATTCCTATCTTATACTTATCTTATAAGGTTTAGTATTTTAATCTTATTCTTATCTTATAAGGTCTTGTATTCTTATCTTATTCTTATCTAATGAAGTCTGGTATTCTTATCTTATTCTTATCTTTATATATCTAATATTCTTATCTTATACGGTCTAGTATTTCTACTTTTTTCTTATTAAGTCTAGTGTACTTATCTAATTCTTATCTCATAAAATCTAGTATTTTCATCGCATCAGATATAGTATTCGTATCTTATTCTCATCTTATAAGGTCTAGTATTTTTTATCTTGTTCTTATCTGATAAGGTCTAGTATTCGTATCTCATAGGGTCTAGTATTTTTATATTATTCTTATCTTGTAATGTCTTGTATTCTTATCTTATATGGTCTAGTATTCTTACCTTATTCTTATCTTATGAAGTCCAAAAAAAAAACTTATCTTGTTTTTATCTCATAATGGCTAGCATTCTTATCTGATAAGATCTAGTAGTCTTATCTTATAAGATCTAGTATTTTTATCTCATACAGTCTAGTATTTTAATCTTGTTTTTATCTCATAATGTCTAGCATTCTCATCTTATAAGATCTAGTATTCTTATCTTATTCTTATCTTATACGGTCTAGTATTCTCATCTTATTCTTATCTTATAGGGTTTAGTATTCTCATCTTATTCTTATCTTATAGGGTCTAGTATTCTTATCTTATTCTTATCTCATAAGGTATAGTATTCTTATCTTACAAAGTCTAGTATACTTATCTTATTTTTATCTTATCAGGTCTAGTATTCCTTTCTGATTGTTATCTTATGAGGTTTAGAATTCTTATCTGATAAAGGCCAATAATTTTTATCTGATACGGTCTACTGTTCTTATCTTATTCTTATCTGATAAGGTCTAGTATTCTTCTCCTATAAGGTCAAGTATGATTATTATATACGGTCTAGTATTCTTATCTTATGCTTATCTCATGACGTCTAGTATTCTTATCTTATAAAGGCTACTATTCTTATCTTATTCTTATCTTATGATGTCTAGTTTTCTATCTTATTCTTGTCTAATAAGATCAAGTATTCGTATCTAATTTTTTTCTAATAAGGTCTTGTATTCTTATCTTCCAAAGTGTAGTATTCATACTTTATGAGGTCTAGTATTCTTATCTTATTCTTATCTGATATCGTCCCGAATTCTTATCTTATTCTGATCTTATAACCTCAAGTATTCTAATCTTATTATTATCTTATAAAGTCTAGTATTCTTATTTTATTCTTATCTGATGATGTCTTGTTTTTTTATATCATTCTTATCTTATAAGATCAAGTATTCTTATTTAATTCTTGTCTTATTAGGTCTAGTATTCTTATCTTATTCGTATCTTTTAAGGTCAAGTATTCTTATCTTATTATTATGTTAAAAGGTCTTGTATTCTTATCTTGAACGGTCTAGTATTCTTATCTTATTAGATCTAGTAGTCTTATTTCATTCTTATCTGATAAGATTTAGTATACTTCTCTTATGAGGTCTAGTATTCTTATCTTACAAGGTCTAGTATTCTTATCTTATTCTTATCTTATGAGGTCTATTATTCTATTCTTATAAGGTCTAGTATTACTATCTTACAAGGTCTAGTATTCTTATCTTATTCTTATCTTATGAGGTCTATTATTCTATTCTTATAAGGTCTAGTATTCCTATCTTATACGGTCTAGTATTCTTATATTATTCTAATCTTATAAGGTCTAGTAATCGTATCTGATGAGGTCTATTATGTTAATCCGATACAGTCTACTATTCTTATCTTATTGTTATCTGATAAGGTCTAGTATTCTGATCTAATAAGGTCTAGTACTCTTATATTATACGGTCTAGTATTATTATCTTATTCTGATCTTTTTAAGGTCTAATATCCTTATCTTATACGGTCTAGTATTCTTATCTTATTCTTATCTTATAAGGTCTAGTATTCTTATCTTATTCTTATCTTATATAGTCTAGTTTTCTAACCTTATTCTTATCTTATGATTGCTAGTATTCTTATCTGATAATGTCTAGTATTCTTATCTTATTCTTATCTTATAAGATATAGTATTCTTCTCTCATGAGGTCTAGTATTCTTCTCTTATAAGGTCGAGTATTCTTATCATATCTTTATCTTATTAGGTTTAGCATTCTTATCTTCTTCTGATGTTATAAGGTCTAGTATTCCTATCATATTCTGATCTTATAAGGTCTAGTATTCTTATCTTATTCTAATCTTATAAGGTCTAATATTCTTCTCTTATGAGATATAGTATTCTTATCATATTTTTATCTTATTAGGTTTAGCATTCTTATCTTATTCTGATCTTATAAGGTCTAGTATTCTTATCTTATTCTTATCTTATAAGATCTAGTACTCTTATCTTATTCTTATCTTATAAGGTCTAGTATTCTTATCTTATGATGTCTAGTATTCTTATCTTATAATGTCAAGTATTATCTTATTATTATCTTATCAGGTCTATTAGTCTTATATTATTCTTATTATATACGTTCTAGTATTCCTATCTTATACTTATCTTATAAGGTTTAGTATTTTAATCTTATTCTTATCTTATAAGGTCTTGTATTCTTATCTTATTCTTATCTAATGAAGTCTGGTATTCTTATCTTATTCTTATCTTTATATATCTAATATTCTTATCTTATACGGTCTAGTATTTCTACTTTTTTCTTATTAAGTCTAGTGTACTTATCTTATTCTTATCTCATAAAATCTAGTATTTTCATCGCATCAGATATAGTATTCGTATCTTATTCTCATCTTATAAGGTCTAGTATTCTTATCTTGTTCTTATCTGATAAGGTCTAGTATTCGTATCTCATAGGGTCTAGTATTTTTATATTATTCTTATCTTGTAAGGTCTTGTATTCTTATCTTATATGGTCTAGTATTTTTACCTTATTCTTATCTAATGAAGTCCCAAAAAAAAAACTTATCTTGTTTTTATCTCATAAGGTCTAGCATTCTTATCTGATAAGATCTAGTAGTCTTATCTTATAAGATCTAGTATTTTTATCTCATACAGTCTAGTATTTTAATCTTGTTTTTATCTCATAATGTCTAGCATTCTCATCTTATAAGATCTAGTATTCTTATCTTATTCTTATCTTATACGGTCTAGTATTCTCATCTTATTCTTATCTTATAGGGTTTAGTATTCTCATCTTATTCTTATATTATAGGGTCTAGTATTCTTATCTTATTCTTATCTCATAAGGTATAGTATTCTTATCTTACAAAGTCTAGTATTCTTATTTTATTTTTATCTTATCAGGTCTAGTATTCCTTTCTGATTGTTATCTTATGAGGTTTAGAATTCTTATCTGATAAAGGCCAATAATTTTTATCTGATACGGTCTACTGTTCTTATCTTATTCTTATCTGATAAGGTCTAGTATTCTTCTCCTATAAGGTCAAGTATGATTATTATATACGGTCTAGTATTCTTATCTTATGCTTATCTCATGACGTCTAGTATTCTTATCTTATAAAGGCTACTATTCTTATCTTATTCTTATCTTATGATGTCTAGTTTTCTATCTTATTCTTGTCTAATAAGATCAAGTATTCGTATCTAATTTTTTTCTAATAAGGTCTTGTATTCTTATCTTCCAAAGTGTAGTATTCATACTTTATGAGGTCTAGTATTCTTATCTTATTCTTATCTGATATCGTCCCGAATTCTTATCTTATTCTGATCTTATAACCTCAAGTATTCTAATCTTATTATTATCTTATAAAGTCTAGTATTCTTATTTTATTCTTATCTGATGATGTCTTGTTTTTTTATATCATTCTTATCTTATAAGATCAAGTATTCTTATTTAATTCTTATCTTACAAGGTCTAGTATTCTTATCTTATTCTTATCTTATGAGGTCTATTATTCTATTCTTATAAGGTCTAGTATTACTATCTTACAAGGTCTAGTATTCTTATTATATTCTTATCTTATGAGGTCTATTATTCTATTCTTATAAGGTCTAGTATTCCTATCTTATACGGTCTAGTATTCTTGTATTATTCTAATCTTATAAGGTCTAGTAATCGTATCTAGTGAGGTCTATTATGTTAATCCGATACAGTCTACTATTCTTATCTTATTGTTATCTGATAAGGTCTAGTATTCTGATCTAGGAAGGTCTAGTACTCTTATATTATACGGTCTAGTATTATTATCTTATTCTTATCTTTTTAAGGTCTAATATCCTTATCTTATACGGTCTAGTATTCTTATCTTATTCTTAACTTATTAGGTCTAGTATTCTTATCATATTTTTATCTTATTAGGTCTAGTATTCTTATTTTATTCTGATCTTATTCGGTCTAGTACTCTTATCTTATTCTTATCTTATGAGGTATCGAATTCTCATCTTATACGGTATAGTATTCTAATCTTATTCTTATCTTATACGGTCTAGTATTCTTATCTTATTCTTATCTTATAATGTCTAGTATTCTTATCTTATACGGTCTTGTATTCTTATCTTATTCGTTTCGTATACAGTGTAGTATTATTTTCTTATTTTTATCTTATCAGGTCTAGTATTCTTATCTTATACTTATCTTATAATGTCTAGTATTCTTGTCTTATACGGTCTTGTATTCTTATCTTATTCTTTTCTTATACGGTCTAGTATTCTTTTCTTATTTTTATCTCATCAGGTCTAGTATTCTTATCTTATTCTTATCTTATATAGTCAAGTATTCTTATCTTATATGGTCTAGTATTCTTATCTTATTTTTATCTTGTTAGGTCTAGTATTCTTATCTGATTTTTATATTATTAGATCTAGTATTCTTATCTTATACGGTCTTTTATCCCAATCTAATCTTTATCTTGTATTGTTAGGTCTAGTATTCTTATCCTATACGGTCTAGTATTCTTATCTTATTCTTATCTTATAAAGTCTATATGGTCTAGTATTCTTATCTTATTCTCATCTCACGAGATCTAGTATTCCTATCTAATTCTTTTCTCATGAGATCAAGAATTCTGATCTTATTCTTATCTCATAAAGTCTAGTATTTTTATCTCATGCTTATCCCATCAGGTCTAGTATTCTAATTATGTACGGTCTAGTTTTCTTATCTCATAAGATCTTGTATACTTATCTTTTTATGTATAGTATTCTTACCTAATAAAATCTAGTATTTTTATCGTGTTTTTATCTCAAAAGATTTATTATTCTTATCTTGTAAGATCTTGTATTCTTATCTTATGAGGTCTAGTATTCTAATCTTATTCTTATCTTATAAGGTCTAGTATTTTTATCTTGTACTGTTTAGTATTCTTATCTTATTCTTATACTTATCTTATAAGGTCTAGTATACTTATCTGATAAGATCAATTCTTCTGACACAGTCTAGCATCCTTATCTTATTCTTATCTGATAAGCTCTAGTATTCTTATATCATGAGGTCTAGTGTTCTTATCTTATACGGTCGAGTAGTCTTATATTTTTCTTATCCCATACAGTCTAGTATTCTTATTCTTATTTTATAAGGTATAGTATTCTTATCTTATCGTTTCATTATAAGGTCTAGTATTCTAATCTCATTCTTATCTTATAAGGTCCAGTATTCTGATCTTATTCTTATCTTATCCTTTCATTATAAGGTCTAGAATTTTAATCTTATTCTTATCTTATGAGGTCTAGTATCGTTATCTTATTCTTGCGTTGTAAGGTCTGATATTCTTATCTTAATCTTAACTTATAGGGTCTAGTATTCTTATATGATAAGATCTAGTATTCTAATCTTATTCTTTATCTTGTAAGGTCTAGTATTCTTATCTCATTCTTATCTCATTATATCAAGTATTTTTATCTTATTCTTATCTTATAAAGTCTAGTATACTTATTTTATTCTTATCTTAGAAGGTCTTGTATTCTTATCTCATTCTTATCTTACAAGGTAAAGTATTGTTATCTTATATGGTCTAATATTCTTATCGTATCCTGATCTTGTAAGGTCTAGTATTTTTTATCTTATTCTTATCTTAAAACGTTTAGTATTCTTATCTTATGAAGTCAGGTATTCTTATCTTATTCTTATCTTTTAAGGTCTAGTATTCTGATCTTATATGGCCTAGTATTCTTATCTTATTCTTTTCTTATAAGGTCTAGAAATTTCTATCTTATTCTTAACTTAAGGGGTCTAGTATTCTTATCTTATTCTTATCTTATGTAGTCTAGTATTCTAATCTTATTCTTATTTTTTAAGGTCTAGTATTCTGATCTGATTCTTATCTTATAATGTTTTGTATTCTTATCTTATTCTTGTATATAAAGTCTAGTATTCTTATCTTATTCTTATCTTATAAGATCTGGTATTTGTATCTAGTTCTTATCTCATAAGGTCTAGTATTCTCATCTGATAAGGTCTGGTATTCTTATCTTACACGGTCTATTATTCTCATCTTATTCTGATCTAATACGGTCTAGTATTCTTATCTTATTCTTATCTTTAAAGGTAGAGTATGCTTATCTCATTCTTATCTTGTAACGTCTAGTATTCTCATCTTATTCCTATTTTTTAAGGTCTAGTATTTTTATCTGATTTTTATATTATTAGATCTAGTATTCTTATCTAATTCTTATCTTATAATGTCTAGTATTCTAATCTTATTCTTATATATAAGGTCTTATATTCTTATCTAATTCTTATCTTATAAGGTCTAGACTCTGATCTTGTGCGGTCTAGTATTCTTATATTATAAGATCTAGTATTCTTATCTTTTAAGGTCTAGTATTGTCATCTGATAAGGTCTAGTATTTTTATCTTGTTGTTATCTCATAAGGTCTAGTATTCGCATCTGATAAGGTTTAGTATTATTATCTTATGAGATCTATTATTCTTATCTTGTAAGGTCTAGTATTCTTTTATTATTCTCATCTCATACAATCTTTTATTCTTATCTTATTCTTATCATATGAGGTCTAGTATTCTCATATTATTCTTACCTTATCAAGGTAGTATTCATATATGATTCTTATGTTATGAGGTCTAGTATTCTAATCTGATAAGGTCCAGTATTCTTATCTTATTCTTATCTTATTAAATCTGAAATTAATATCTTATATGGTATAGTATTCTTATCTTTTTCTAATTTTATAGGGTCTAGAATTATTATCTTATAAGGTCTAGTATTCTGATCTTATTCTTATCTTATACGGTATCGTATTCTTATCTTATTCTTATCTTATATGGTCTAGAATTCTTATCTTGTACGGTCTAGTATTCTCATCTTATTCTTCTCTTATAAGGTCAAGTTATCTTTTCCTAATCTTCATCTTATCAGGTCTTGTATTTTTATCTCATTCTTATCTTATAAGGTCCAGTATTCTTATTTTATATGATCTAGTATTCTTATTATATGAAGTCAGGTATTCTTATCTTATTCTTATCTTTTAAGGTCTAGTATTCTGATCTTATATGGCCGTGTATTCTAATCTTATTCTTTTTCTTGTAAGGTCTAGAAATTTCTATCTTATTCTTATCTTAAGGGGTCTAGTATTCTTATCTTATTCTTATCTTATGAAGTCTAGTATTCTAATCTTATTCTTATTTTTTAAGGTCTAGTATTCTGATCTGATTCTTATCTTATAATGTTTTGTATTCTTATCTTATTCTTGTATATAAAGTCTAGTATTCTTATCTTATTCTTATCTTATAAGATCTGGTATTTGTATCTAGTTCTTATCTCATAAGGTCTAGTATTCTCATCTGATAAGGTCTGGTGTTCTTATCTTACACGGTCTATTATTCTCATCTTATTCTGATCTAATACGGTCTAGTATTCTTATCTTATTCTTATCTTTTAAGGTAGAGTATGCTTATCTCATTCTTATCTTGTAACGTCTAGTATTCTCATCTTATTCCTATTTTTTAAGGTCTAGTATTTTTATCTGATTTTTATATTATTAGATCTAGTATTCTTATCTAATTCTTATCTTATAATGTCTAGTATTCTAATCTTATTCTTATATATAAGGTCTAATATTCTTATCTAATTCTTATCTTAGAAGGTCTAGACTCTGATCTTGTGCGGTCTAGTATTCTTATATTATAAGATCGAGTATTCTTATCTTTTAAGGTCTAGTATTGTCATCTGATAAGGTCTAGTATTTTTATCTTGTTGTTATCTTATAAGGTCTAGTATTCGCATCTGATAAGGTTTAGTATTATTATCTTATGAGATCTATTATTCTTATCTTGTAAGGTCTAGTATTCTTTTATTATTCTCATCTCATACAATCTTTTATTCTTATCTTATTCTTATCATATTAGGTCTAGTATTCTCATATAATTCTTACCTTATCAAGGTAGTATTCATATATGATTCTTATGTTATGAGGTCTAGTATTCTAATCTGATGAGGTCCAGTATTCTTATCTTATTCTTATCTTATTAGGTCTGAAATTAATATCTTATATGGTATAGTATTCTTATCTTTTTCTAATCTTATAGGGTCTAGAATTATTATCTTATAAGGTCTAGTATTCTGATCTTATTCTTATCTTATACGGTATCGTATTCTTATCTTATTCTTATCTTATATGGTCTAGAATTCTTATCTTGTACGGTCTAGTATTCTCATCTTATTCTTCTCTTATAAGGTCAAGTTATCTTTTCCTAATCTTCATCTTATCAGGTCTTGTATTTTTATCTCATTCTTATCTTATAAGGTCCAGTATTCTTATTTTATATGGTCTAGTATTCTTATCTTATGAAGTCAGGTATTCTTATCTTATTCTTATCTTTTAAGGTCTAGTATTCTGATCTTATATGGCCGTATATTCTTATCTTATTCTTTTCTTGTAAGGTCTAGAAATTTCTATCTTATTCTTATCTTAAGGGGTCTAGTATTCTTATCTTATTCTTATCTTATGAAGTCTAGTATTCTAATCTTATTCTTATTTTTTAAGGTCTAGTATTCTGATCTGATTCTTATCTTATAATGTTTTGTATTCTTATCTTATTCTTGTATATAAAGTCTAGTATTCTTATCTTATTCTTATCTTATAAGATCTGGTATTTGTATCTAGTTCTTATCTCATAAGGTCTAGTATTCTCATCTGATAAGGTCTGGTATTCTTATCTTACACGGTCTATTATTCTCATCTTATTCTGATCTAATACGGTCTAGTATTCTTATCTTATTCTTATCTTTTAAGGTAGAGTATGCTTATCTCATTCTTATCTTGTAACGTCTAGTATTCTTATTTAATATGGTCTAGTATTCTATTTTTCTTATCTTGTAAGGTCTAGTATTCTTATCTGATTCTTATCTTATAAGGTCTAGTATGCTTTTCTTATATGGTCTAGTATTCTTATCTTATTCTTATCTTATAGGGTCTATTATTCTTATTTTGTTCTGATCTAATACGGTCTAGTATTTTTATCTTATACGGTCTTGTATTCTTATCTTATTCTTATCTTGTAAGGTCTAGTATTCTCATCTTATTCCTATTTTTTAAGGTCTAGTATTTTTATCTGATTTTTATATTATTAGATCTAGTATTCTTATCTAATTCTTATCTTATAATGTCTAGTATTCTAATCTTATTCTTATATATAAGGTCTAATATTCTTATCTAATTCTTATCTTAGAAGGTCTAGACTCTGATCTTGTGCGGTCTAGTATTCTTATATTATAAGATCGAGTATTCTTATCTTTTAAGGTCTAGTATTGTCATCTGATAAGGTCTAGTATTTTTATCTTGTTGTTATCTCATAAGGTCTAGTATTCGCATCTGATAAGGTTTAGTATTATTATCTTATGAGATCTATTATTCTTATCTTGTAAGGTCTAGTATTCTTTTATTATTCTCATCTCATACAATCTTTTATTCTTATCTTATTCTTATCATATGAGGTCTAGTATTCTCATATTATTCTTACCTTATCAAGGTAGTATTCATATATGATTCTTATGTTATGAGGTCTAGTATTCTAATCTGATAAGGTCCAGTATTCTTATCTTATTCTTATCTTATTAGGTCTGAAATTAATATCTTATATGGTATAGTATTCTTATCTTTTTCTAATCTTATAGGGTCTAGAATTATTATCTTATGAGGTCTAGTATTCTGATCTTATTCTTATCTTATACGGTATCGTATTCTTATCTTATTCTTATCTTATATGGTCTAGAATTCTTATCTTGTACGGTCTAGTATTCTCATCTTATTCTTCTCTTATAAGGTCAAGTTATCTTTTCCTAATCTTCATCTTATCAGGTCTTGTATTTTTATCTCATTCTTATCTTATAAGGTCCAGTATTCTTATTTTATATGGTCTAGTATTCTTATCTTATGAAGTCAGGTATTCTTATCTTATTCTTATCTTTTAAGGTCTAGTATTCTGATCTTATATGGCCGTATATTCTTATCTTATTCTTTTCTTGTAAGGTCTAGAAATTTCTATCTTATTCTTATCTTAAGGGGTCTAGTATTCTTATCTTATTCTTATCTTATGAAGTCTAGTATTCTAATCTTATTCTTATTTTTTAAGGTCTAGTATTCTGATCTGATTCTTATCTTATAATGTTTTGTATTCTTATCTTATTCTTGTATATAAAGTCTAGTATTCTTATCTTATTCTTATCTTATAAGATCTGGTATTTGTATCTAGTTCTTATCTCATAAGGTCTAGTATTCTCATCTGATAAGGTCTGGTATTCTTATCTTACACGGTCTATTATTCTCATCTTATTCTGATCTAATACGGTCTAGTATTCTTATCTTATTTTTATCTTTTAAGGTAGAGTATGCTTATCTCATTCTTATCTTGTAACGTCTAGTATTCTTATTTTATATGGTCTAGTATTCTTATCTTATGAAGTCAGGTATTCTTATCGTATTCTTATCTTTTAAGGTCTAGTATTCTGATCTTATATGGCCGTGTATTCTTATCTTATTCTTTTCTTGTAAGGTCTAGAAATTTCTATCAAATTCTTATCTTAAGGGGTCTAGTATTCTTATCTTATTCTTATCTTATGAAGTCTAGTATTCTAATCTTATTCTTATTTTTTAAAGTCTAGTATTCTGATCTGATTCTTATCTTATAATGTTTTGTATTCTTATCTTATTCTTGTATATAAAGTCTAGTATTCTTATCTTATTCTTATCTTATAAGATCTGGTATTTGTATCTAGTTCTTATCTCATAAGGTCTAGTATTCTCATCTGATAAGGTCTGGTATTCTTATCTTACACGGTCTATTATTCTCATCTTATTCTGATCTAATACGGTCTAGTATTCTTATCTTATTCTTATCTTTTAAGGTAGAGTATGCTTATCTCATTCTTATCTTGTAACGTCTAGTATTCTTATTTTATATGGTCTAGTATTCTATTTTTCTTATCTTGTAAGGTCTAGTATTCTTATCTGATTCTTATCTTATAAGGTCTAGTATGCTTTTCTTATATGGTCTAGTATTCTTATCTTATTCTTATCTTATAGGGTCTATTATTCTTATTTTATTCTGATCTAATACGGTCTAGTATTTTTATCTTATACGGTCTTGTATTCTTATCTTATTCTTATCTTGTAGGTCTAGTATTCTCATCTTATTCCTATTTTTTAAGGTCTAGTATTTTTATCTGATTTTTATATTATTAGATCTAGTATTCTTATCTAATTCTTATCTTATAATGTCTAGTATTCTAATATTATTCTTATATATAAGGTCTAATATTCTTATCTAATTCTTATCTTATAAGGTCTAGACTCTGATCTTGTGCGGTCTAGTATTCTTATATTATAAGATCTAGTATTCTTATCTTTTAAGGTCTAGTATTGTCATCTGATAAGGTCTAGTATTTTTATCTTGTTGTTATCTCATAAGGTCTAGTATTCGCATCTGATAAGGTTTAGTATTATTATCTTATGAGATCTATTATTCTTATCTTGTAAGGTCTAGTATTCTTTTATTATTCTCATCTCATACAATCTTTTATTCTTATCTTATTCTTATCATATGAGGTCTAGTATTCTCATATTATTCTTACCTTATCAAGGTAGTATTCATATATGATTCTTATGTTATGAGGTCTAGTATTCTAATCTGATAAGGTCCAGTATTCTTATCTTATTCTTATCTTATTAGGTCTGAAATTAATATCTTATATGGTATAGTATTCTTATCTTTTTCTAATCTTATAGGGTCTAGAATTATTATCTTATAAGGTCTAGTATTCTGATCTTATTCTTATCTTATACGGTATCGTATTCTTATCTTATTCTTATCTTATATGGTCTAGAATTCTTATCTTGTACGGTCTAGTATTCTCATCTTATTCTTCTCTTATAAGGTCAAGTTATCTTTTCCTAATCTTCATCTTATCAGGTCTTGTATTTTTATCTCATTCTTATCTTATAAGGTCCAGTATTCTTATTTTATATGGTCTAGTATTCTTATCTTATGAAGTCAGGTATTCTTATCTTATTCTTATCTTTTAAGGTCTAGTATTCTGATCTTATATGGCCGTATATTCTTATCTTATTCTTTTCTTGTAAGGTCTAGAAATTTCTATCTTATTCTTATCTTAAGGGGTCTAGTATTCTTATCTTATTCTTATCTTATGAAGTCTAGTATTCTAATCTTATTCTTATTTTTTAAGGTCTAGTATTCTGATCTGATTCTTATCTTATAATGTTTTGTATTCTTATCTTATTCTTGTATATAAAGTCTAGTATTCTTATCTTATTCTTATCTTATAAGATCTGGTATTTGTATCTAGTTCTTATCTCATAAGGTCTAGTATTCTCATCTGATAAGGTCTGGTATTCTTATCTTACACGGTCTATTATTCTCATCTTATTCTGATCTAATACGGTCTAGTATTCTTATCTTATTCTTATCTTTTAAGGTAGAGTATGCTTATCTCATTCTTATCTTGTAACGTCTAGTATTCTTATTTTATATGGTCTAGTATTCTTATCTTATGAAGTCAGGTATTCTTATCGTATTCTTATCTTTTAAGGTCTAGTATTCTGATCTTATATGGCCGTGTATTCTTATCTTATTCTTTTCTTGTAAGGTCTAGAAATTTCTATCAAATTCTTATCTTAAGGGGTCTAGTATTCTTATCTTATTCTTATCTTATGAAGTCTAGTATTCTAATCTTATTCTTATTTTTTAAAGTCTAGTATTCTGATCTGATTCTTATCTTATAATGTTTTGTATTCTTATCTTATTCTTGTATATAAAGTCTAGTATTCTTATCTTATTCTTATCTTATAAGATCTGGTATTTGTATCTAGTTCTTATCTCATAAGGTCTAGTATTCTCATCTGATAAGGTCTGGTATTCTTATCTTACACGGTCTATTATTCTCATCTTATTCTGATCTAATACGGTCTAGTATTCTTATCTTATTCTTATCTTTTAAGGTAGAGTATGCTTATCTCATTCTTATCTTGTAACGTCTAGTATTCTTATTTTATATGGTCTAGTATTCTATTTTTCTTATCTTGTAAGGTCTAGTATTCTTATCTGATTCTTATCTTATAAGGTCTAGTATGCTTTTCTTATATGGTCTAGTATTCTTATCTTATTCTTATCTTATAGGGTCTATTATTCTTATCTTATTCTGATCTAATACGGTCTAGTATTTTTATCTTATACGGTCTTGTATTCTTATCTTATTCTTATCTTGTAGGTCTAGTATTCTCATCTTATTCCTATTTTTTAAGGTCTAGTATTTTTATCTGATTTTTATATTATTAGATCTAGTATTCTTATCTAATTCTTATCTTATAATGTCTAGTATTCTAATATTATTCTTATATATAAGGTCTAATATTCTTATCTAATTCTTATCTTATAAGGTCTAGACTCTGATCTTGTGCGGTCTAGTATTCTTATATTATAAGATCTAGTATTCTTATCTTTTAAGGTCTAGTATTGTCATCTGATAAGGTCTAGTATTTTTATCTTGTTGTTATCTCATAAGGTCTAGTATTCGCATCTGATAAGGTTTAGTATTATTATCTTATGAGATCTATCATTCTTATCTTGTAAGGTCTAGTATTCTTTTATTATTCTCATCTCATACAAT
The DNA here is from genome assembly GCA_963556195.1 of Sepiola atlantica. Lineage (NCBI taxonomy): Eukaryota > Metazoa > Mollusca > Cephalopoda > Sepiida > Sepiolidae > Sepiola > Sepiola atlantica. Next base: position 192,736,801 of record OY744522.1, read on the forward strand.
CTTTTATTCTTATCTTATTCTTATCATATGAGGTCTAGTATTCTCATATTATTCTTACCTTATCAAGGTAGTATTCATATATGATTCTTATGTTATGAGGTCTAGTATTCTAATCTGATAAGGTCCAGTATTCTTATCTTATTCTTATCTTATTAGGTCTGAAATTAATATCTTATATGGTATAGTATTCTTATCTTTTTCTAATCTTATAGGGTCTAGAATTATTATCTTATAAGGTCTAGTATTCTGATCTTATTCTTATCTTATACGGTATCGTATTCTTATCTTATTCTTATCTTATATGGTCTAGAATTCTTATCTTGTACGGTCTAGTATTCTCATCTTATTCTTCTCTTATAAGGTCAAGTCATCTTTTCCTAATCTTCATCTTATCAGGTCTTGTATTTTTATCTCATTCTTATCTTATAAGGTCCAGTATTCTTATTTTATATGGTCTAGTATTCTTATCTTATAAAGTCACGTATTCTTATCTTATTCTTATCTTTTAAGGTCTAGTATTCTGATCTTATATGGCCGTGTATTCTTATCTTATTCTTTTCTTGTAAGGTCTAGAAATTTCTATCTTATTCTTATCTTAAGGGGTCTAGTATTCTTATCTTATTCTTATCTTATGAAGTCTAGTATTCTAATCTTATTCTTATTTTTTAAGGTCTAGTATTCTGATCTGATTCTTATCTCATAATGTTTTGTATTCTTATCTTATTCTTGTATATAAAGTCTAGTATTCTTATCTTATTCTTATCTTATAAGATCTGGTATTTGTATCTAGTTCTTATCTCATAAGGTCTAGTATTCTCATCTGATAAGGTCTGGTATTCTTATCTTACACGGTCTATTATTCTCATCTTATTCTGATCTAATACGGTCTAGTATTCTTATCTTATTCTTATCTTTTAAGGTAGAGTATGCTTATCTCATTCTTATCTTGTAACGTCTAGTATTCTTATTTTATATGGTCTAGTATTCTATTTTTCTTATCTTGTAAGGTCTAGTATTCTTATCTGATTCTTATCTTATAAGGTCTAGTATGCTTTTCTTTTATGGTCTAATATTCTTATCTTATTCTTATCTTATAGGGTCTATTATTCTTATTTTATTCTGATCTAATACGGTCTAGTATTTTTATCTCATACGGTCTTGTATTCTTATCTTATTCTTATCTTGTAAGGTCTAGTATTCTCATCTTATTCCTATTTTTTAAGGTCTAGTATTTTTATCTGATTTTTATATTATTAGATCTAGTATTCTTATCTAATTCTTATCTTATAATGTCTAGTATTCTAATCTTATTCTTATATATAAGGTCTACTATTCTTATCTAATTCTTATCTTATAAGGTCTAGACTCTGATCTTGTGCGGTCTAGTATTCTTATATTATAAGATCGAGTATTCTTATCTTTTAAGGTCTAGTATTGTCATCTGATAAGGTCTAGTATTTTTATCTTGTTGTTATCTCATAAGGTCTAGTATTCGCATCTGATAAGGTTTAGTATTATTATCTTATGAGATCTATTATTCTTATCTTGTAAGGTCTAGTATTCTTTTATTATTCTCATCTCATACAATCTTTTATTCTTATCTTATTCTTATCATATGAGGTCTAGTATTCTCATATAATTCTTACCTTATCAAGGTAGTATTCATATATGATTCTTATGTTATGAGGTCTAGTATTCTAATCTGATAAGGTCCAGTACTCTTATCTTATTCTTATCTTATTAGGTCTGAAATTAATATCTTATATGGTATAGTATTCTTATCTTTTTCTAATCTTATAGGGTCTAGAATTATTATCTTATAAGGTCTAGTATTCTGATCTTATTCTTATCTTATACGGTATCGTATTCTTATCTTATTCTTATCTTATATGGTCTAGAATTCTTATCTTGTACGGTCTAGTATTCTCATCTTATTCTTCTCTTATAAGGTCAAGTTATCTTTTCCTAATCTTCATCTTATCAGGTCTTGTATTTTTATCTCATTCTTATCTTATAAGGTCCAGTATTCTTATTTTATATGGTCTAGTATTCTTATCTTATGAAGTCAGGTATTCTTATCTTATTCTTATCTTTTAAGGTCTAGTATTCTGATCTTATATGGCCGTATATTCTTATCTTATTCTTTTCTTGTAAGGTCTAGAAATTTCTATCTTATTCTTATCTTAAGGGGTCTAGTATTCTTATCTTATTCTTATCTTATGAAGTCTAGTATTCTAATCTTATTCTTATTTTTTAAGGTCTAGTATTCTGATCTGATTCTTATCTCATAATGTTTTGTATTCTTATCTTATTCTTGTATATAAAGTCTAGTATTCTTATCTTATTCTTATCTTATAAGATCTGGTATTTGTATCTAGTTCTTATCTCATAAGGTCTAGTATTCTCATCTGATAAGGTCTGGTATTCTTATCTTACACGGTCTATTATTCTCATCTTATTCTGATCTAATACGGTCTAGTATTCTTATCTTATTCTTATCTTTTAAGGTAGAGTATGCTTATCTCATTCTTATCTTGTAACGTCTAGTATTCTTATTTTATATGGTCTAGTATTCTATTTTTCTTATCTTGTAAGGTCTAGTATTCTTATCTGATTCTTATCTTATAAGGTCTAGTATGCTTTTCTTTTATGGTCTAATATTCTTATCTTATTCTTATCTTATAGGGTCTATTATTCTTATTTTATTCTGATCTAATACGGTCTAGTATTTTTATCTCATACGGTCTTGTATTCTTATCTTATTCTTATCTTGTAAGGTCTAGTATTCTCATCTTATTCCTATTTTTTAAGGTCTAGTATTTTTATCTGATTTTTATATTATTAGATCTAGTATTCTTATCTAATTCTTATCTTATAATGTCTAGTATTCTAATCTTATTCTTATATATAAGGTCTACTATTCTTATCTAATTCTTATCTTATAAGGTCTAGACTCTGATCTTGTGCGGTCTAGTATTCTTATATTATAAGATCGAGTATTCTTATCTTTTAAGGTCTAGTATTGTCATCTGATAAGGTCTAGTATTTTTATCTTGTTGTTATCTCATAAGGTCTAGTATTCGCATATGATAAGGTTTAGTATTATTATCTTATGAGATCTATTATTCTTATCTTGTAAGGTCTAGTATTCTTTTATTATTCTCATCTCATACAATCTTTTATTCTTATCTTATTCTTATCATATGAGGTCTAGTATTCTCATATAATTCTTACCTTATCAAGGTAGTATTCATATATGATTCTTATGTTATGAGGTCTAGTATTCTAATCTGATAAGGTCCAGTACTCTTATCTTATTCTTATCTTATTAGGTCTGAAATTAATATCTTATATGGTATAGTATTCTTATCTTTTTCTAATCTTATAGGGTCTAGAATTATTATCTTATAAGGTCTAGTATTCTGATCTTATTCTTATCTTATACGGTATCGTATTCTTATCTTATTCTTATCTTATATGGTCTAGAATTCTTATCTTGTACGGTCTAGTATTCTCATCTTATTCTTCTCTTATAAGGTCAAGTTATCTTTTCCTAATCTTCATCTTATCAGGTCTTGTATTTTTATCTCATTCTTATCTTATAAGGTCCAGTATTCTTATTTTATATGGTCTAGTATTCTTATCTTATGAAGTCAGGTATTCTTATCTTATTCTTATCTTTTAAGGTCTAGTATTCTGATCTTATATGGCCGTATATTCTTATCTTATTCTTTTCTTGTAAGGTCTAGAAATTTCTATCTTATTCTTATCTTAAGGGGTCTAGTATTCTTATCTTATTTTTATCTTATGAAGTCTAGTATTCTAATCTTATTCTTATTTTTTAAGGTCTAGTATTCTGATCTGATTCTTATCTTATAATGTTTTGTATTCTTATCTTATTCTTGTATATAAAGTCTAGTATTCTTATCTTATTCTTATCTTATAAGATCTGGTATTTGTATCTAGTTCTTATCTCATAAGGTCTAGTATTCTCATCTGATAAGGTCTGGTATTCTTATCTTACACGGTCTATTATTCTCATCTTATTCTGATCTAATACGGTCTAGTATTCTTATCTTATTCTTATCTTTTAAGGTAGAGTATGCTTATCTCATTCTTATCTTGTAACGTCTAGTATTCTTATTTTATATGGTCTAGTATTCTTATCTTATGAAGTCAGGTATTCTTATCTTATTCTTATCTTTTAAGGTCTAGTATTCTGATCTTATATGGCCGTGTATTCTTATCTTATTCTTTTCTTGTAAGGTCTAGAAATTTCTATCAAATTCTTATCTTAAGGGGTCTAGTATTCTTATCTTATTCTTATCTTATGAAGTCTAGTATTCTAATCTTATTCTTATTTTTTAAAGTCTAGTATTCTGATCTGATTCTTATCTTATAATGTTTTGTATTCTTATCTTATTCTTGTATATAAAGTCTAGTATTCTTATCTTATTCTTATCTTATAAGATCTGGTATTTGTATCTAGTTCTTATCTCATAAGGTCTAGTATTCTCATCTGATAAGGTCTGGTATTCTTATCTTACACGGTCTATTATTCTCATCTTATTCTGATCTAATACGGTCTAGTATTCTTATCTTATTCTTATCTTTTAAGGTAGAGTATGCTTATCTCATTCTTATCTTGTAACGTCTAGTATTCTTATTTTATATGGTCTAGTATTCTATTTTTCTTATCTTGTAAGGTCTAGTATTCTTATCTGATTCTTATCTTATAAGGTATAGTATGCTTTTCTTATATGGTCTAGTATTCTTATCATATTCTTATCTTATAGGGTCTATTATTCTTATTTTATTCTGATCTAATACGGTCTAGTATTTTTATCTTATACGGTCTTGTATTCTTATCTTATTCTTATCTTGTAAGGTCTAGTATTCTCATCTTATTCCTATTTTTTAAGGTCTAGTATTTTTATCTGATTTTTATATTATTAGATCTAGTATTCTTATCTAATTCTTATCTTATAATGTCTAGTATTCTAATATTATTCTTATATATAAGGTCTAATATTCTTATCTAATTCTTATCTTATAAGGTCTAGACTCTGATCTTGTGCGGTCTAGTATTCTTATATTATAAGATCTAGTATTCTTATCTTTTAAGGTCTAGTATTGTCATCTGATAAGGTCTAGTATTTTTATCTTGTTGTTATCTCATAAGGTCTAGTATTCGCATCTGATAAGGTTTAGTATTATTATCTTATGAGATCTATTATTCTTATCTTGTAAGGTCTAGTATTCTTTTATTATTCTCATCTCATACAATCTTTTATTCTTATCTTATTATTATCATATGAGGTCTAGTATTCTCATATTATTCTTACCTTATCAAGGTAGTATTCATATATGATTCTTATGTTATGAGGTCTAGTATTCTAATCTGATAAGGTCCAGTATTCTTATCTTATTCTTATCTTATTATGTCTGAAATTAATATCTTATATAGTATAGTATTCTTATCTTTTTCTAATCTTATAGGGTCTAGAATTATTATCTTATAAGGTCTAGTATTCTGATCTTATTCTTATCTTATACGGTATCGTATTCTTATCTTATTCTTATCTTATATGGTCTAGAATTCTTATCTTGTACGGTCTAGTATTCTCATCTTATTCTTCTCTTATAAGGTCAAGTCATCTTTTCTTAATCTTCATCTTATCAGGTCTTGTATTTTTATCTCATTCTTATCTTATAAGGTCCAGTATTCTTATTTTATATGGTCTAGTATTCTTATCTTATAAAGTCACGTATTCTTATCTTATTCTTATCTTTTAAGGTCTAGTATTCTGATCTTATATGGCCGTGTATTCTTATCTTATTCTTTTCTTGTAAGGTCTAGAAATTTCTATCTTATTCTTATCTTAAGGGGTCTTTATTCTTATCTTATTCTTATCTTATGAAGTCTAGTATTCTAATCTTATTCTTATTTTTTAAGGTCTAGTATTCTGATCTGATTCTTATCTCATAATGTTTTGTATTCTTATCTTATTCTTGTATATAAAGTCTAGTATTCTTATCTTATTCTTATCTTATAAGATCTGGTATTTGTATCTAGTTCTCATCTCATAAGGTCTAGTATTCTCATCTGATAAGGTCTGGTATTCTTATCTTACACGGTCTATTATTCTCATCTTATTCTGATCTAATACGGTCTAGTATTCTTATCTTATTCTTATCTTTTAAGGTAGAGTATGCTTATCTCATTCTTATCTTGTAACGTCTAGTATTCTTATTTTATATGGTCTAGTATTCTATTTTTCTTATCTTGTAAGGTCTAGTATTCTTATCTGATTCTTATCTTATAAGGTCTAGTATGCTTTTCTTATATGGTCTAATATTCTTATCTTATTCTTATCTTATAGGGTCTATTATTCTTATTTTATTCTGATCTAATACGGTCTAGTATTTTTATCTCATACGGTCTTGTATTCTTATCTTATTCTTATCTTGTAAGGTCTAGTATTCTCATCTTATTCCTATTTTTTAAGGTCTAGTATTTTTATCTGATTTTTATATTATTAGATCTAGTATTCTTATCTAATTCTTATCTTATAATGTCTAGTATTCTAATCTTATTCTTATATATAAGGTCTAATATTCTTATCTAATTCTTATCTTATAAGGTCTAGACTCTGATCTTTTGCGGTCTAGTATTCTTATATTATAAGATCTAGTATTCTTATCTTTTAAGGTCTAGTATTCTCATCTGATAAGGTCTAGTATTTTTATCTTGTTGTTATCTCATAAGGTCTAGTATTCGCATCTGATAAGGTTTAGTATTATTATCTTATGAGATCTATTATTCTTATCTTGTAAGGTCTAGTATTCTTTTATTATTCTCATCTCATACAATCTTTTATTCTTATCTTATTCTTATCATATGAGGTCTAGTATTCTCATATTATTTTTTCCTTATCAAGGTAGTATTCATATATGATTCTTATGTTATGAGGTCTAGTATTCTAATCTGATAAGGTCCAGTATTCTTATCTTATTCTTATCTTATTAGGTCTGAAATTAATATCTTATATGGTATAGTATTCTTATCTTTTTCTAATCTTTTAGGGTCTAGAATTATTATCTTATAAGGTCTAGTATTCTGATCTTATTCTTATCTTATACGGTATCGTATTCTTATCTTATTCTTATCTTATATGGTCTAGAATTCTTATCTTGTACGGTCTAGTATTCTCATCTTATTCTTCTCTTATAAGGTCAAGTTATCTTTTCCTAATCTTCATCTTATCAGGTCTTGTATTTTTATCTCATTCTTATCTTATAAGGTCCAGTATTCTTATTTTATATGGTCTAGTATTCTTATCTTATAAGGTCTAGTATTCTTATCTTATAAGGTTTAGTATTCTTATCTTATTCTTATCTTGTAAGGTCTAGTATTCTTATTTTATTCTTATCATTTAAGGTCTAGTATACTTATCTTATTCTGATCTTTTAAGCTCTAGTATTCTTATCTTATGAGGTTTAGTATTCTTATCTTATTCTTATCTTTTAAGCTATTGTATTCTTATCTTATTCTTATCTTTTACGGTCTTGTATTCTTATCTTATGAGGTCTTGTATTCTTATCTTATTCTTATCTTTTAAGGTCTAGTATTCATATATTATTCTTATCTTGTAAGATCTAGTATTCTTATCTTATTCCTATCTTATAAGGTCTAGTATTCTCATCTGATTCTCATCTTGTAAGGTGTAGTATTCTTTTCCAATTATTATATTAGAAGTTCTAGTATTATTGTCTTATTTTTATCTTGTAAGGTCAAGTATTTTTTTATGGTCTAGTATTCTTATCTTTTTCTTATCTTGTAAGGTCTAGTATTCTTATCTTATTCTTTTCTCATAAAGTCTAGTATTTTTATATTATATGGTATAGTATTTTTATTTTATTCTTATTTTGTAAGATCTAGTAGTTTTATCTTATATGGTCTAGTATTCTTATCATATATGGTCTAGTATCATTACCTTATTCTTAACTCATAAGGTCTAGTATTCGTATCTTATTCCTATCTTTTAAGGCCTCGTATTACAAATCTTATTCTTATCTTATTATGTTAAGTATTCTTATTTCATTCTTATCTTATGAGATCTAGTATTCTGATCTAATTCTAATCTTATGAGGTCTAATATTATTATCTTATTGTTATCTTATAAGGTCCAGTATTCTTATCTCATTCTTATATTATACGGTCTATTATTCTTATCTGGTTCTTATCTCATAAGAACCCGTATTCTGATATTATTCTTATCTTATAAGGTGTAGTATTTTTTTCTTACATCGTCTAGTAATATTATCTTATTCTTATCTTGTAAGATCTAGTATTCTTATCTGGTTCTTATTTTATAAGGTCTAGTATTCTTATCTTGTATTGTATTATTTTCTTATACGGTCTAGTGTTCTTATCTTATTATGATCTTATAAGGTCTAGTATTCTTATCTTTTATAGTCTAGTATTCTTTTCTTATTCTTATCTTATAGGGTCTTGTATTCTTATCTTATTCTGATGTAATAAGGTCTAGTATTCTAATCTAATTCTTATCTTATAATGTAAAGTATTCTCTTCTCATTCTTATCTCATCAGGTCTTGTATTTTTATCTCATTCTTATTTTATAAGGTCTAGTATTCTTATCGTATTCTTATATTTTAAAGTCTTGTATTCTTATCTTATAAGGTCTAGTATTCTTATCTTTTTCTTATCTTATAAGCTCAAGTATTCTTAACTTACAAGGCCTAGTATTCTTAATTTATACTTATATTGTAAAGTCTAGTAGTTTTATCTTATATGGTCTAGTATTCTTATCTTATATGGTCTAGTATTCTTATCTTATTCTTAACTCATAAGGTCTAGTTATCTTATCTTATTCCTATCTTTTAAGGTCTCGTATTCATATTTTATTCTTATCTTATGATGTCTAGTATTCTTATTTATCACGGATTCTAATCCTTTTCTGATCTTATAAGGTCTAGTATTCTTATCTTATTCTTATCTAGTGAGATCTAGTATTCTTATCTAATTCTTATCTGATAATGTCTGGTATTCTTATCTTATTCTTATATATAAGATCTAGTATTCTCATCTTATTCTTATCTCATAAAGTCTAGTATTTGTATCTCATAAGGTCTAGTAATCTTATCTGATAAGGTCGAGTATTCTTATCGTATACGGTGTAGTAATATTATCTTATAAGATCTAGTATTCTTATTTCATTCTATCGTATAATATCTAGTATTCTCCTCTTACGAGGTCTATTATTCTTATCTTGTAATGTCTAGTATTCTTATCTTATTCTTATCTTTTAAAGTCTAGTATTCTTATATTATTCTTATCTTATAAGGTCTAGTGGTCTTATTTGATTAGGTCTATTCTTCTTATCTGATACGGTCTAGTATTCTTATCTTGTTCTTATCTGATAAGGTCGAGTATTCTAATCTTATAAGGTCGAGTATTTTAATCTTATAAGGTCTAGTATTCTTATTTCATTTCTATCTCATGAGGTCTAGTATTCATATCTTATTCTTTCCTTAAAAGGTTTAGTATTCTTATCTTATAAGATTTAGTATTCTCATCTTATTCTTATCTTATTGGGTCTAGTATTCTTATCTTATTCTTATCTTATAAGATTTATCATTCTTATCTCATTCTTATCCTATAAGGTCTATGATTCTTATCTCATTCTTATATTATGAAGTCTTGTATTCTCATCTTATTCTTCTCTTATAAGTTCTAGTATTTTTATCTTTGTCTTATCTTATCAGATCTAGTATTCGTATCTTATTCTTTTCTTATAAGGTCTAGTATACTTATCTTATTCTTATCATATAATGCCTAGTATTCTTATCTTATTCTTATATTATGAAGTCTAGTATTCTTATCTTATTCTTATCTTATAAGGTCTAGTATTCTTATCTTATTCTCATTTATAAGGTCTTGTATTGTAAACTCATATGGTTTAGTATTCTTATCTTATTTTTATATTGTAAGGTCCAGTATTCTGATCTTGCTCTTATCTTATAAAGTCTAGTATTCTTATCTTATTCTTATCTTTTAATTTCTAGTATTCTTATCTTATTCTTATCTTATACGGTATAGTATTCTTATCTAATTCTTATCTTATACGGTCTAGTATTTTCATCTCATGCTTATCTTATAATGTCTAGTATTCGTATCTTATAAAGTTTCGTATTCTTATCTTATTCTTATCTTATTCTTATCTTATACGGTCTAGTATTCTAATCTGATTCTAATCCTATAAGGTCTAGTATTCTTATCTCATAAGGTCTAGTATACCTATCTTATCAGGTCTAGTATTCTCATTATATTCTTATCTTATAAGGTCTAGTATTCCTATTATATACGGACTAGTATTATTATCTTATTCGTATACTTTAATGGTCTAGTATTCTTATCTTATTCTTATCTTATAAGGTATTGTATTCTCATCTTATTCTTGTCTTATAAGGCTTAGTATTTTTTTTCGATGAGGTTTAGTATTCCGATCTCATTATTATCTCATAAGGTCTAGTATTCTTATCTAATTCTTATCTGATATAGTCTAGTATTCTTATCTAATATGGTCTACTATACTTATCTTATTCTTATAGTGTAAGGTCTAATATTCTTTTCTCATACGGTCGTGTATTCTTATCTTATTCTTATCTTATGGGGTCTAGTATTCTCATCTTCTAATTATCTATAAGGTCTAGTATTCTTATCTGATAATTATCTGATAAGGTCTAGTATTCTTTTCTTATTCTTATCTTATAATGTCTAGTATTATTATCTTATTCTTATCTTTTAAGGTAGAGTATGCTTATCTCATTCTTATCTTATAATGTCTAGTATTCTTATCTTATTATTATCTAATAATGTCTAGTATTCTTATCTTATTCTTATCTTATAAAGTCTAGTATTCTTATCTAATAAGATCTAGTATTCTTATATTATTCTTATCTGATTAAATCTTGTATTTCTATTTTTTTAAGGTCTTGTATTATCATCTTATACTTATTCTTATTTTATTCTTTTCTCATAAGGTCTGGTATTCTTATCTGTGTTGTTATTTTCACAATGTATCGGCTGATAAAACTCTGACCTGCGTAACAATACATGTTTTCAAACGCAAGAATCTTTTAAACTGAAGATTTGATTTCATACACTGGAGTAGACTTTTTTCATCCATCAGCCATGACCGGTTATAAGTGTTCATTTTTATGTTTTTTTTATTGTTAAATCTTGAAACTTTGTATGACTGGCACTTAGAACTGCTTGATATTCAACGCCATTTTTCATGTAGACAATTTTGAAGCTTTAAACGACACCTTGTATAGATGGGCAGTATTACTACTTATTACAAGATATATTTATACACACACACACACACACACACACACATATATATATATATACATATATATATATATATATATATATATATATATATGCGTGTATATATTTAGTTAACATTATTAAAAATAACAGAATTCTTCGCTTAATTAGAACTTTATTTATTTTTTCAATTTCTCTAATGATCTTTTCTGTGTTAAAATCCCCCCAAAATAATGTATGTTCCATATGTCTCACGAACGTTTTCGATTTTTCGTCGAAGAATCTTCAGGTGTCAAACGCAAATGAGCAAAAATAGCTCATTGTTCATTTGCTTTTGTCACCCACCTCTTCCATACCCCCTTCTTACATCCCCTCATTTTCTCAAAACGCTCTCTAAGACCATAACTTTCGCCCATCCACCAAAATCACAGCCCCCTCCTTCTCTACCCACCCTCCTTTTCTCTGCATACACCCCCCCCACACACAAACATTCCAACTTACTTTTTCCCCTTCAGTCTTGACCGCAGCCATCTGTTCAAACACCTCCTTCCTCCCCCTCCTCCCCTCCCTCTCTGCCATCCACATTATTCCTGCTCATCCCCCCACCTCTTTCTCTTACTACCAGCCACAGTAGTCCTTGCTCACCTCCATCTTTCCCCTTTCTTCCCCACTCATTTTCATCAACATTCATTTTTCACTCCTCACCAAGTACGGACGTCCACCCAGTAGTGGTCATTATTTTCTTCCTTTCTCCCAATATGTTAACCCTACATGTGTTTGTACTTGCATGACATTTTTCTCTATATTATCATCCTTATGAAGTCTTATAAATAAAGACGAAACGTTGATGTACACATAAAAAACATCCATTTTTTGGTTTTCCTTTTTCATTTTCCCATATATATATATATATATATATATATATATATATATATATATATATATATATATATATATTGGTACAGGAAAATTAGTACAACATTCGTACCGGCGGTTTCAAACACAGAAGGAATTAGACATTTTGGGGTTTAATGATGTGTCTTCCAAACAGTAACGGCCAAATATACGATACTCATAATATTGGCTCACGGGATTCATATAGAAATATTGTTTATTTTTTATTTTTTTCAATTTTTTATATCTCTTTAAATCTCAACTGTTATTCCCCCATTTTTTTTTCAAATCTTATTAAACCTTCCTTAAATTTAATTTAAACAAACATACACAACACTCTAAGCAAATAACGCGTCACAACGAGAGTTACACGTGACTTCCCGTTTGCGAAACAGATGACAACAGAAGCTGAAGAGAGCTGGATGGCTAAGTCCTTTTGTGCTTGAAACCGACGGTACGAATGTTGTACTTTTTCTGTAGCAAAATAAATAAATATCACGCTCTTAATATTTAATTCTTAACTTTAATTCTCAATTAATCGAGCACTCTGCTGTGAGTTTTTCTTTCTATATTACAAAGAAGTTATATATATATATATATATATATATATATATATAACTTCTTTGTAATATAGAAAGAAGTTATATATATATATATATATATATATATATATATATATATATATATATATATATATATATATACTAGGCCTTTCTAAAAGGTATTTGACCTTAGACCAGAAAAATATTTCAAATACGTGACAGGGTTGGGGCCCTAATCCCCTTCAAATTAGACCCCTTGTGCTTGCACACACTTAGTCCACCGATCCATCCATGCCGGAAGCACCTTTGGAAGTCTTCTCTAAGAATAGTGTTCATCTCCGCCGTCGCGTTAGATTCAGCAGGTGTTTGTGGAAGATTCGATGTGTAACACAAATTAAGGAGTGGTTCAAACGATTCAAAACTTTACATATATTTTATTGGTGTTATGTTTTTGTTAATTTAAGTGGATTTTATTATTAAAACTCTTTATCATAAAGAAATATGCATTTTCTTCATCTTCTGTCAAAAAAAATTGCACATATAACAAACATAACCCATTCTGTAAAACTTATCAAAATAGTTTCTCCAAACATTATATTGTTCATAAAGTATTTGATTTTGTAAAATGTTGAATTTGCTTTCTGATTGTATTATGTGATTATATTTTCTGTAATCAAATATAAACATGAAATATCAAAAATGTGTCTAAATCATAAAGTTTGTTTTTGCGAATTTGTTTTTTTTTATTTTTGTACTTTTTACATTTGATTTTATGGAAATAAATCAATTATTGTAAACTGCTTACTATTATCATGTATAGTTGCTGGACATTACTAAGAATATTTTTACTAAACCGTTTTCGGTAATTAATATTTAGTAATTTAGATCTTCACATGCCCACCCCAAGTCGTGGACCCCAGTCGCATGTTTGCCAGGTCTGTATTATGGATCGCTTTGTTACTGACTCATTCTAGCACGATGATTGCGAACTGAAGGAAGGCGTCATGAAAATGGTCCATTCTCTTTGAATAACCCTCCATTATTAATGAATCCAATTTCCATTTTAATTTTGATTTCATTATATTTTATTTTCAATCAAATAATGAAAATTTAATTTTATCTATTGCAATTACAATTTTGTTCAAAATCAATGAATGCACATTAAAGTGTATTCGTTTATTTAAATTTAATTTTACTTTTGAACTAGAAAATATATTCTACCTCTGGTGGCATACCTTTGCGCGATAGCGAGGATAATATGATGGTGAACGAACATATACTACACTGACCTCGAAAGGAGGAGATAATGCCTGAGAGGAGTGTATCATGAACAAACACTATCTGCCACCATCTAAACAGAAACGTTAATGCTTGATCATATCATAATAGCAAAACAGATACAACACTACTCTTTCCTCGAAAAAAGGAAAGGGTAATCCTGGGAGGAAAAATATTATTATGAACGAACATATAATATACTGTCCAGCCAAAATAAAATGTAATGCTTGGGATGTATGCATAATGACGAATAATAATTGCTATCATACTTACCTTACGGACCACATAAACTCTTTTGCGTCACTGAAATACCTGGAGCACCAGGCTGTCGGTGTTGGAACTACCCAAGTCTAATACTGCCAGCATGACAGACGTTAAACCACCTTCTTTTTATGTTGTATTTATACTTTTTTCAATATACTTTATTTCATTTAATCTTGAGTTCTTGTTTTCTTTCCTGACCCATTAAAGGTCCACAACACTGGCAACGAGGAACATTAAGGGACTTTTATTTGAGAACCTTAACAGTGACGAACGTAGAAAAACCGAAATTACACGACAACATCTAAAGTTTTAAAAACAGGTTTTATAGCAAGACAAAAAATTTCGTAAATTGGATTTTTTTGTGTTGCGAAGGAACCAACCTATTTCTCTCAAAGAAAAAAGAATGTTAGTGGTTTCATTATTTTTATTCTAACACAGTGTTAATTTTAACAGGAAGGGAATACTTTTTTTTAAGTACAAAACCATTATTTTTACTGTTGACTAAACTGCTAACCGTAAAATTTACTGTTACGTGAAAAACTTGCTAAGAAAAAGTTATTGTTTTGTCAATGTCAGGTGTTATTCTTTTTATTTCTCTTTTTTACAACTCATATTACGTAACATAAAAGAAAAAAACGAAAAAAAAACTTCTACTGAAACAACAAAATAAGGACGAAAGGCAACAAAATATCGACGAAAGACAGTAAAAGTTTGAATGCTTATTACAATAAACAATCTTGAATATACCGAGAACGAACATGCTTCTGCTCAAAATGCTTTAGAGTACAAGTGACAATTTTACTTGTTTCCAAGACGAGGAAAACACTTTTGCTTCATATTTCAAAAGGTATGAGGATCTATACAAAATAGATTGTGAACATTGTGCAGACTTTAAAAAAGTTAGCCTACTGCTCCGAAATTAAGAACTACCGAACATACCAAATTCATGGAATATATTTTACCCCGAAACACCAGCGACTTGACTTTTTGTGAATCGGTTAAACTGTAAACTGAATAATTTAATCCTAAAACTTCCTTGTTCAATAAAAGGTGGAGGTGAATGACCTGATCAGAAACGACAGCAAAAAACGACTCGGCTTTCGTGTCAATCGTTAATAAACACTGTGACGATTTCAAACTAGCTGAACTTAGCGCGGATAACTTTTGATACCAAATATTCGTGAAAGGACTTGTACTAGCCAAAGACGCCGAGATCGGATGTAGAGGTTTAAGCAAAGTAGAAATTGAGCCAAATTTAACATTACAGAATATAGCCAAAGGCTGCCAGAGATTTGTAAGTGTTGAACAATATTCTAAAGATATTGATGAGTCGGGCATTGCTCACATAAGAAAGATAAGTTTAAAATCACATTTCAACTCTCTTTTAAAAACAAGTAAAACCAAAAAGAAAGACTATTTTCACGCTCATAAAAAACTAGCCAATAATAAACAGGAAAAATTACCATTTATCCCCTCTTTACGTTGTGGATCTCTTCATTGCTTTATTATTGCCCGTTTTAAAACCTGTCTAACTTGTAATAGAGTAAGACACAATATTTTACATTGCAAACCAGATAAAGGAAATAAAAGTCAGGTTAAATCCACAAAAACAAACGAACAGAACGGCATAAATGAAAGAAAGTACATATAAATAAAAATCCTAAATATAAATGTCAAGTTACAGCTAAACTCTGAATACATGGAAATAGTTGGATAAACCAACCATGTTAAAAAACAACATAATACCCCGAACAGTGACTGGTGGAAAAAGCTTATTCGAGGGTGAAATTATTACCAACGTTTCTTGAAACGGAACTAAAATAAGGTGAAAATGTTCGTATAAAAAACACGAACAATTTATTTGGCAGAGACTGGATTCAACAGTTAAATCTATGGGATATGCCAATCAATACGTTTTGCCAAAAAAAAGAAAATCTGACGACTGAGTCAGAAAACTAAAAAAAGAAATTGATAAAAAAACCTTTCTGTCCGTATAAGTTGATGTTAAAGATGTCAGCAAAATTTGAACTGAAAGAGAGCATTCCTTTACCAAAAGCTAGGAAGTTGGCAGAAACAAAAACCTAAAAATCATCTGAACCAACCATTAAAACACAAAAATACCAAGTATGCGAAAACAATCTACAGGGAAAATAACTGAAGAATTATCCCATTTAATCAAATATATAAGGAACTTGTAGCTAGAATTAAAACAATCATTAAAAACCAACTACAAGAAAAAGACAGAATTCCCAGAAGTTATGGATACAATATACGACACTTTCGATATACAGATGCCCCCAAGCACTCCATTTCAAGTCTGAAAAGGTCATTTCCAGGAGCTTATCAAAGCAGTGGGCTTCCTCAATTTCTACTGGGACAAAGTGAGGAACTGAGCGTTGGTGATGAAAGGAAAGGAGCTTGGTTTTTAACGCATTTTTCCCTGATTGCACCACTTGCTCCAGGTCGGATGAGAGAGAGAGAGAGAGAGAGAGAGAGAAAGATAGAGAGAGAGACAGACAGACAGACAGACAGACAGAAAGAACCTGATCATTAATGCTCTTCGAGGTGTTTCCATAGATGGTTATATTATCAGCATAAATGTCGACGAATGATCTTAGAATGTGGCCTGGGAGATTATTTATAAAGATCAGGAAGAGGGTTGGGCCCTGAATTGAACCCTGAGGCACGCCGGTGTTGATACTGTGTGATTTAGACTTTTGTCCATCAACGACTACTTTTATAAATCTATCAGAAAGAAAGGATTGATGGTTGAGAGTACATTTCTATATAATTTTTCAATCAATTTTCTATTCGAGAAAAAATAAAATAAATAAAATAATAAATACATATATACATCTCCAATACAAAAGGGCCAGTTTCATATATGCATCTCAATCCTGCATCATTTAATTATATGAATTAGCAAACCGGCTAGTGCTCAGATGAAAGTGGTTCTGTGGAATGAACTGGATTCGAACCCGCCACACTCAGATCCTCAGTTGTATATAGTGTCTAGACAAGTTACAAAATGGAGTACGTTTTTACGAATGCTGACTGTCAATATTGTGTGCGTTTCGTTCCAATCAATGCGTTGTACTCTCGACCAACAAGTCCTATATTGTCGTTTTAATAGTCACACAAGACAACACGAATTATGATTTCAAAAGGTCTTATTTACACAGTTTGTGGAAAGTCAAAAAGTTGGCTAGACATTTTATCTACAACATCGTCCATCCTAATCGACGCCTGGCTTTACCGTGTAAATAAAATCCTATAAAATCGCAACCTTTTATGTTTTGACCCCTATGAAAGATAACCATGGCACGACGACGTGTAATTCTGTAAATGGCCGCATGGAGGTCGATAACTCAATTAATTGATTGAAAAGCAACGGACCAGTATTGACATTGAGCATTTACAAATACCAATATTAGTCAATCTTACCGATGAGGTGGAGAGAGAGAAAGAGAGAAGAACTAGAAGAAAGAGAGAGAGAGAGAGAGAGAGAGAGATGGAGAGAGGGTAACCCGTCTGCAGTTGTAAATACTGACTTGTATAATGCAATTCTCATGCAACGTCATTACGCCCTCTTACGATGTAATTAAGGTTACCAACCTGAAAAATATATGGTCAATAAGTCTGGTGAGTTTCAAGATGGAAATCGTACATCGAATTGTATATCAGTCAAATAACAATGCATTCATGAAAAAAAGAATATATTCTTTAATTACAGATCAGAATGAAACGATTTAAGAAAATTGATTTTATTGTCGATAGCTTTATGCGAATGATTGCAAAATGTGCTTTTTAATGACCTAATCTTACCTCATGATTGGCCAATCAAGATCCAATCGACGTCACACTCTTCATAAGATTAACTAATATAATAATTACCAAGTAAACACGCACGCACAATATATATATATATATATATATATATATATATATATATATGTGTGTGTGTGTGCGTGTGTGTGTGTGTCTGTGTGTTTGTGATTTGTCACGTATCAAGCAAGTGTATTGGACAGTTTATTAAATTCAATGCAGGTCTAAATAAATTTCAAAACTCCCCGAACGTTCCAAATAAGTTTGATATTATTAAACTATAATAATAATAATAACTTAAAATAACTTATCATTTAAACATATGAAACTAGTTTTATTGGGTGTACAGTATATATAAACTTTTGATGATATATATATATATATATATATAAAATATTTGTTATTGTTTATGTATATATAAGTAAATTTCGTGTACAACAGAATCGTAGGATTAATTTTAGAGGAAGCATTATTATAATAAATGAAACAGACGAGTGGAAAAAAAAGGAAAATTGTTAAAATTACCTTAAGGCCTTGTCGTCTGACCCTCTAAGAGGAAACGTCAGAATGGTAAATTAAAAACTAAACGTCGAATGAGATATGAGGGGAAAAAACTTATTTCAGTTTGAGGAAACGATTGAGAGGAAAAAAAAGGGTAAATCTCTCAACGTTATGGTGGCTTTGAATCATTAAAGATCTCCAACTGATGCTTCAAAATCTTTTGTCTACACAGGCTAGGTCGAGAGTTGTTAATGACTAACGCCTCAATACTATTGAGATGGGAGTTAGACCTGGCACTGTGTAAAAAAGAAAACCAACCATCGGAATACTTGTCAGAACAACTATTTGTACTAACGAGGTGATTAATGATGGCTGATTCTTGTGCCTGGAAGTTCCCGGATGATCTCGAAACCTTGTGTAGGCGAATATCACGTGGTATATATATATATATATATATATATATATATATATATATATATATAAATATGAAACTACAAGTAATACGTTTAGAGAATTGAACCTATAGTAAAATGGTTTAAGCTCAATATACGAGATGATCATTTATAAAGATAAATGAAGAGAGATAAAGATGTACGGATGACAACTCTATTTCATTTACTCGATAAAAACATGTTTATTTTTCTTTCCTTAAGCCAAGCTTTTCAAAAATTAAAATCTTATCATCAGAGGAATTACATAGATGGATAAGTTGGCTGCTTATAAAATACACAACATTTTAACTCAACACATAAAAACCTATTTTCATTCTCGGTCGACGGATGTATTTTAAAATGGCCCTAATTCTCAAAATTAGATCCGAATAAGTGATTCCAATCTAGGTTGAACAAAACATCTTTGTTTTGAATTAATTTCATTTTGAACATTTGTCTGTCTTCGCGATAAGTATAGAAAAATAAACACGCTTTATGTCAAATCAGGCGGGAAAAAAACATAGTCAGCTGTCTTTACAGTGTTCAACATATCATGTAGTAATTGAACTTGCATTTTTAGCTTTGAGTATTGATTTACTCCTCTCCAGGAGTTAGGCACGAGGCCAGTTTTTATCTTACTCCCACAAGTAAGATGTGACCCACGGTCGGGTCGGGAAAGTGGGGTTTGAAAAGCCAGCGCCCGAGAGGTAAGCACTCTGGCCATTAAAAATTGCCTGGGCAGCCCCGTCGGCATTCCCCGGTAGAGGCGCCTCAGACAGTAAGCAATAAACTTACTCCTCCCAAAAGAGTGGAGGCAAAGCCTGGGAAGGTGGACCTCTCAGAACTGCACAGGACAGACCCATTGACCGGCGTAAATCAAGACCCGAAAGCCAAGACAACACCAGTATGGGGTGCAGTATCCATCGGAACAGATACTACACTTTGATCTTAGTCAAAAGCTTTGAGTAGACGGCTTAAAATATTACTCATTAAAGAGCCCGTTCGAAAGGAGAATAAATGTATATATGTAATAATAACTAGTTGATTACTTTCCACGTACGTAGAGGTTTCATCCTTGCGGAATATTCAATGTGGAGATAACGGTTCAAATCAGTCACACGATTCGAACCCCGGTACGCGGGTCACCTTTAACTCAGTTCCGAACGCTCTAACCAATGAGGCCAATTGCAACCGTTACACAGCGAGTAGAGAAACAAACCATATTTATGTCAAATCAGGAGGACAAATATATTCAAACGTCTTAACAGAGTTTGACAAATAAAATTAGAAATTGAACTTGCATTTTCAGCTTAAATTAGACGTCTTATATTATTTCTCATTAAAGGACCCGGCCGAAAACGGTTAGAATCCCAAACAATGCAATTCAAAAAAATAAATGTATTTATTTAAAGTCAACTAAGTCTCCACGTTATAAACCTCATCAGGAATTTGAAAGAAAATCTGTTTAATTTTATGAGACATGTTGTCACCGCGTTGTTCTAACGTTGATGTATTTTTTATGAATATTAGAATC
>OY744522.1:192762429-192769929 GCA_963556195.1 Sepiola atlantica
ACAATGGATTTCCTTTCAGGGGCTTCTTTTTTAAATTTCCTGCGAAATGCACGCTGAACACATGTCCACGATTCAGTCTTTGCAAATTGGAGGACGCAAAATGCCTTGTCTTGTTTAGAGAACACCATTACTGCACCTGGAAAGATAACACGAAAATTATTTGTATGACCAAAGACTTGATTAAGCAAGCTTTAAAATGGCACCAGTTTCATTTTTCTACCTGGAATAGTTCATGAGATATACGCATTTGTAATGTTCCCAAGACTTTTGAAACACCCTGTATATATATATATATACTAATATATATATATATATATATATATATATATATATATATATATATATATATATATATATTACTAACGAGTCACAGATCATCAAATCCCAAATGCCACTCTAGAATGAGTGTTAATGAAGGAGGAATAAAGACAGACGGCTCAATTACGCGTGTAAAATCAACATGTATTATTAATTGATACTATACAAAAACAAAATGACTAGTCATGTGAAACTTCCCGTTTCGAATCCGATACGTAATACAGACTTGAACGTAATTCAACCCGGCCGCAAGAAATTTCGCTGTCGCCATTTTTTCAGTTAACTGCGTAATGTATTTACAAGTTGACCGAAGGAGAAGACGACAGCAAAATTTCTCCCCTCCGCACTGAATTGCGTATCGCATGAGAATCTAAAATCTTCTTACGGGGAGTGACTTTGTTTTTGTATAGTATCATTCAGCAGGATAGATGGTTATGACTGTGTCAGCAACATCGACATTCGCCGAGAAGATACAGAGGAAGTTGTTGCAGAATCCAGGCAATAAGGAACTTGGCGAGATGGATGCGGTTGGAGTGACGACCATGAATAAAACGCTGCACGGAGATCATACAAGAGACGCAAGGGCCACCTACTCACCTCCAAGGCTCAAGATAACCGCCTCATGAAAGGCAAGAAACTTCTCAACAATGTAAAAAACCCAATCGAGCTGAAGATGCTAGAGTTTTTCTCAGGACAGGGTGCAAAAAAAAATGCCTAGCTTACAAACCGCACGACGTCCTGGGTATCATGAAGACCATGTCTACTCAAACTGTGATAGTCTTTGAAGTATGTTGAATTTATGTTCCAGCGAATTCCAGATAATGCTACTCAAAATCTTTTAAAATCGACCTATACTCAATTAAGATGTTTATATTAAGTTGCTATCCACTGTTGTCAAATGCTGGGTGGGTTAGGTAGCTTCGGGATAGCCATAGCTGAGGCAGTAGGACGCACTTCCGTGTCACACATTCGAGAAAAGTCTGCGAACTTCCACATCTGCCATCCAACTCAGCTTATTACAACTTCATCGATCATTGTGTGTGGAGCGCAGTTGGCACCAACCATACCACTTGTAACACTTGTAACATACCACTTGTAACACTGAGGACGAGTTGATTGCCAGGATCAAATTGATGTTCACACGTCTCTCGAACGATTTTTGAAAGTCACATGATCCAGGTTCAGATCTCGCGTGAGTAGCGTAATAGAGGCTCATGGCGGCTATTTCGAGTACATTGTGACTGAGATGGGTATATTTGTTGATGACACTACGCTCTCCGCTCGTAATGTGGGTAAAACGGGCGCGCACATATTTGAGGCAATGGCTGAATACTTAGAAAGTGACCTTCACTTTGTAGTCGAGTGGAGTCATAAATTGATGATGGCATTTAATGTTACTAAGACAAAGCTCCTTTCCTTCAACAACTACAAGTATCCTCTTCAACCACCGATTGACATGGCAAATAACACCCTATCTGAGAGTCCAACGTTGAAACACCTCGGCCTAACATTCAGAGATAACATGAATTGAAACAAATACATAGACGACATTGCCGAAGCTGCTGCAAAGAAGGTGGACTCCCCTTACCGTGTTAGTAAACTTATCACACTTGACAATATCCTATATCTCTACAAAGCAACATACGCCCATGCATGGAGTATTATTGTCATATCTAGGCTGGTGCACCATCCACTAGTCTCTCTCTCTCTCTCTCTCTCTCTCTCTCTTAGACAAGGTCCAAAAAAGGGTATCTGATCTAATAAACCCCTCACTATACACCAAGCTCCATCCCCTGTCCTATCGCCGCAATGTTGCATCCTTGTGCTTGTTTTACGATGAACTTGCTGCTCTGTTGCCCCTTTGACATAAATAAAATCAACCAACCAAACAATCAGCTAAATCCCATCCATTCACTGTGGAGGACCTTCTACTCCAATAGCTTATTTCCCCGAGCTACCGGCCTCTCTGTTTCCTCGAGCTCCCTGCTCTCTGTTTCACTTTTTAAATTTTCATTTTCATTCATTTGTTGAGGACGGGGTATTCTTCAAAATGCCATACGATCATCCGCTATTTACAGACTCCAACCGAGAGTTCCTTTCTAAGATTATGGCTGTTCCCTTGAATGCAGTTGTTTGGATTTCTCTTGCACTTAGTTCACCAGGTATACTTCAAGTTCTTCTTCATGAGTCCAGTGGCTCCTATGATAACTGGAAGGATAAAGATCTCTTTGAGGTTCCAGTTTCTTTTCATATTATACATTAGACCTTGATATTTTGTTATTTTCTCCCTTTCAGCTCTGTTTAGGCCCCCATCATTAAGGACACTGACCTCAACCAAACTTATTTAAACCTAATGTAAACAAACATCTAGCTGCATAGCTCCCAATTTAGGATGATCTCCCTTTACTTTCACCATAATTCTCAGTAACCCATTACGTCTACAGTGCCAACTTGCCTTGTTTGGGGTGAAATCAGTTTAAAAAAAACTTATTTGACAAAAGTTCTGTAAGCGATGCACTTTAAATTTGTAGAATATATAAATTATTGGCCCAGATATGGCGTTTTTTACTTTCCTCCCAATTTCGCTTTAAACGCTCTGTATTCTATAATAAAAGTGCGAATGAAAGAAAGGTGACGCCAAATAGTATTTAAAGATTTCGATGTATTTAATTTGTTTTTACACTAAAATTTCTGATTTTTGTAGTATCAGTGTTTTTACCGGAAGCTGCTTTTAAAAAAATGTTTTTTATTCACACCTTCAAGGTTGTATCTCTTTGAAGTAGTCATCAGTAAGTTCCGAATATTTGGTAATTGAAATGAAGGGAACAGACAAATAATTTAAGTAACCTAAAATCTATAATTTTGCTTTTTAATAAAATAAATTACTTTATATTAACATTCGACAATAATTAGAGTACGGTTAAGATTTTTAGAAAAAGGCGATATAAAATTGTGTATAGACGATAAAAATTGTATTAAAAAAAGATTATGACATGCTGAATGTTTTTCAGTTAAAATCAATTGAAATATAACGCATTACATTTGAAGAAAAACACATTTTAAAGGAGTAAATATATTTTATAGGATCGAGGTTATTAGCTAAAAACCGGAATGAGAAGTAGGTTCGCTCAAAAGAAGAAAACAAATAATTTTATTTAAGACTTAAATTATTTTATTTTATTTTATATCAAGAAAACAATAGAAGTGTTGCTAAAACAAAAGAATTACGGTTTAATAGTAATAATTTTATAAATATTTTAATTTTGATATATTGAGAAAATATGAAACCAATAATTTTATAAATACTTTAATTTTTTAAAATAAATTATTTTTATAACTCACTAAAAGACTTTTCTTCTTTTCAGTGCACATCTTTTCCGTTCCACATTTTCGTATCGCTCATGACGCCATATTGGTAATAAGCCGATGTACTAATTTAAAAAGTGTTTAAATGGGTTTTTTTCCTCTGATTAATACGTGATACTAACGTGCATTTAACTTTAATACCTTCAGCATGTCATGATCTTAAAAATATATAGTTGTTTTTAACGAATGTATATAACGTTTTCGAAAAATATTAACCGGACGCTAATCTACACGTTTACCTAACATTCATTTAGACTATAAAATATCGGATTATTCTCGATTTTTTTTTCAATAATTTTTTGGTTAAAACAAATTTATTTTCGATTTCACTGCCCGTCCCTATCTACATGCATTGTTTTCCAACAATATATGAAACTAAGAGTCAAAAATTAAAACTAAGAAGGTCTACAGAGTACTGTTGAAACATTTTTTTCCGAACACCATTAGTTTGGTCATTCTCTTTTAGAGGTTCGAGGGTAGCTACCGTCGTCTCTCCGTATATACGTTACGAAATATGCCCGTGTGTCTATCTTAATATGCGCATTCGTATAAGTGTGTTGGTATAAGTGCGTACGTTTATATAAAAACGACGATGTAAATGTGTGTGTGTGTGTTTGTTAGAAATACGTATGTATATATATATATATATATATATATATATATATATATATATATATGTGTGTGTGTGTGTGTGTCTATGCACAAGTCATACTGAGTGACAATGTGTATATGTTAGTGTAGGCGTGCGTACTGCTGTGTATAAATGAGTTTACATGAGAATGTATACAGGTACATCATTTCGTATACAGGCATATAAGTTCGTATACAGGTACATAAGTTTGTATAAATGAGTTTACATGAGTATGTATACAAGTATATAAGTTTGTATACAGGTACATAAGTTCGTATAAATGAGTTTACATGAGTATGTATGCAAGTATATAAGTTCGTATACAGGTATATGTTCGTATAAATAAGTTTACATAAGTATTTATACAGGTATACAAGTTCGTATACATGTATATAAGTTCGTATAAATGAGTTTACATTAGTATGTATACAGGTATATAAGTTGGTATACAGGTACATAAGTTCGTATAAATGAGTTTACATGAGTATGTATACAGGTGTATAAGTTCGTATAAATGTATATAAGTTCGTATAAATGCGTTTACATAAGTATTTATAAAGGTATATAAGTTCGTATACAGGTACATAAGTTCGTATAAATGCGTTTACATTAGTATATCTACCGGTATATAAGTTCGTATACAGGTACATAAGTTCGTATAAATGAGTTTACATGAGTATGTATACAGGTGTATAAGTTCGTATACAGGTACATAAGTTCGTATAAATGCGTTTACATGAGTATTTATAAAGGTATATAAATTCGTATACAGGTGTATAAGTTCGTATATGTGAGTTTACATGAGTATGTCTACAGGTATATAAGTTCGTATGCAGATATATAAGTTCGTATAAAAGTAGTTTATATAAGTATGTATACACGTATATAAGTTCCTATACAGGTATATAATTTCGTATAAATGAGTTTACATGAGTATGTATACAGGTATATAAGATCGTATACAGGTACATAAGTTCGTATAAATGCGTTTACATGAGTATGTATACAAGTATATAAGATCGTATACAGGTATATACGTTCGTATGAATGCGTTTACATGTGTATGTATACAGGTATATAAGTTCGTAATTGTGACTGTTTGTTGGGATGGATTCATGCATTAGTTTATGTGTCCTTGAATGAACTTACTTTAATTCTGAGAGCTTCACCATATACTTAAGAACATAGTTCTGTCATCTATCACGATGCTAGTTGTTTAGCTGTCACGAGCGGCATACCAGTATCAACCCTTCTCTGGTCGGCCCATCCCTTTGAGTGCCGTCTTTTTTATTCTTTTTTCAAAGACATATTCTTCACATGTTCATGTGATAGTAAGATACAATAAATAGCACTGCGTTGAGAATGTATAGTAAAACAAAAGTTCTGCAATCGCTAACAGCACCTCTTTCGAACTATGCTTGAGACGAGTAGCAACGAAAACATTCAGAACGATTCAAAACACTAACGGAATAAGCAGGGGAAGACTGGTATTATCTCGGAGTTTTCCTGCACAACCAAGGCTTGAGAGTGAAGTCTATCCTACTATTTAATCATAGCTTTGAAGAGAAATATATTGTTTTTATATTTTCCAAGAAAATTAGTGAAAGTGATAGAGTAGCGCCGACAAAAAATCGAACCCGGCACACTGAGCTCACATCTGTGTTTATACTACTAGACTAAGTCACTTGTGTTTGTATGCGTACATGTGTTGGTGTGAATTCGCGGAGTTTGTATGAGTATGTGAGTATGTATGCATGTATGTATGTATGTATGTTAGTAAATGAGTGTGTTTGTTATTGTGTGAGTAGGTGTACGAGTAGTCGACGTTTATTGCGTGACGAATAAATGGCGTTTGAAATAGTGTTTCGCAAAAGTGGGAGGAGTCTAAGTAAAGGCGGGAAAATTGTTGAAGGCGGCCTACCTGTCAATCAGCTGTAAGAGCGCCGCTATTTTGGTCAGCATCAAAGAAAGCGATAAGGACGTGCGCGACAATACGAACCACGATGATAACACGTGTAGGTGGATATAATAACACTTGGGACGCTAAAGGCGAAAAAAAGAGAAAGAAATACTAAAAGGTAAGAGAGAAATAAAAAGGAAATAAGGAAAGAAAGAATGAATAATCATATGTTAGGTTTAAAGAGATTAAAAGAGTGTTTAGAGGGAGGAAAGAGAAAAGAAAGAAGGTAGGATAGGAAAGGGAGGAAGAGAAAAGACACAAACAGATAGAAAGTTACTACAAGAGATAATAAGTAAGAGTATTGATTTACTCCTCTCCAGGAGTTAGGCACAAGGCCAGTTTTTAGTAAGATGTGACCCACGGTCGGGTCGGGAAAGTGGGGTTTAAAAATTGCCTGGGCAGCCCCGTCGGCATTCCCCGGTAGGGGTGCCTCAGGCAGTAAGCAATAAACTTACTCCTCCCCAAAGAGGGGAGGCGAAGCCTGGGAGGGTGGACCTCCTAGAACTGCACAGGACAGACACATAGACCGGCGTAAATCAAGCCCCGAAGGCTAAGACAATACCAGTCTATGGGGTGCAGTATCCATCGGAACAGATACTACACTTTGATCTTAGTCAAAAGGCCAAGAATAAGAGTATCATAAAGTTAAGACGTCGACTTCGATCAGGCTAGGGTTAGGGTTAGGGTTAGTTGAGACTTCAATTAGGTCCTGCGTGACTGGGAAAATAATAGAAAGAAAGAAAAAGACAAAGAGAAAATAGTTACAAAAACGAGAATAAAAGGTTTGGAGGTGAAAGAATGAAAATGACGAGAAAAAGGTCGGAAAGCAAATACATTACAAATGAGACGAAGAATGAACGCGAAAAGAATGAAGTAAAAAAATAAAAAAATGAAAGAAATAAAAAAAAGATGCGCCGAGGGATGCTGAGTGTATATTTAAAACAAACAGTAATTACACGTCGATAGAGAAGAAAGAAAGCGAGTATGAAAAGCAAAGGAATAAGGAAGACGTGAAAGAGTTAAAGAATGAGCAATAAACACGGGAACAAAAGAAAGCAAAAAGGTAAGCAAAAGGGAAAATAAATAAAGAAATAAAGAATGAAATGCGAAAGAAAGAAATGAAAAAGAAAGGGAAAATATAGAAACAATGGCAATAAAGAATTAAAAGAAAGACGTAAGATGGAATGGAAAACAAGACACAAAGAAAGAAATAAAGAATAATAAA
>OY744522.1:192774929-192794929 GCA_963556195.1 Sepiola atlantica
AGAGAGACCGAATACACTTAATGATGGTGTCTAGTAGGTAATTCAAACTTCCCTCTGTAATCAATGAGGAAAGACCGGAACGATTATAGAAAATATGAACAAAAACAACAAAATTTAAAACAATTTATGCGATATTTTTCTTAAAAAACTTTTTTTATTTAAGTTTCGTAAGATTCAGCAGGTGTTTGGAAAAAATGCGATGTGTAACACAAATTAAGGAGTGGTTCAACCGATTTAAAACTGGCCGCACATCAGCGGAGAGTGGCCAGCGTTCTGGCAGGGGCCAAACTGCTCGGAGTGCAGCTGTTGTTGGGAGGGTGCAAAAAAGAGACAATGCGGAACACGACGGCGGAGATGAACCCCATTCCAAAAGAAGACTTCCAAAGGTGTTTCTGCCAGTGTATGAATCGGTGGGTCAAGTGTGTAAAAGCTCAAATGGCCTACTTTAAAGGAAATTAGGGTCCACACCCCTACACGTATTTGAAATATTTTTTTCTGGCCTAAGGTCGGATACTTTTTAGACAAGCCTCGTAATTTAACTTAGTGAAATGAAGCGAGGTAAAATGTCCACTACTTTATAAAGAGTGTGTGTAAGAGAGAGAGAGAGAGAGAGAGAGAGAGAGAGAGAGAGAGAGAGAGAGAGAGAGAATAAGACATTAGTATTCACCCTCTTCTCTGCTTTTCGCCTACCAGTACATAAGTACGTGACCAGTCCCCCCCTTCATTCGTCACATAATCAGCACCTTATCTCTATCGGCCTGTTTGCTTATCTAGTTTTTAGCTTTTCATTATTTATATATTTAAGCGTAAAAATCAAATTAAATGTATTATTAAAAAATAAATAAAACAACAATGAAAGTAAAAATATTCCCAGGCAACGCCGGGTATGTAGAGATACTTAGTATAATTTATCACAAAATTAGACATAACACAGAAGTGTACACATATCACGAGAGTCAGAAACATAATGTCCCAGATTGAGTTCCGCTCCCCTTAGGGATCTTCAGTAAGACATATCCAAACTCAGGATTCGAACCCCGAGTCACTTGCATGTTATTGAGTCACCACCCCGCCCACAAGAAAGTCTTAGAACTATCCCAAAAAATACAAACCGCAATGAAACACCGAGAGTAGGATGAACTCTAACTCTAACCCTAACCCTAACCCTAACCCTAACCCTAACCCTAACCCTAGCCCTAAGCCTAACTATTCCCTCTCAATCAGAAGTGCAGTCATCCAACTAACAAGAAACCAGGCCGATGAGGCCTATTGAGCGTAACATTCCTGCTGTGATACATCATCGGCATGAGTTGTATGGCTGCACCCCTGTTTGAGAAGATTGGTTGATCCTACATATTCCTCATTTGGTAGTCAATAATAATGATAATACTACTACTACTACTACTACTACTACTACTACTACTACTACTACTACTACTACTACTACGACTACGACTACGACTACTACTACTACTACTACTACTACTACTACTAATGATAATAATAATAATAAGAAGAAGAACAACCCCAAAATAATATAAAAACACACACGACTGCCCGGGGAAGGAAATCAACTGGGAACTATGCAAATGTCTTCACTTTCAACGTGCAGATTCATCTTATAGCCACAAACTGATGACAGTATTTGAAAATGAAAAGCAAAAAATCGTCGCGGACATGAAGATACAAACAGACGAACTCATCCAAGTAAGAAGACTGTGTGTGATAATAGTCAACGAGAAGAAAAATACCGCTAAATCGTACAGTTCGCCCTTCCAGCAGTTCACAATGTGAAGATAAAAGAGGTAGATAAACGAAGCCAGTCATGAAAGTTGTCAAGGAACTGAAGGGGATATGGAACATGTAGACGATAATGAAATGCTAATTATTGTAGAAGAACTTGGTACAGTTGAGAAAAAACTTCGGAAAAAAGAGAGATTTGAATCAAAAGGCGGATTGACACAATACAATGCACGGCAGTAATAAAAACAGCCGAAATATTAAGGAAAATTCTTCAGTGCCGAAACCAACACACATGACCATCGAACGCGAATCAGCCACATATAAGTTTAGAGAGAAATAGAACAAAAATATAGAAAGTACAGTAAACGAGCCCAAGGGGAATGAAACTGCCAGAAATCCAATAATCTTACCCTCTTCAAAAAGAAAAAAACACATATGTAGAGGGAACCAGTGTCAGCTGGGACTATACAAAGTGATCGTTAAGGGTCAAGGAGGATGAAAAGACCAACCAGGGATAGCGTCAACCAAACTTAAACTGGAAGGACAAGGATACTATTGAACCCTTAGGGATGCTTATTGTCGCTTCAATTCCAGAGAAATCAATGGTAAACGGCTGTTGTGATGACGCAAAATGATTTGCGATCATTATCAACATAAGTAGTGGTGAGTATTGGAAATCTGCGTAGACTTGTCTTC
Source organism: Sepiola atlantica (assembly GCA_963556195.1). Classification (NCBI taxonomy): domain Eukaryota; kingdom Metazoa; phylum Mollusca; class Cephalopoda; order Sepiida; family Sepiolidae; genus Sepiola; species Sepiola atlantica. The sequence continues at coordinate 192,777,369 of OY744522.1, forward strand.
TAACCTCTGGGGAACACTGTTGTTATTGCCATCGATAACCTGTTTATAGTGACTTGTGTTAAACTTCTACTGAGTAAATAATAATAATAATAATAATAATAATAATAATAATAATAATAATAATAATAATAATAATAATAATTCATAGGCTGGACCAAAGAAGAACTCAGGCACCTTGACCAAAAGAACAAGAAAACTAATGACTATGCACAATGCTTTGCACCCAAAAGACGACACGGACAGACTCTACGTGAAAAGAAATGAAGGAGGTAGAGGACTGGTAAGTATAGAAGACTGTGTGGAAGACACCAAAAAAGAGCTGGAGAAATATGTAACCCAGAACACGGAAAGACTGATCACCACAGCAAGAGACACCAGCCCAACAAACAACCCCGGAAGTACTGAACCCAGAAACAAAAAGACAAGAAAGGAAAAGTAGGAAGAAAAACAACTACATGGACGCTTTACAAGACTCACAAGCGATGAAGCCAATGAAAACAGCTGGGCATGGCTAAGAAAAGGACACCTGAACAGAGAAACGGAATCTCTGCTGACGGCCGCACAGAACAATGCGATTAGGACAAACTTTATTAAAGCAAAGATAGATAAAACCCAGGAAAACAGCAAATGCCGACTGTGTGGACAAAGAGACGAAACGATAAATCATATAATAAGTGAATGCAGCAAGCTAGCACAAAGGGAATACAAGAACAGACATGACAGCATGGGGAAAGAAGTACACCGGGAAATGTGCAAACAACTGAATTTCGAATATGCAAAAAAACGGTACACACACAAACCAGAAACTGTACTAGAAAACGAAAAACACAAAATCATATGGGATATGAATGTACAAACAGACAAACCCATAACAGCAAGGAGACCGGATATGATAATAATCAACAAGAAAGAAAAATCCTGCAAAATCGTGGACTTTGCCGTTCCAGCAGTCCACAGAGTGAAGATCAAAGAGACGGAAAAGAGAAGCAAATATACTGAACTTGCCAGAGAATTGAAAGGAATATGGAACATGAAGAAAGTCAGTATAACACCAATAATCATAGGAGCACTAGGAACAGTCCCCAAAAACATGGAGAAAAGACTGGGAGAAATAGGAATCAAAGGGATAACTGAGACCATACAAAGGACAGTAATGATCAAAACAGCTACAATCCTGAGAAATGTCCTCGAATGCGGAAACCAACCCACATAAGCAACGAATGGAGAACAAACACATGGAAGCACAAGACAGCAGAACCGGGGAAAATACAACCGCACGAGAGAGGCGCAAGCATAGGCTGACGCCACAAAATTACGGACAGAGGGTCGAGGAGGGAAAGCGCAAACCAGACCTCCACTGGAAGAGCGCGGACAGCTCTGGGACCTTGGGAAGGCTTGTTGCCACTCGGGCCCCAGAGGGGACCAATGGCCCTTATCAGCGGGAAATCGTTTGTAGGTGGCTGTTGCGATTACCGCAAGGTCATCAGCGGTGATGAACGAAAAGAGGTGGAGCATACTGGAGGCCTGAGGAGACTTGTTGTCACTCGGACTCCAGGGAATACCACAGGTTGTCGGCAGTGGGTGACCACTGACGATGACCAGTGTGATAACTCCTAGTGAGTAAATAATAATAATAATAATAATAATAATAATAATAATAATAATAATAATAATAATAATAATAATAAAACAAATCTATTGGTACCACAACAATGGTCATGGAGAGCCAAGGGCGATTGAAAAAATAAGGAGTGATAGCACCATTCAGGCCAACCCTGGAAGGGCCAGGAAGTTCTGGAATGCTGCGGAGACTTATTGTCACTCATATTATAACGATTGTTATCAGCAAGAATTCAATGGTAAACGGCAGTTGCGATAAGTGATCTGCGACGATTATCGATAAAAGCGGAGAATATTGAAAATCTGAGATGTGTTGTGACTCAAACTCAAGGGACAACCGACTGTTTTTGCGAATTAATTTTGATTATTTCAGATACGACGGAATTTGACGATTGTTTTCAAAACGTTGTCCGTCGAAAATGAATTGTTCCAGATAATGTATTAATTATATGCATCAATGTTGACGTTACGTTTAGTTTTTCTTAATTTCACATCAGTTTTTAAAACGTATAAATAATCATTAATGAACATAAGTGCAACCTGTTTGAATCTTTTGCCGCTACTTCTCTTCTTAATTCTTTGTAGTTATTTCTTCATGGAATTTACATGACTTTTTCAAATGTAGATGATAAAAATTACAGATTGAAGAAGTAGCTTTATAAACAGAATATATGCTGTAGTAAACTGTAGTATAGCTCAGAACGAATCTTCGCACCGCAAACAGGTTGCTCGTTCGCGTGTCGCCAGATATCTCTGCCATGTCGTTTCCCTGTCGTATCAGTAGTAGTAGTAAATGTTGTAATAGTAACAACTGTAGAGTTATCTGTCTCTCTTTTTCTCTTTCTTCATAGCAGCGACTGTAGAGTTGCGTCTGTCTGTCTCTTTCTCTGACTTTATAGCAACAGTTGTAATAGTTGTCGTATACGAGATGTAACAAAAGCACAACTTTTTGATTTAGATGTTAATAATCTACTGATTGTAGTTTTATTGCACAGTATATACACAGTATTAATACAGAAACTTCCCCGTCCAGCGTTTCAAAGATAGAAGGCGACCTCCAAAAATACGTCTGCTTCTTTCGCATGTCAAAACCTAAGATAATGACTTAGTCTTCTATTTACGACGCCTTCTTTCTTTTTTACGTCATTACCGGAAAACGAGTAAAGTTACTACAATAAAAGCTGTTTTCTAAGCCACGTCGCCGCCATTACATTATATGATAATTTGATGCAGAAATAGAATACGAATTGTCAACGATTGAGGCTATGAGATTAAGTGAACACAATGACCACGTTGAAAACTGGTTGAGAGTGCTTGGATTAGTAGTTGTAAACCAGTTGAGGTAGCAGGGCCAGTTGCGAGAAGACAAAAAAAACGTAGGATGGAGTGAAAAGGACGGATCTGAGAGAAAGCAGGATGAATAAAGGCATGCACAGAAATAGGTTAGTTTGGAAGTCAACTTCCAAACGCCGTCCCACAAATGCTGGCATATAAAATGGACAGTAAACCGATGATGATGATGATGGTGATGATGGTGATGATGATGATGATGATGATGAATTACAATCCATAGTTGGATAGAAACGTGTTTGATCATGCCTTTCTAAACGGCATTAGTACGTAACGGCATTAGTACGTAATTCAACACAATAGGTCAGATGCAATTTAAACTCGTCATCATTAATTCCATATTTTGTAAGCGCATCCATTAAGCCAACGTCAAACAACCTGATTGATGGTGTAAATGTCAGAAAAATTTAGGAAGACGAATTATGAAATAATAAAATAAAGCTAAATATTTGAGGATAAAAGTTTAGAAAAAAATGTTTATAGAATGGATTTCTTAAATCGTCGAATTCCATCGAACTATTAGCAAAGTCAAAACATTGGTAAACGAGGAAGGAATGTGATGTCGCGTTGACGTAGAAACAAAGAATGCTGTTAAGAATTGAGGAATATCTGCTATCTAATGATGAACTTTAGCACAGACAATAACATTAGAATATTATTTGCGATGTGTTGATTAGTGAAACAAAGTAGAATATCATTGATAGCGTCACAAGTTTATTGAAATAAGACATTTACCAGAAACAATGAAATGGAGGGAAAATCTACCTCGCACGGGGGTGGGTGGGGGTAGCAGTTTTACAAAATTAAGAAGCCTATTCTTAATTTTTTCTATCTCATCCTTTCTTTCTAACACTATATAAAAAAGGCTGATACACAATGGGTACCCCTTGTAAGGGCGCTTACGCAATGTCTAACGTGAAGCAAGAGTTACGCAATAACCTAATCACACCTCTTCTGAACTAGCGTTGCAGGAGAAGTATACGATGATATGAAAACAATACCGGAACAATCAGAGAAAAACTGGTGTTATTTCGGAGTTTTCCTTCTTTTAGATAGGTTTCACAACGAAAACCTGAGAATCTAGTTCACCTATTTTTTTTTTGTAAACATATTTCACCCCAAACAAGACAGGCCGCCACTGTAGACGTAAGGGGTTACTGAGAATTAGTGTGTAGGTTTTGGGTGTCATCCTAAGTTGGGAGCAGTGTAGCGAGATGTCTGTTTACATTAGTTTTTAACCTCTGCATATCGGTACAGTTGAGGAAACACGGAACAGAGAGTGAGTTCCGAGGCCGGCAGCACAAAGAAAGAAGCTATTGGAGTAAAAGGCTCTCCTGCATCCATGGACCTCCACAGTGAATGGATGGGATTTAGCTGATTGTCGAGTTGGTCTAGTGTATTTACGTTATTGTTTAATATCTACCTGCATGAAGGATATATGATTCATACCTTTCCCAAGAATATTAGTATGATATGATCCAATAGCGCTGAGAAAACTCGAACTCAGCTGGTAAAAGCTCATTATACCACGCCATTCATGTTTTACGGCATATCAACCTTTTAGGTTATTGGAGGATAACAAAGAAATAAGCTGGATGGGATACACTCCCATCCAGCTTTTTTCTGTTTTATCCTACAATAATCACCCTTTTCTCCCGACTTATGAAAGTATCTTGCTTGTTTTCGGACCTTAAAAAAAAGGAAAACAGTGAGCAGATTATAACCAGATTGATTTGGAAAGGTCCTACTAAGTTAGTGCCGGTCAAAGGGAGATAATTAATTAAACTTAATTAATGCATGATCAGATAGAATTAGTATAGCCAATTCCCTCTTCTTATACACATAAGGACCTAGAGTATGGGAACAGAAAGTTGTTAAAAGAGAAAGGCAGGGGACAAGATTTATATATAATTAAAAACAACATTTAATTACAAGGTTATTTAATATATTATTGCATATTGGACGAACCTAATTAAGCGTAAGTATTATATATTGAAACTATGTCATAATGTTCTTAGTGTAGATGGCTTTGTCTGTGAATTGGAAGTTGTAGAAGTTGTTGGGTAATATATCAACAAGAAAGGGGCATAATGTAATATACCTAGGAGAAGATGGACGTTGTTTAAGGGGGATAGAAAGAAAGGGTGCCTTGATGAAAAGAACATAAAGAAAAACCAGGAAAATAAGGAAACTAAGAGTGTGAAAGGCGAGATCTAGTGAGGTTAAGTAGATCGTTGGGATCATTGGGATCGGGCAGAGACAAAGAAGCAAGGAGTATAAGCATGGTCCAAAGTGAGTGGAGGTGGGATAATGTAGGAGGAGGAGTGGGGTTAAAAATGAATAGGGGAACAAAGTTCGGCTCTGTTATTTAAAGAGGGTCTGTGTTTAGAGATCAGAATGCCAACAGATATACTTATCGATGTGTTAGGGTTAGGGTTAGAGTTAACCTAACGTAGAGCAAGGGGAAATCGCAGTTCTTCAACGAATGTCAAACTGCGTTCAGATCACTGACTGGGTCCAGTGACATTGCACGACCTAGAAAGACGCTATATCGGCAGCTAGTGGCTGGGACAGCTTCGGATCTGCTTGGGGAGGAGTTCCGCTTTCTGTAGAAATTGGCGCCAGGCCGTGGTCATCTCAGAAACTCTGATTTTTGTCTGACCTGGGGATTGGTCCGGGGTGTACTGCTCTTTAATGACAAACTATTTAAAGCTAAAACCAGCTGAAACTCTTGTTGTCGGCGCTGCACAGGGTGTTGAGGAAGAAACGGTTGAGCACGCCTTTTTCAATTGCAGCATACTGCATGAGTTGTAGAAATATGTCAACGAGTGTACAATGTGATGTCTTCATCACATAGGCAGAAACGAATGGTGTTTCTACCGATCCTAACCGTAGCTCGACTAATAGTGTAGACATAAAAAACGGGGTTGAGTTGCCTTCTGATTACTATCTGATTTCTAACTTTAAACATCAGCTTAAAGTCAAGATCAGATGCGATAGAAGGAGACTACACACTTCGCTGTTTCACAGAAGGTGGATACACACAGCTAGTTTATGTGTTTGGATGAACCAAGTTTGAGTACGTGTTCCCTACCTAGGCATGGTGTGCACCGAGCTGAGGTCTTATGAGACCCCACTCCAATTAGGAAAGACTCTCAGCTAGTGATGCAAATTTGCTTTGTCTCTTTTTCTTTCTACACGTAGAAACTGTCTTGCTTGTTTTCGGCTTTTGAAACAACCTGGAAAACAGTGAGCAGCTCATACCTAAATAGATTTGGGAAGGGTCTTACTAACCACCACACTTAACATCATATTTGTTAGCAATGTTGGTTATTTTTTAGTAGCCTCACCCCCAACCGATGAATTTGAATATATATTTATTTTGTAAATAAAAACGTCGAACGATTGGGGATGTTAAGTAGGTTTTATCTATAGAGTGAATGTGGTATTTTGGTGACTTAAACTAGTTTAGAGAATAGACCAAGATGACGACAGCCGACCTCCATCCTAACCCCATCAAATTTCGGCCTGGTGCCTTCAACGCATATTTGAGACAAATTTGTGGCGGGCATAAAAATGCTGTCGTTAAGCAAACAATAACGGGCCTTATAAAAAAATAAGTTAAATAATTTCATATTTACGAATTCAATTTTTAATTACATACAAAACTAGCAGGAAGACCCGACGTTGCTCGGGATTGAATGAGGAACACTACTTCGTCCTTTTTCACTATGATCATACAATCATATTCCCGCTTTTTATTGCCCCCCCCCCTCACGTTTCACCTTCTAATATAGTCGAAAGAAACTGAAGCTTTCGACAATTCTGAATTAGGGTCTTACACAAATGGGTTAAACTTCATTAAAATCGGATAATACATATTTGAAGTTTTAAGGGGGTGCTGCCTACGTAGCTCACTTAGGGGAAAGGGGTACATAGGGATTCGAGACATCGAAGGGGACGTAGCGATTATCGGATAGTTTTAAACGTATGAGTTAAATTGCATCAAACAGTGCTACACTGGAACGCATGCCGTGACTAAACAATCTCAAAACGTTAAATTTGATGGCGGAGGATATTGATTCGGTGCCAGTGGGTTTTCGCAACTCTGCGATACTGATGTGATCAGCTAGTTTATGATCAGTAATGAAGCGCATGATGTGGTTTTGGAAAGTTTCTACGTTCTGACGTAATTTTACAATCCAGTTGACACATTCAAGTCCGTATAAGAGCACAGGAAATACCTATGCGTTATACATTATTCAATGAATATTTGCTGGTTGGCTACCATTAAACCAGAAAGCGTGATGTACCATTATCTTTTTTTTTATAGAAATCACTCCTGACAAAGCATGAAGCCACTTGATATAAAAAACTAAAAAAAATACTACTTAAAGTAATAGATAGATTCCGACACAGAAAACAGCAAATATTCCTTCTTTGTCAGGAAAATCGCTCATTTAATGTGAGGACTAAATCACGAAATAAGGGAAGCGTGAGTTACGAGGCTGACGAAAGAAAACCTGAAGTCCAGTTTGTACTCTCCTTACATTCACAGATTGGCTGAAAGAAATATACATGGGGAAAAAACTACACGAGGGAAATCTACATGGAAGAGAAATACACGTTTCTTCTGAATGATGGGCGTCGTAGTTCTTCATTTGAAAAGGCGACTTAACTTAGCCATTTGTTCGATAAACGGTTACTTTTAGAACTACTCGGAAATTTCTGCAGACTAATTTTGCTATGACGCATCTAGATTCCGACTTCGTATTCATGAATAAATTATTTTTCTTTTTTATTTCTTCCCTTTTTGTTATTTTAATGCCGCCAATTATTTATCGGATTTGGAGACCTGCCCTAACCCTAACCCTAGCCATACCCCTAACCTGCCAACTCTACACGCCTTTGATTGGCATTTCTTACAAAGATATTGCGGTTCATATCAGATAAAACACGACTGGGCCTCGCATCTTTGTTATTAACTTCAATGTGTTTCGATCGCTTTGCACGTATGCTTTCGTCAGGTAACTCGACCAGTTCGTTCTGTATGATTCCTGTACTATTTTCAGATGCGTCTACGTATTTCTATAAGAGGCTTTGGCTGTCGGAATAACATCTTCGTCAGTTTGTCATATAGGGTGACCCAAACAAAATCAAGCCACGACCTTTTTTTTTGTAATCCAAATATATATATGGTATCAATGAAATTTCAATCTTTGCTTGACGTATCGACCAATCATAAAGGTCTAATAGTGTACCAAATATAATTGGACTGCAGAAGGTATTGTGAATTTTATTAACGATTATTAATGATTTCGTAGGTGGCGTTTGGAGAGGATGCTAATCTGTATTTCCGTTCGATATCGCATTTTGGATGAATTTACGTATTCTTAGAAGTTCTGTACGCCTGTTAGTTGCTTCGTCGATGATCCGTCACGCTTCATTTTGGATCCCAGATCAAATAGACGCATCTTAAGAATGGACGCATCTTGTTAGTATATTATATATATATATATATATATATATATATATATATATATATATATCAGACCAAAATAATACTTTAAAGAAATAAATAATATATTTAACCAGTAGACTATCAAGATAAAAACAAAGCTATATATAGTGTGTAGAGCAATAATATTAATTGAAAACTCATGAGTTAAGGACGCAATGTCACTCCTTGTTTTTTGTTCTCATTTTATAATGTCATTCAATTAACATATATATATATATATATAATATATACGCAGCTTTTGTTATTGCTTCTACAAGCGATAGAACGCTAGTGTGTCTTTTTAAGTATTTGTCTGCTACCTAAAAGATTAAGAATATGCAAAGTACTGAATTCAGTCGCATTTAATCGGACGTGTCATCAATTTATTATATATATTTGCTAATTTATTTTTACGTACATGAAAATAATCCATGGACACGTGTTTCTGGCTATAAGCCGTCATCAGCATAGTTACATCGAGAGTTCGATCCTTGCCCTAGGTGGCCATGTTGCGGCTCACAGTCAGAGACATGTGCCAATGGATTTTTTTATGCACGTACAAATTAATATATATATATATATATATATATATATATATATATATATATATATATATATATAAAGTTAATCCAACAGAAGATATAAGAGGCAACTAATATCTTTCATTTTTGGACTGTCACTTACTACCTGGATCAATCTTCAATCAACCTTATGGATATCTTTCCTGAATTTGTTTTAAATTGTATGACTTGGATTGTATAGCTTAAACAAAAGTATGTTTTGGGCTGATATATTTGATGTTTTATATACTTTTATGTATGTTTGCATATATTTTTATATATTTTCAAAGTGTAATTTTATCATCTGCAGTGATGTCACTGCGGTAACGGTCCTCTGAGGAGAAGAATTATCTTTGAAAACTCATGAGTTAAGGACTTTAAGATACTTTGCCTGAACTCAGTCAGTTCATATTATATTCCAATAACCATGGTTTTATTTTATTATTTTTATTTTTTCACATTTCCAAAAAACATAACATTTCTGTGAGATATATTTTTTACGGTCCGTTTGATTTGTCTAGTGCCAAACAACGTTTTTATATCAATATCGTCTCTCTCTCTCTCTCTCTCTCTCTCTCTCTCTCTCTATATATATATATATATATATATATATATATATATATATATATAGGTAAAAGTAATTCTTCGAACATAATATTTTTACACCACTTTTATTCCCGCATACGAAGAATAAAACCAAGAAAATAATTATATTAAAACTTATGCCTAAAACCCTTATTTTAATGTTCATGAAAATCCATTACGTGAATTTTCTTTCGTGTATGAAACTAGGTTGTAAACGCAACACTCCGACGCATCTAAGTTATAAAATTAAAAAAAAACATACCTTGTTCTCCTTATTCTTGAACCTTGTTCTATTGTCACACAACATTACTTGCCCATGCTGTTCGCTGAAAACAATGTCGTTGAAAACTTTTCTTTTAAAAGGTTGTCAAATAATTCAACAAGTATTGTCGAGTGGAAAATAGTGGTTTATTGAGTCGCACGCTAGTTCCTTACATCATAGCTGCATAATTAAAACGGTGTTGGTAAATTGTATCATTGTTTGTTAGCTGTATTACTCGTGATCGCACCATCGAAAAAAAGAAAGAAAAATCTGTTTGATAAGCATAAAGATTTTCAATTTACATATTTGTTTGCTCATATTAATACGTCCGTCATTCTCGAAATCTTCTTTCAAGAGTAAGACAACTAGTTTCAATCGACGTCACATTCCTCTTTCTTTATCCCTACTTCCATTCTCACGTTTTTATTTCTCAGTCACTTTTGACCTCTTAATCTCTGTCTGTAAGAATACCAGTCCTTATGTCCCATATGTTACCCTCTAATATATGAACTAGCTCATATATGTACTAGCTCATATATGTACTGGCGAATTCGCATACCTGAATATCTAACACTATCTTCTCAGATTAAAAGAAAAATGAGAATGTCCCTGTTATAACTAAACAATAAATAAAGTTCAGTTTGTATTGGTTCGACGATCTGTGTTTAATGATTAAATGTATACGCGACTAATGCAATACATGCATCTAGGAAACACAGTAATCCACCGTCCCAATATGATATCTATGACACAACAGCAGTTCTTGTAGATTGGTTTGGTCAGAAAACAATCCAACGCATAACTTGTTTTATCGTCGAATGTTGAACAATATTAACCATAACCATAACCATAACCCTAACCCTAACCCTAATCCTTACCATAACCAGGTACTAATCAAAGTCGGATCGAATTCAACTTTGATTAGTTGCAGTTTCTTTTAGTTCTGCTGCGGCTGTTTATGATTATTATTATTGTTGTTGTTGTTGTTGTTGTTGTTGTTGTTTTGTTCATGGTTAATTGCTTTCTTAGTTGCTAGTCATTCATAAGTACACACAACTATTTTGTTAGTTGCTAGTCATTCATAAGTACACACAACTATTTTGTTAGTTGCTAGTCATTCATAAGTACACACAACTATTTTGTTAGTTGCTAGTCATTCATAAGTACACACAACTATTTTGTTAGTTGCTAGTCATTCATAAGTACACACAACTATTTTGTTAGTTGCTAGTCATTCATAAGTACACACAACTATTTTGTTAGTTGCTAGTCATTCATAAGTACACACAACTATTTTGTTAGTTGCTAGTCATTCATAAGTACACACAACTATTTTGTTAGTAGCTAGTCATTCATAAGTACACACAACTATTTTGTTAGTAGCTAGTCATTCATAAGTACACACAACTATTTTGTTAGTAGCTAGTCATTCATAAGTACACACAACTATTTTGTTAGTTGCTAGTCATTCATAAGTACACACAACTATTTTGTTAGTAGCTAGTCATTCATAAGTACACACAACTATTTTGTTAGTAGCTAGTCATTCATAAGTACACACAACTATTTTGTTAGTTGCTAGTCATTCATAAGTACACACAACTATTTTGTTAGTTGCTAGTCATTCATAAGTACACACAACTATTTTGTTAGTTGCTAGTCATTCATAAGTACACACAACTATTTTGTTAGTTGCTAGTCATTCATAAGTACACCCAACTATTTTGTTAGTTGCTAGTCATTCATAAGTACACACAACTATTTTGTTAGTTGCTAGTCATTCATAAGTACACCCAACTATTTTGTTAGTTGCTAGTCATTCATAAGTACACACAACTATTTTGTTAGTTGCTAGTCATTCATAAGTACACACAACTATTTTGTTAGTTGCTAGTCATTCATAAGTACACACAACTATTTTGTTAGTTGCTAGTCATTCATAAGTACACCCATCTATTTTGTTTGGAGTTGTAAAAATATTTTCTTCTGCTTTATTACTGTTAGAGAGATACAGAACAGGATTATGCTGTCTGTTTATTGGCGCTTTAGTCGATTAACTACCATAAAAATATCTTAGTGTATACCTGCGTCTAATGTCACAAGTGAACTCCCAACAACCGTGCATGTGGTCCTGGCTTTAACGTAAATTCGTCATTTGTGGCGAGTGTGCTCTCTTGGTCTTTCCCTCCGGGTTCTATTGTTGGCTCTTTTCTCTGTCTTTCTATTTATCTATATCGCTTTCGTTACGATTGTTATAATAACATTGCCCTATTTCTCTCTGTTTTTATTAGTCAACAAATAATTCTGAATCGGATATTCTTTTTGAATTTCATTCGTCTACTAAATTATAATATACTTTCTTGGTCTACTTGAAAATATTGTTTTATAAAATTCTAATTATTCTGTTGACTGATGCCATAAACCCCTAACACAAAATGGCGTGTTTAAATTGCTTAACAAATTACGTTTGAATTTTTTTAAACAAAACATTCTGACATTTTATTTTTAGAGTTTCGAATACGTAACCTGTACATCTACAAGCTGATCAGGTTGCATATAGATCTGGTTTGACTTTTTTATATGAACTGATTTGTTGAATGATCAGACGTGACACAGGCAAGATGAAAATAAGGACGGACAGATTTGCTATGTTTCATCAGATAGATTTTAAAATGCATCTCTTAAATATATGACACACGAATCTGTAATTGTAATACTGGGTGCCCCTCAAAAGTCCTACGAATGGAATCGTTAATGAATCCATTCGGCATATGTGAATTACAGTCTATGCCTGACTTGCCCACCAGTTTTCAGTCATGAATGTCAAACAGTTTTGTTATATCGCAATCTAATATATTCCAAATGTGCACCTGCCCTCTAAATACACCTGGATACGACTAATTTAGGCTGTAACCCTAACCCTAACCCTAACCCTAACCCTAACCTAAGTTCAGGAATAATCTGAGGATTGTGTTGATAGGCATTATTTTTAGATAACCCCCACATATAAAAGACCGTGGAGGGATGTTAAGGACGGATGATTGCAAAGCATATGCAAGATCACGCCTCTACTGATGAGACGATCACCAAAACTTTCCCTGCATCCATTTTAAATAGAAGCGTTTAGTATTGATCAGCCGTACATTTACAACATATCGAATGACGATAAAACAAAGAGTGTTGGAGATTCTTGGCGGAAACGTGGTGGACAAGTTAGTCATTGGCAGAAGTTTATTCATACGTTAGATTGCAGAATGGATGGTGGATTTTATTAACGATTTCATAAGTGGAATTTTTGGGGTGTCACCCTGTACATTAAGTGGCATTGAATTGATCTGCGATAGGAAATAATTATCAATTTACAAAGGTTTGATTAAACACCCATAACGTCGAAGGAAGGTAGAAACGAAAGAAAGGGAATTTGGCTTTAGTTTCGGCAGCCCCATAACTCTCGCTTCCCTTATAATTCCCTTTAGTCCTCACATCCCATGAGCAATGTTTCTGACAAAGGGGGAAGAATTTATATTTTCTGGGTCGGAATACATCAATCCGACACTTATCGTTGGCTTGTTTTTGACCTTGAAGTAGTATTTTTTTAGCTCCTTACATCAAGTGGCTTCATGCCTTGTCTGGAGCGATTTCCATTAAAAACACCCGATTACAAGCAAATCCTGCACCTGTACATTCATCAATTACTTGGTTTCTCTTAATACATTGTTTTTTAATTAATTTAAATTAATTAACCTACTTAAATAGTAAAATAGTATATCGTGTTATTCGTTTGATAGGGGCATATTTTGTTAAAAGTAATCTGTAAACTGTAGATTCTATTTAAGTCATAGATATGCCTCTGTCAGGTACCACGACTTCGGGGTAAGAATAGATATAAGAATCATGTCACTTAAGGCGCAATTAGCAACTAAATCGGAACCGCATGAATGGATGCAGTTTTGTGTCATACAACATATGAAATTTTATTTAAGTCAAAGATGACAGCTACGACAACTCCGAGTTGGAGGACATCTAGAAGTCATGGGAACTGACTGGGTGTATACTTGAAAAAGGCTTTACCACCTCATGTCGTTTAATAGCTTACCCAGGACCGGCTAAATGATTACATGAAGGCATTCGTATTCTAAAACTAGATCTAATGGAGCCATATGTTATCGTTGATCTTACATGGCATTTATATAGACGTTACCTATATTATTATTTGTACTCACTAGGAGTTCTTACACAGATCATCGTCAGTGATTGCTCACCGACAACAACCAGTGGTATTTCCTGGAGTCTGAGTGACAACAAGTCTCCCCAGATTTCCAGTATTTTTCAACTCTTTTCGATAACGATGCGGTATCGCAACAGCCGCTTACCATTGATTTCTCGCTGATAAGGACAATTGGTCTTCTATGGGATTTGGGTGGCAATAAGCCTCCCCAAGGTCGCAGCATACTCCGCACTTTTCCAGTGGAGGCCTGGTTTGTGCTGTCCCTTCTCGGTCTTCTCATCCTCCTCGACCCTCTACAAATATTTGTCTGGTGTTAGCCTAGGCCGGCACCAGTTAAAAAAAATAAAATAAAAAAATAAATAAAATAAATAAATGAAATAATATATTTTTTAAATTAATTAAAAAAAAAAAGTTAAATGTTTTTTAATTTTTATTTTTTTTATTTTTTTCCTTTCAATTCCTTAATTTTTTCCTTTTCTCTTTCCTTATTTAAAATTAAAAAAAAAAATTCTTTTTAATTAAAAAAAAATAATTTGGGGGTGGGGGTGGGGATGGGTGAAGAGAGAGGGAGGAGCTTATAGTGTTACTTGTAATTTCTGTTTCTTTGGTTCATTTTTGTGTAGTGATAGCTGAGGCCGGTGTAATTTATTGGGGGGGGGGGATTTATGAAGTGCTGTTTCTTGCAGTTTCTGTTCCTTGGCTCTTGTGGTATTCTTCGTGTGGTTTACTTTCCTCCGTTGTAAATACCTTGTGACTGGTTAGCCTTTGTAGCTTATGCGTGTTAGTTTCCACATTCAAGTATTTTCCTTAAGATTTTAGCTGTTTTGATCATTGCCGTCCTTTGTATGGTTTCGATAATCCCTTTGATTCCAATTTCTCCCAGTCTTTTCACCAATTACTTGGGGGATTGTTCCTAGTGCTCCTACGATTATTGGTATTATACTAACTTTCTTCATGCTCCATATTCCTTTCAGTTCTCTGGCTAGTTCTGTGTATTTACTTCGTTTTTCCGTATATTTGATCTTCACTCTGTGGGCTGCTGGAACGGCGAAGTCTACGATTTTACAAGATTTTTCCTTTTTGTCTATTATAATAACATCAGGTCTCCTTGCTTGTATGAGTTTATCTGTTTGTATATCCATATCCCAGAGGATTTTGTTGTTTTTTTCGTTTTCCAGTACTGTTTCTGGTTTATGTCTGTACCATTTGTCTGCATATTCGAAATTCAATTGTTTGCACAGTTCCCTGTGTATTACTTTCCGAACACAATCATGTCTGTTCTTGTATTCTTTTTGAGCAAGTTTGCTACATTCACTTATTATATGATTTATTGTTTCGTCTCTTTGTCCACACAGCCTGCATTTATTGTTTTCCTGGGTTTTATCTATTTTAGCTTTAATGTAGTTTATCCTAATCGCATTGTTCTGTGCAGCCATCAGTAAAGATTCCGTTTCTCTATTCAAGTTTCCTTTTCTTTGCCATGTCCAGCTATTTGCGTTGGTTTCTTCTCTTGTGAGTCTTATGAAGTGTCCATGTAGTTGTTTTTCTTCCCATTTTTCTTTTTTTATCTGTTTGTGTATTTCTCCAGCTCTTTTTTAGTGTCGTCCACACAGTCTTCTATACTTACCAGTCCTCTTCCCCCTTCGTTTCTCTTCACGTAAAGTCTGTCTGTATCGTCTTTTTGATGTAGTGCATTGTGCATTGTCATTATTTTTCTAGTCCTCTGGTCAAGGTGCCTGAGTTCTTCTTTAGTTCAGCTTATGAATTGTCCAGAATATCTTATTAGTGATACTGCCCAGGTATTTATTCCTTTGATTAGGTTTCTGCTATATAATTTTGTTTCTAAGAGCTTTCTTGTTCTTCCAGGTATTCTTTTCCAATCTTCTCTTTCATTTCTGTTGATTTGATTGGGTCTGCTTCCAAAACTCCCAAATATTTATAGCTGTCTTGTTCATCTACCGCTCTCATCTGCTCTTGGTTGGGTAGTTCCATACCCTCAGCCGTCTCCAGCTTTCTTTTTTAATCTCTAGCAATGCACATTTTTCCATTCCGAATTCCATATAATGTCCTGACTGAAGATTCTGATCGTATTAATCAGCTTTTCCAGTTCCTTTTTGCTTTTTGCAAATAGCTTCAGGTCGTCCATGTACATGAGATGGTTTATTCGTTGTTCTCTGCCTGTGAACTTTTATCCTGAGTATGTAGTTGAGTGGCATCATGGCTATGATAAACAGTAGTGGTCATAGGGAGTCTCCTTGATGAGATTAATAATCATGTCGGATATCTTGTACTTTTTTAAACATTCAATTATCCATGCTTGAGGGATTCTGTCGTACGCTTTCTTGTAGTCAATCGATGCCATAGATATGTTCTTTTTCTTGCTTTTAACTTCTTTCAGGATTTTTTGATCTATGTATAACAGATCATGCGCCCCTCTTTTCCCTTTCTGGCATCCTTTTTGTTCCTCGGGAAGTAGTCCACGACTGTTCAGGGAATGGTAAATTTGCTCTCTAAGTTGTGCTGTTAGGATTTCAACATTGTCGGTAAACACGTTATTGGTCTGTAATTGCTTGGAGTCGTTCCCTTCTTCAGGTCTTTTTGTATGAGCTTTGTACTTCTTTTAGTCATCCACTCTGGTACGTCTGTTTTATGGATACATCCTCTCAGTTTCTGTGCTAGGCTTTTTGCTGGGGTCGTGAATTTTTTGAACCAGTACGCATGTATTCCATTGTGACCTGGTGCTTTCCAGTTTGCCATTTTCTTTAGTATTGCCTTAATAGTTTCTTCATTAATTTCTGTTTCCGTTTCTTCTTTAATTTCTAGAAGTTTATCCTTCATGTCTTTCAGCCATTTAGCATTTTTGTTGTGATCTTCAGCCTTTTCCCATATCTTGCTCCAGAAATGTTTTGTTTGTGTCGGGTCCGGTTGTTCTGTTGTTGTTCTTTCTCCGTTTACGTTTTTGTAAAACTGGCTTTCATTGTTTTCAAAGGTCCTGTTCTGTTTGTACTGTTCCAATTTGTATCTGTATCGTTTCAATCTTCCTTCTTTTGCTGCTATCTTTTGTTTTAGTTCTTCATGTTTCTTATTTAGTCTTTCCTTGCGATTCGAATTTCTGCTCTTCCATCGTTTACTGTTCTCCTTCATCCTATTTACGGTTTTAGCTTCCTTTTGAAGTTTGGTGATCTGGGTTTCCAGTCTAATCTCCCATCTAGATTTTGTCTGTCCATTCTTTAGGTCAGTCTTCTTTTCCCTTTTTAGTTTCATACTTATTGATTTTGCCCCCGCATATATCAAGTTGTTTAGATCTATGATATTGTCTGTTGGGATGTACGTGAGTACTCTGTTAATTTTGTCTGTTTCAACTTTTAACTTCATCCAGTCTTCGTTCCTTAGGGATGGAAGTTTTGTTTTGTTCTCGGACATTAATCGTTTGATGTTTTCCACTTCTCTTGCTTC
>OY744522.1:192804929-192824929 GCA_963556195.1 Sepiola atlantica
AAATATTTCTCCCTCGCTCTCTCAGATGATCGGATTTCGTTCCTAGCTGGAAGTAGTTGCTAAAGTCTAGCCGCACCGATGAGCTGTAAACAGCGAAACAGTCCTGTGTGTGAATGACTATTATACACACACACATATATATATATGTAATTTAATTTAATTATGTTTTTACGTGCATAACATTTATTTTAGTTTATTTTATTTTATGCACGTAAAAACATAATTAAATTAAATGCGTCCAAAAAGTTAGGGCGATTCATTCATATAATAATATGAATAATAAAGAGCTTATAGCTAAGGTTGCGAATGTATAAAAATATATAAAAAATGTAAACAAACGCTTATCGCGGAACAAACGCCAATAACAAAAAAATCTTAACCTTATATATATATATATATATATATATATATATATATATATATATATATATATATATATATATATATATATATTAGTGGATGTATATATATCATGTAATATTAATCGAATATTTATTAAAATGAAAAGTAAGAGAAGTAAATCGAATTAACAATTTCGGGTTTGTTTTATTATACACATAGATTCGAAGAAAAACTTCCGTTTCCGTTTCTTTTATTTCTGAACCTTTGGAAAACTATTCTCCCAGAAATCAATGATGCCCAGAAATATCTTCAAAAAAAAGGGGCTGGATCTGCAACAAAGTTCTGTCAGGCTGACGGCGTTGAAAGATTTCCTTCTTCAGAATAGAGAAAAGATAGTGGACACTGCAATAGACGAGTCAAAAACACTCTGCTCTGAAATGGGGATAAGCATGGAGCGTCGTATTCGCAAAAAGAAACGAATGGATGGTGAAGGATTGACTGATGCAGCGCTGAGTTTTGATACTGAGTTGAGACGGGAAATGCTGTCTGTCATAGACAGATTGACTGAAGAAATATCTTGCAGATTTCAACAAGTTCACAATCTTGCAAATAAATACGCTTTTCTTATACCGTCAAATCTGCTTGATGATAATTATGATTGTCAGCTTGGTGGATTTGACGATGATATAGAAAAAGAGAAATTCTTTGCTGAAAAGAAGAGGTTAAAGTATGTTGTAAAAGCTTCAGAAAAAGACAAAATCGATGGACCTCTGAACTTTTGAACTTTATACAAAGATACCAACTTGGGGATTCCGTCCCTAATATTGTGATCTTGCTGAGAATTTTCCTCACCAGAGCTATTAACGTTGCTAGCTGTGAGCGCTCTTTCTCAAAACTGAAGCTCATAAAAAACTACCTTAGATCAGCAATGAGCCAGACAAGACTTACAGACTTGGCAATCCTCTCAATAGAGAGGAAACTTGTCGAGGAAGTGAATTTTGATAGAGTCATTGATAACTTTGCCGAAAAAAAGGCGCGAAAAATCTGTTTGTAAATTTTCAACCGACTTGATGCCTTGCGACAGTTCTCTCACAAAAAATAAATTTATAGCCTTATTTGCCATTCATAAATACATTTGTTTAAAATATATTAAAACTATTTTTAAAAGAGTTGAAACGTTATTAACAACAACAAATTTCTGAAAACCGAGCGATTACACACACGGATTTTAAAAAGCACCGATACAAGACGTTTTTTTCTCTTCGGAGGGCTCGCCCTCTTAATAATAACATTATGAAGACAAAGAAAAGAAAACTACATCGGACTATTCTCTCCTTGATACATCCATGTTATTTGGCAAAAATTCGGACTTTAACAACAACGACAAAAAAGTAAATAAAAATGATTTTATCATTTCATAACATTTTTAGGTTTTCAAATGTTCTCATTTAAATTTATTATTATATAAAATTATAGTATAAAATTTCATATTTTTTGTTAACTTTTGTTTTTTAAAATTTTTTTCTCTACTTTCTATTTTTACCCTCTCAAAATGCCGCCCCCTCAGGTGTGCCGCCCGGGGCGGCCCGCCCCCCTCGCCCCCCCCCCTAGCTACGCCAGTGATATATGTACATATATATACATATATATACATATACATATATATATATTCATATATATATATACATATATACATATACATATATACAGTCATATATATATTTATATATACATACATACATACATACATACATATATACATACATAATCACGTTGACAAACTGATTCCTGTTAGATCACCGAACTTAAGCAACATTGAGCTTGGCCAGTACTAAATGGGTGACTATTTGGGAACACCAGGTTCTCTATATTGCCTGAAGAGGATATGTGCACTACCAGGTTCTATCATGCTCACAGAAAAGTGAGGACAGATAGGGCACCTGCCTCCCCGGGGACGTCCGGACGTTTGGGGAAAATAATAACAACAATATATATATTTATATATATCAATATATATATATATATATATATATATATATTTATAATTATGTGTGTGTCTGTAACTTAGGCAGCAAGTCATTATCCAAGCAAGCGTTGTTGAACGTCACTGAACTTTCTCGTTTGTAAATCTTCTTCGTGAGGTTCTCAAACCGTCGAGCTAACCTTCTGGTTTCAGGTGGCAAACACACAAACGATAGAATAAAATGAACTCAACCACACACCCTCCCTTTTCGTTCATTCGCCATTAACGATACCTATAAAACATTAACTCAAATCTTATTTTAAAAAACCTAATCCTGAAGACGACTAAGAAAGTCGAAAGCGCTCGAAAAAAAAAAAGGCCGAATTAATAACAATCGGTGACCTATTCTACGGATTACGACCTGAAACCAGAAGGACAGCTCGACGGTTCACGAAGAAGATTTACAAACGAGAAAGTTCCGTGACGTTCAACAACGCTTGCTTGGATGAATATATATATATATATATATATATATATATATATATATATATATATAGAGAGAGAGAGAGAGAGAGAGATAGAGAGAGAGAGAGAGAGAGTTAATTGCAATCAATTTTTCTTATAGTCATATTTTGGTAGAAATGTGTAGATCTTCATGTAAGCAAACTTTGATGGTTTTGTTTGAGATTGAGATTTCAGAGTAGTGTGCGGTTAACATAGATTATTGCGATTTCTTTTCTCAGTCTTCGCTTTTCAGATTAGTCTCTACAACTCAGTCCCCGACAGCTCAGCTCACTCGCAATTGTAGTAAGAGTCGGCCGCACTCCTCACGGTCGCTGACAGATGTGTAGGAAGGGAATACCACCTCAATTATAAAACAATTGCTTAAATTAAACTTATTCTTACATATTTCTCTATTCTTCTGTTATTATAGTATGTCTCCAGAACAGATTAGATGTTAAACGAGTTTAGTAATTAAGAGTTAATAAAAAGATTTGTTTAAATATTTTTTGCCGCGCTTTCAAGAACCCGATTCACAGCTTGTTTTACACAATACATTAAACTCTGATTTGTGGACATAGCTTTTCTAAAAATATAGACCCTTCAAACATTCACTTTTTTCTTGAGATCAAACAGGTCAGATTTACTCTTTTATAAAACACCCCACCAAAAAGCGAAGAATTTGCCAAAATCCGGTACCAATTTATGTTTATCCTTATGTATACTTAATATTCACCTCTCTATCAATATTAATGGCTTGCTCTGTGAAACCATCCGATTTGTTTATTCCTCCCCCGATTTGATTTCATCTGTTTTACAAACGCGCTTACAAATAATATCGAGATCTCAGTCAATTAATCTGAGAAGATATCTATTGATTACTTGACTCTTACCAAAACAAACAAACATGTATTGAAGGCAAACGGAATAATTCGATAAATGCCGAGAAATATCAGTTCAACAGATACAAACGTTCTTTTAAAGCTATATAAACCTCTAATAAAACCTTATATTGGACGGAAGTTCTTTCAGTCAATAATAAAGTAATTCATTGAACAAAACATCCCCTTCATGTCACTTTACGAGTATTAAACTTAAACTAAATCTTATGCCTAAAATAAATTTTCCAATCCCTTTCCACATTTTAGATTTTCAGAGTTCGTTGGAAAAGATTCTCGCGACGTATTATATGAAATATGTTATCTATCAAATTATCTTAATTATAGAAAAATCTTTGAAATTTCTGGCTGACGTTTTAGTGGTCTTCAGAAGTGATTGGAATACAGGGCTTGGCCTTTTGGCTAAGATCAAAGTGTAGGATCTGTTCCGATGGATACTGCACCCCATACTAGTGTTGTCTTGGCCTTCGGGTCTTGATTTACGCCGGTCAATGGGTCTGTCCTGTGCAGTTCAGGCTTTACCTCCCCTCTTTGGGGAGGAGTAAGTTTATTGCTTACTGCCTGAGGCGCCCCTACCGGGGAATGCCGACAGGGCGGCCCAGGCAATTTTTAAACCCCACTTTCCCGACCCGACCTTGGGTCACATCTTACTTGTGGGAGTAAAATAAAAACTGGCCTTGTGCCTAACTCCTGGAGAGGAGTAAATCAATACTCTTTAATAGCTATATATAAGTTGAATTCAAATCTGAAATATTGGATTTTTGAAAAAGAGGTTTTCTTATTATTGTTTCTTAACGATTTAAAGATTCAAAAATAAAACTGAAATTATGGAAATATTTATTAATTTTTATATCTTATATTTGTTTTTAAAATGTCATCCCAATCAGAAGTATTTGAATATTGGCGAAGGCTTTCAATCAACGTGCCCACTTTGCATGGAACTGAACACAACGAAACAAAGATTTTATAAACCTAGCAGCTGTTCTAAACAATTTCTTTATGAAAGAAATTGAAATAATATCATCTTATAATGTTCATAATAAACAAGCAAGTTTTATAATGTTCTAATAATAATATTAATTATTATTAGTATATAATTATAATAATTATGATAAAATAACAAAAATATATTAAAATTAAAAATTATGAAAAAATAAGAATTATAACAAATTAAAAATAAATTTAATTATGATAATAATATAATTATAATATAATATAATATATTACATATAATATAATATATATATAATATAATATATATAATTACAATAAATATAATGAAATAAAATATAGTATAATATAATATATATAATATAATTACAATAATAATATAATCATGATAAATTTAATCAAAATTAAAAATGATAAAAAAATAAAAATTAAAAATATAATAAGATTACAAATATTATAATACTTATAATAAAGTATATAATCATTATTATAATAATGTTCACAATAATATTCATAATAAATAAGAAATTTAAGGGAGGTTCAATCTATTGTTCTAAACAATGTCTTTATAAACAATGTTTTCTGTACAATATATATATACACATTTGTTTTGTCAATAAACGGATGACTCTACACTCATCAAACCTCCCAAAGTGAACACTACTAACTGGCTGTCATACAGAGAACAAGATAGATTTAGATGCATTAAAGATATATGCAATGTTTGTTATAAGGAAATATCGGATGAAATATCTATATATTAATACGGTAGCGTGTGTGTTCGTGTGTCACGCTTACACCAAAAGCGTGCCGCACCTAGATTTAGCTGGTGATACCAGATCAGGCTGCCCTGTGGCTCCCTGAGACGAAATTCACCTACATTGACGTTTTTTTTTAAATTTTTTTTTTTATAAAACTTAATTATGTTCTACAAAACCAAAAACAAAAACAACAGCCACTCTCCCTTTCTCCCTCCCCTTTTTTATTTTTATTTTTCCTACCCTACTCCCGGTCCTGGATATGACCTTAAACTACATCCGATGGTGAGATCCGGCTTACGGACTTTGGGGAATGTGGAGCCTCCTCTTAATTACCATTGCTCCCAGGTCCACCCTGACCCGGAGTGGTAGTACCTGTTAGGGTCCCAACTATGGGTTAAATAGAAACAGATATTAAAAGGGGAAGGAAACAAAAAAGAGAAGAAAACAAGACCAGATTCAGCATTAAATAACCCAAAAAGGGTTGATATGCCGTAAAACAAAACTACCAAACTACCAAACCTAGATTTAGAAAAGTCACCTAATTTTCTTAATATTTTATAGTATTTACCTTTGGCGCAACGGTTAACGACGTAGGATTTTTATGTCGGTTTTTTTACGACGGACCGACTGGTTTATAGTTCGATCCCAAACAACCTCTAAGATGTTTTTCTACATCGAAGGGGGGAGGGGGCAGGGAGGGGGCGACCGGGAAGACACATATTAATACGATAGCTTAATGTTTAATTTTACTTCAGTCGAAGTTCTCAGAAATCTTCCTGGGGCTAACACTTGATCTCTATATGAGATACATAGATACCCGAATATTCTTTTAAAATTCTCCTTTATTTCTCAAACATTGAGTTAGTAAAAAAGTTAAGAATAATAATAAATTTCTTCTCTCCCCAACTGACCAGTAAAGTATGTCATAGTATATCTTTCTTTTTTGTCTGTTTGTATTACCGGATTCCAGGACAAGAATTCATCTAGTCTGGTGGAGTATCCAGCTACGTAGTGTTACTTGAGGTAACATCACTAGGAGAAGATGCACTATTCCTCGTATAAGGGGATCTTATTTGTGCTGCGGATACTATGTAATTTTGAATATTTGGTCAGGGTTTTCTTGTAGCGTTAAGTATCATCATGTCAGGTTGTCCTGACAAACCATTGTACAGAGAGACCGAAGACACTCGAGGATAGTGTCTAGTAGGTAATTCAAACTCCCCTAGCGTGTGTGTTAGTTAGTGTGTCACGCTTACATCAAAAGCAACGACCTTCCGAATCTTTGTACGCCACTCATGAATGGAGCCAAATTTAATTTAATTTAAAGCATTTACAAAGTAAAGTTTAGTCGTCGAAATATTACCTTCACTAGAAATATTGCATATAAAGAAGTTTTGTAAATTGTTTCATGTATTGTTCATTTTTTAAAATAAATATACAAGTCAAATCTTATATTTTATTCAGATGTGTAGAGGTAAGGAACAAGATAATTAGTAATGAAAACATCATTTCATGTAATTTACACGGGTCCCGCTAGTTAAACTGAATTTGATCAGTATATTTTATATTTTATTGATGTTGTCATAGATTACCTTTAACCCCCTTTTCCTATGTGGACTTTCCCATGGATGACTATATATTTAGTAGCACTGCACTTAATAATACTTGTCGCTTAAGACCTTAGTAATTCCTCACTAAGGCATGTTTCTCCTTTATTGTGCCCTCTATGACAATAACGCGTATCTTCTTCCATTATAATATCGCGTTGGCTATTCCTTTTTTTGGCTGAATTACCAACTTGTTCATTGTTGCCTTTTTGAAGGATACAATTTGAATAAATTGCCTTTTTGCGGAATATACCTTGCTCTGAGCAACTGAATAGAAATACGATTTGACCTTTGATTTTCTAATTCCTTTTCATCCTTCTACATATATATATATATATATATATATATATATATATATATATATATATATATATATATATGTGTGTGTGTGTGTGTTTCTGATTGTGTGGTTGCACATTATTTCAATAGAGTACCTTGAACCCTTTTTCTGTATGGACTTTCCCATGGATGACTATGTGGCAATATCATGTCTTTAGACGGGGTGTTAATCTTGGTCGCGGAACCAATGTGGCAACATTACTCGCTTTGGCCGAAGGGGTATATCTTGGGACCGGCGTAAATGTGGCACCATTGTTTACCAGGGCGATCTTTGGAACGATATGTGACGACGGGACAATGTGTGACAACATGTGCACGTATGTGCAATGTCTCGTCTTGTTATGGCCAGTGAGCAATCATCGTTTTGCGATAGTCACTGTCGTCTGCTTCTGCAAATCAAACATTATGTAATAATGGAACAAACCATTTTACTTTTTATATAAAAATATAATTTATTAAATTTTGAAAAGAAAAATCTCAGAGCGCGCGACAAACGCGTCTTCCTCGTTCGGATTTCAAACCAGTCTCTCTATATTCAATATCTTTACTAAAGAGAGAGAGAGAGAGAGAGAGAGAGAGAGAGAGAGAGAGGAGGAGAGAGAGATAAATATAGAGAGAGGGAATGCAGCCGTCATCGTTGTATGCCTTGTCAAATGTTTTGTTTTGAGTGTGATAACTGATTTTGTCGAACGACGAAAGTCTGATCTCTGAACCCATCACATGCACCTGTCATTGAATTAGTTTGACAGCGACCTTCAGTCTTCCAAAATACGACTGAGACACAGGTGCTCTCAGTGATCTCAAAACGCAGAGAATTATTGTTTTTAAAAATAAGTCTGGCATAAGGATTACGAATATGATAGGGGGAAAACTTAGCTGCCAAAAAGGTCACGCATTGTGTCACAACTATATATTCAGTAGCATTGCTCTGAACATTGACCTTTGCTTCGGACTTCAGTAATTCATCACTAAAGTCCGTCTCTTTTTGATTGTACCCTCTATGACAATAAAACATTTATTTCTATAATAATATTTCTTCTTCTTTATTTCTATAATATTATTTCTATGATAATATTTCTATAATATTATTTTAATGATAATATTTCTATAATATTATTTCTATGATAATATTTCTATAATATTATTTCTATAATAATATTTCTTCTTCTTTATTTCTATAATAATATTTCTATAATAATATTTCTATAATATTATTTCTATAATAATATGTCTTCGTTTTTATTTCTATAATAATATTTCTATAATATTATTTCTATAATATTATTTCTCTGATAATATTTCTATAATATTATTTCTATGATAATATTTCTATAATATAATTTCTATGATAATATTTCTATAATAATATGTCTATAATAATATTTCTTCTTCTTTATTTCTATAATGATATTTCTATAATATTATTTCTATAATATTATTTCTATAATAATATTTCTTCTTCTTTATTTCTATAATGATATTTCTATAATATTATTTCTATAATATTATTTCTATAATAATATTTCTTCTTCTTTATTTCTATAATGATATTTCTATAATATTATTTCTATAATATTATTTCTATAATAATATTTTTATAATAATATTTCTTCTTCTTTAATTCTATAATAATATTTCTATAATAATATTTCTATAATATAATTCCTATGATAATATTTCTATAATATTATTTCTATAATAATATTTCTTCTTATTTATTTCTATAATATTATTTATATAATAATATTTTTATAATATTATTTCTATAATACTATTTCTTCTTCTTTATTTCTATAATAATATTTCTATAATTATATTTCTATAATATTATTTCTATAATATTATTTCTATGATAATATTTCTAAAATATTATTTCTATGATAATATTTCTATAATATTATTTCTATGATAATATTTCAATAATATTATTTCTATAATAATATTTCTATAATTATATTTCTATAATATTATTTCTATTATAATATTTCTTCTTTTTATTTCTATAATAATATTTCTATAATATTATTTCTATAATAATATTTCTTCTTTATTTCTATGATTATATTTCTATAATATTATTTCTATAATATTATTTCTATAATAATATTTTTATAATAATATTTCTTTCTTTATTTCTATAATAATATCGCGTTTTCTAATACTGTTTTAGCTGAGTCACAACTTTGTTAATTGTACCATTTTCAAAGGATAAAACAGTGTCGCAGAGGTTACAACAATTAACAGCATACATTTTCTGTCGAAAAAATATTTGTATTTTAAGGGTTGACTTGAAATTATTGATGTTAGCAACCGATATGTACTCTTTCTTGTGACGATTTTATTGTAAGAAATTCTTATTAAAGAATTAAGTGGGTTAGTAAGTCGCAACATTCGGATTATTTTTTCGATAGAAATTAATGCACGTTTCATATTTGATATTTATTGTGAACAAATATGACACTTTCTCGGCAATTGTTTTTGTACTTCACAATATTCATTGAAGTCTGTCAAGTTGTTTTCGTAGATATCGTGAACAAACAGACAGTCAAAAACTTCATTGTATTTATTATTGTCTTACTCCGAAGGTTTTTGTAAATATGATTTAAATTTCATCACAATAGGATTTCTTTGAAGTTTTAAGGGAGTTCGTTTTGTGGTGCACTTAACGATTCAGGCCCACTTCCATTGTCGTCCTCATCAATTTAACGTATTAATACAATTTTAGCTTTTATATAGATTCTCTAACGTTTCTTTCACAGACGCAGACAGTAACATTATCGCTGATCTTGATAATCAAACCCTGTAGAAGGTGTCGCTATGAGCAGCCTTTCTTGCCTGTTCTTCACAAGCTTTCTATTCTCTACCGTTATTGCAATGTTAAATGCTCGGCTGAGCTTCAATCTCGGGTACATCATTGTAAGTTATTTACAGCAAGAACTCGCTTACCTACATTGTTGCCACATCTGGGCTGGTGCATAACCCACTAGTCTCTCCCTCTTAGACAAGGTCCAAAAAAGAGTCGCCAACTTAATAGGTTCCTCACTATCCACCAAGCTCCAGCCCATGTCCTATCGCCGAAATGAAGCATCCTTGTGCTTCTTTTACAAACACTTCAATGGATTGTACTCCGATGAACTGGCTGATTTGGTGCCCCCTCGACGTAAATACACTAGACCAACTCGACAATCAGCTAAATCCCATCCATTCACTGTGGAAGTCCACAGATGTCGGAGAACCTTCTACTCCAATAGCTTATTTCGTCGTGCTGCCGGCCTCTGGAACTCCCTCCCCTGCTCTATGTTGCCCCGACTGTATCGACATGCAGGGGTTTAAAACTAATGTAAACAGACATCTCGCTACACACCTCCCAACTTAGGATGACACCCAAAACCTACACCCTAATTCCCAGTAACCCCTTTACGTCTACAGTGGCGGCCTGCCTTGTTTGGGGTGAACTATGTAAAAAAAATAAATAGATAAATAAACAACTGCAACATACGTACATATTATACTCCCTGTACCTACCAGCAGACGTAATAACACGTATGGTTGACCGGAATTTAATGAAGAACCCTATGTTCTTTTAGCGCAGAACCCATAACATCATATTTCCTTTTTTTTAATTCTTATTTTTGTAACATTTTATAGTATTCAATTTTTGAGGTGGAGCGCACGGAGTTACTCAGAATTATTTTGGATGGAGGGGTGCAAGTAAAGTCACATTAAATAAATTGATTGGGGTGCTGTAACTACATCTGTTGTAACATAGTCTTTCTTTTATATGTTAGATGCCTTCAGGATATATTTGATGAATAACCATTTTAGTTATGAAAGGTTAAGAAAACGTTTATTTAAATATGTTTTGCTGCGCTTCAAGAACCCGGTTTACGGCTTGTTTTTCACATTCACCACAGCTTT
Source organism: Sepiola atlantica (assembly GCA_963556195.1). NCBI lineage: Eukaryota > Metazoa > Mollusca > Cephalopoda > Sepiida > Sepiolidae > Sepiola > Sepiola atlantica. The sequence continues at coordinate 192,816,211 of OY744522.1, forward strand.
GTTGAGTGGGCATTGACTTTTTCTTTAATAGAATCTTCAAATATTCTTTTATTCTAGAGATCAAACATGCCGGATTAACTCTTTTATAAAAAAAAATCAAACGAAAAACGCAGAGAATTTACCAAATGCCAATTCATGTTCATCCTAATCTATATTTAATGTTCCCCTCCGTATTAATATTAATGGCTTGTTCTGTGAAATCATTCTATTTGTCTATTCCCCTCCCCCGACTTGATTTTATCTGTTTTACAAACGCGTCTACGAATAATATCGAGATCTCAGTCAATTAATCCGAGAAGATATCTATCAATTCTTCCCCAAACAAGCAATCATATTTGTCTGTTGTATTGAGGACAAACGGAATAATTCGATGAATGCCGGGAAATATCATTCATTGGATACAAACGTTCTTTTTAAGCTACATAAACCTCGAATAAGACCTCATATAAGGCGCGAATTCTGCTAGTCAATATTAAAACGATTCACCGAACGAAACCCTAATTTTATGTCTCATTATGAAAGTTAAAATTATGACTCTCTTCGTGTTTCATTTTTACTTCAGTCGAAGTTCTCAGAAATTAAGATGCCCTTTCCGGGGTCTAACACTTGATGTCTATATGAGATACATAGGTATTCGCCTGTTTCAATAAAATACTTCTTTAGCTATCAAGCGTTGAGTTAGTAAAGAAGTTAAGAACACACACATACACACACACACACACACACACATATATATATATATATATATATATATATATATATATATATATATATACATTCTCTCTTTGTTTCATTTTACTTCAGTGGAAGGAGTCAAAAATCAAGAGGTCTCTTTTTGGGGCTAACACTTAATCTCTATATGAGATACATAGATAGTCACGTGTTCCAATGTATCCTTCTATCTCTTAAGCGTTGAGTTAGTAAAGAAGTTAAGAACATTAGTTTTCCTCCCTCCAATTGACCAGTTGATTATGTTACAGTATATCTTTCTTTTCGCCTCTTGGTCTTACCAGATCCATGGATAAGAATTATTCTAGTCTGGTGGAATATCCAGCTAAGTGCTGTTACTTGAGGTAACATCACTAAGAGAAGGCGCACCATTCCTCGTATGAGCTGGTTCATAGCCAAACCGAGATCTTATTTGGGCTTCGGATACTATGTTATTTTGAATACTTGGTCAGGGTTTACTTTTAGGGTGAAGTATCCTCATGTCAGGTTTTCCTGACAAACCCTTGTACAGAGAGGATAGCTTCTAGTAGGTAATTCAAACTCCCCTATGTACAACTAAATGTTATGTGTAAACTCATTTCTTCATGCATTTTTCAGATTTTAGATTTGAGAATTAGTTGGAAAATGGAATCTATTAAATGATTTTACTCATATAAATATGTCTAAAATTCTAGGCTAAAGCTTAAGGGGTCTTAAGAAGAAAGTGGAATTCAACGAATGTTGGTTAATTCGTGTTTAATTACCATTGATCAAATTTAAAGCAACTATTTAAGTTTTTAAATTGGAGGTTGTGCTCACATTAAGTATATCGCTACTTAAAACAAATGTTAGAGATACTAACATCTTTAATCAACTTATATTTTAATAGTTCTAAACACTTTCAAATATCAATTAGTCATTCTAGTATTTAGTGTGAAAATTTTCCAACTATATATGGGTAGAAAATAATGAAATTACATTGAAGCAACGGTCATTGTATGTTCATAATTTAATTTATAGGTATATATTATACTTATGTATAGGTATATATTATACTTATGTATAGGTATATATTATACTTATTTATAGGTATATATTATACTTATGTATAGGTATATATTATACTTATGTATAGGCATATATTATACTTATTTATAGGTATATATTATACTTATGTATAGGTATATATTATACTTATGTTTATGTATATATTATACTTATGTATAGGTATATATTATACTTATGTATATGTATATATTATACTTATGTATATGTATATATTATACTTATGTATAGGTATATATTATACTTATGTATAGGTATATATTATACTTATGTATAGGTATATATTATACTTATGTATAGGTATATATTATACTTATGTATATGTATATATTATACATATGTATATGTATATATTATACTTATGTATATGTATATATTATACTTATTTATAGGTATATATTATACTTATGTATAGGTATATATTATACTTATGTATAGGTATATATTATACTTATTTATAGATATATATATTATACTTATGTATAGGTATATATTATACTTATGTATAGGTATATATTATACTTATTTATAGGTATATATTATACTTAAGTATAGGTATATATTATACTTATGAATAGGTATATATTATACTTATGTATAGGTATATATTATACTTATTTATAGGTATATATTATACTTAATTGTAGGTATATATTATACTTATGTATAGGTATATATTATACTTATGTATAGATATATATTATACTTATTTATAGGTATATATTATACTTATTTATAGGTATATATTATACTTATTTATAGGTATATATTATACTTATGTATAGGTATATATTATACTTATGTATAGGTATATATTATACTTATGTATAGGTATATATTATACTTATGTATAGATATATATTATACTTATTTATAGGTATATATTATACTTTTTTATAGGTATATATAATACTTATGTATAGGTATATATTATACTTATTTATAGGTATATTTTATACTTATGTATAGGTATATTTTATACTTATGTATAGGTATATATTATAATTATTTATAGGTATATATTATACTTATGTATAGGTATATATTATACTTATTTATAGGTATATTTTATACTTATGTATACGTATATTTTATACATATGTATAGGTATATATTATAATTATTTATAGGTATATATTATACTTATGTATATGTATATAGTATACTTATTTGATAGAGATATATTATACTTATGTATAGGTATATATTATACTTATTTGATAGAGATATATTATACTTACTAGCAAATATATGCTCCCTCCGGTCGCATAGTTTTGTTAGGCTGCCGCGTCAGAAATGAACGCTCACCCGTAAACCGATGGAGCCTCAGTCATATTTCTTGGGCGGTTAGACATTGATAATAAAAACAGTTTGCAAATAAAAGCGTTACGGCGTAAAAGGTAAATCCAAAATCTTAAACACAGTTAAGGTCGTAAAAAAATGATAATATGGGAAGTTTTTCAAATCGGAGAAAAAGTGAACTTAAAATAAAACAGTAAAAAAATCAAATACAGCGAACATCGAAAAGTTTCCCTAAATAAAATTCATTAGAATGTGTGTGTTTTTTTAAATAGTAATTTTTAAATAAATTATTATTTTTATTAAACAATTTGATTCAATAAATTTGTAAAAATCAACAATTTAAAAAACTAAATACAACGAACAGTATTTTTCAAATTGGAAGAAAAGGTGTACCTAAAATAAAACAATAAAAAAATCGGTACTCTTTTACTTTAGAACCCGCGCTAACTTTGACTATGACCCTAACCCTAACTCTAAACCCTAGCCCCCACTTTGACCCTGACCCTAACCCTAACGACGGGGTCAAAGTTAGCGCGGGTCATACAGTAAAAAAGCACAAAAAAATCAAATACAGTGAATACGATTAGTTATTTAAATGCTTTCGGAAAGAAAGTTTACCTAAATTAAATTCATTAGAATTTGTGTGTGTGTGTGTGTTTGTCAAATTACCTTTTTTTAATTAAACAATTGGATTCTAAAGTCAGTTATATAGTTTGCCAGTGCAATGTGTTAATTTTTTTGTTGACAGAAAAGAAAAAAAAATTACATCTTTTATTTTAATAAATAAAACACGGAATAATAAAAACAGTTTGTAAATAAAAGCTTTACAGCGTATAAGGTGAAATCTAAATCATAAACACAGTTCTAGGTCGTAAAAAAATGATAATATTGGAAGTTTTTCAAATCGACAAAAAGGTGTACCTAAAATAAAACTATTAAGAAATCAAATACAGTAAACACGAATAGTTTTTTAAATGCTCTCGAAAAAAAAAGGTTTACCACATTATAATGTGTCTATGTTTTTTAAATAGTAATTTTTAAATCACTCATTATTTTAATTAAACAATTTGATTCAATAAATTTGTGTTTTAAAACATAATGGCTAGTAAGAAAATAAACAAACTCAGAACGTTTTAATAAAAAATCAAGGTAAAAGTAACACGGTAAATGCTAGCGTTTTGCTTACATTTTAAATAACGCGCCCGTCTTGCATCCATACTGAATAATCAGAGGGAGGTAACCGATTCAATGGAGTAACGCTGGCTGTTCAATCAGTTTCGCAGTAGGTAGATTAACTACGTAACTCATTTCATATATATATATAAATCATAAAATAAATAATTATAATTTATAAGTGAGATTATTGGCGAGAAAAATAGCGTAAATACATGTGGAAATCTGAAGAAAACAATCATGAGTGTATATTTGCGAATACTAATTTATTAGAAGTTTAAAAGCAATTAATTATGTAAATTGAGAAATGTGCATAGTGTTTACGGCGGTTTTTTTAGTAGTATATAATGAAGCTGGCAGACTAAGTAAATAATAATATTACTCTGATGGAGTTTCAGCTTCAGACAGACAGACATATACATACTCTCCATTATTAATAGATTTATAGGTATATATTATACTTGTTTATAGGTATATATCGTACTTACGTATAGGTATATATTATACTTATGTATAGGTATATATTATACTTATGTATAGGTATATATTGTACTTACGTATAGGTATATATTATACTTATGTATAGGTATATATCGTACTTACGTATAGGTATATATTATACTTATGTATAGGTATATATTATACTTATTTATAGGTATATATTGTACTTACGTATAGGTATATATTATACTTATGTATAGGTATATATCGTACTTACGTATAGGTATATATTATACTTATGTATAGGTATATATCGTACTTACGTATATGTATATATTATACTTATGTATAGGTATATATTATACTTATGTATAGGTATATATTATACTTCTTTGATAGATATATATTATACTTATTTATAGGGATATATTTTACTTCTTTATAGGGATTATAGTATACTTCCTGTACGTATTCAAGTGAAATTTAATTCATATTAACATTTTATCAATTATACTTATTAACATAGTATCCCTATTCTTATTTTAATATAAAGTTCAAATTGAATTCTAATTCTTTTTAAATTCTAATAAATTAATCATATTTAAATTTTACTTTAGTGCAAGAAGAAGAAATAATTTCGAATTCTTATTAAGAAGGTTAACATTTTTTTTGATAATTGCTGAGGCTTCAACGACACAAATATTACAGTATTAAGTGTCTTGATTGAACACACCCACACACACACACACACACACACACACATATATATATATATATATATATATATATATATTAAGCTCTCTTTTCATCGCATGAATAATATTGAGCTTCTATTTTCCGTTGCTTGTTGAAAACTAAATGACTTTTGATAAATCACTGTGAGAACTATCTAAGGAGATATTAGTAAATAATATATATATATATATATATATATATATATATATATATATATATATATATATATATATATATATATATATGGGGTAAGGTACACGATTAGTCATTAAAATGAAATGCCGTGGTAGACAAAATGTGTGAAAAATTACAATTCCGAAGACGTTCGCTAACACGAACGAAACCGGTCAAATCTCTTTTTTTTCTCCTGCATTTTAACCTGTTTCCCGTTTGTCATTTTACACACACACACACACACACACACACACATATATATATATATATATATATATATATATATATATATATATATATATATATTAGTACATATGAAATTATAAACAAATATATATTATATTCTGCGTGTCAAAATCAGCCAAAAATCTTTACATCTCTACTGTCTTATTATTTTTTCTTCCCCTCATTCTACCCTTTCTCTTTTTTATTTTCCCCCTCTTTCCCCCTCTCAGTTTAGAATAAACGGCAGATTCACACGCCCCCTATCTAACCATGAACTAATAAGTCGAAGCCATTAATCCCATTCATCTCGCGTCCTTTGAAGGAGACAGGCCACTGCTGATAACACTACTACCAAAATCATGGTTCTCATTCTCTGCTTGTTCACGTCAACAGCCATGCCGAAGTCTTGACACTTGCTTACAAATCAACATTTATATTCTGTATGATTTTTCTACATTGCTTTCTTTATCTCGAGGAAGTCTTTCAATAAAGACGAAACGTTGATGAATACATAAATCACATAAATGTTTGCTTTCCTGTTTTCATTTTGCATATGTATAGATGTATTAATACATACATAATAAACCTTAAATGTATTACTTTACTCAACCCAGGAATGTCCAAAAGCGAAAAGAAAAGGCGTAGACAAGAAAAATATAACATTTAAATAGAAGGAATGTTAAATAAAAACAATAAATAAAAAAACTGATTGCTCTTGTCGACCGATAACAATTCGTACGTGATGATCGTTGATTTTTTTCGAGAATCTCGACATTTAATCTGTCCAACATTCTGAATCAGCATGACAACGTAGCGGACATGTTTAATCCAATTTGAAAGGTTTTGATCTCTCGACTATAAACGACGAAATGGAGTTACGGCACAAGTGTGGGCGAGATTGGTCGATTGGTGTTTCTCCAAAATAATTAAATTATACAAGACATTTTAAAATGAATATTCCAAGTTGATATTTTAAATGAAAGCAAAATAAAAGTGTCTTGCTAATATCACGACCACCAGTTATTTTAGAATAATCTAGTATCGTCCAACATACGTAGTATATTGAGTACCGGGCACATAATTCGTTTTAATAGTTTGTTTTTATTTATTTTTATAGAAATTCAAGGTAAAGCTAAAGGTTTCGTGGCAATGGGAGGTTGGAAGTTACGGAAGATCGATGCACAAAGTAGTCTACCGGGTGAAAACATACAGAGTGATAACATGCAGTTTGACTGCGATTCTAGACTGCTGAAAATAATTAATAAGAAGAATCAGAGAGAACACGGATATTAATAGCAAGATAACTCACGTCACTTTATTTGATATTACGCTGATAGAATCTTTTCAAATAAATCTCTCAGTACCCTGTTTAACATTACGTCGAGAAAATCCTTTCTAACCAGAAAGATGACGAACTGAGAAAGACCGTTGTATTTCGGGACTTGTCTGACGACGTATAAAAAAACTCAACCTTAATTTATAACACAGAAATTTTAATTTTATGGGGAACTGTGATAATATGGACTTTCCCCGCATCAGAACAATTAAGCGTGACTGATGAGGTCTGTGTTTTAATCTTCTGATTTTGTATCGTTTTTCGATTTTCCATCAGTCGGGTTAGGGTTAGATTAGGGCTAGGGTTAATGTAAGGGTTAGGGTTAGATTAGGGTTAGGGTTAGGGTTAATGTTAGGGTTAGGTTTAAACATATGTAGTTTATGTTTCACATATTTTTTCAGTAAATATTTTTTTTATTGGGGGGGGGGGCGAAGCAAATACCAAATATTCTGTAGTCAATGAATAAATCCAAGTTTAACTGCTTCATTCTTTTCATTCCCGTAGAACGAAACACGCGAGAAAACCTTATTTATTGATTTTGATTTAGAAATACGATTTAAAGAGTTTTTGCTTAGTTATTTCCAGGGTGATTCCCCAAAAATGCCACCAATAGAATCGTTAATAAAATTTCCAATACTTTCTGCAATCCATCAAGGTCCAACCATGAATGTCTAACAATCTTTGTTTTCTCGTGGTTCAATATCAGTCATGGGGGACATTAGTGTTGGGCAGACGGGCTATTGTGAGGCATAAAACGTGCTTTCCACAGAATGGTACAATCCCCACATTTCAAGTGACTAGTTGAAATGGTTGTGCGAACAGTTTGGCTAAAATCTGGACAGCGCCAGTGACATTTTTCGGGTTACCTTGTAAAATGTAATTGTAAAAAGAGACAATAAGTAAAAGAAAAAGGAATGAAAATTTAAATGTATAAAGAAAAGAAAAGGAACATGATAGGAAAAAAGAAGGAAGGTGTAAGGAAAGGAGAGTAAGACGATGAAACAAATAGAAAAGGAAAAGCAAAGAAATAAAGACACGAGAACGAGGAAGGGGAAGGGAGATTAAGAAGTAAAAAGGAAAATTAAAGAAAACGAAGTGAAGAAAGAAAAAAAAGGAATAGAAAAAGGGGAGATGATAAAAGAAAGAGAACATGAATCAAAAGGAAGTAAAAGAATTAAGGAAAAATTAAAGGGAAAGAAAGAATCGGTCAAGGAAACGGAATTTAAAAAATTGAAAAAAAAAATGGAAGACGAAAGAGGACAAAGAAAAACGAGGATGAAAATGAAGACAGAAAAGAAGACAAGAAAAAAAATGGAGTGAAAATAAACAGACAGAAAATTTTAAAAAGAGAGAAGAAAGGAAAATAACATGAAAAATGAAAAAAAAGAAGGGAACGTAAGGAAAGAAAGATAGAAGGAAATAAAGACAGAAAGGAGAGAAGGAAAGAAAAGGGTAAGAAAGAAAAAAAAGAAAATAAAAAAGCAAAGAATAAAAAAGAAATAAATAAATACAGAGTAAAAGAAAAAAAACAAAGAAAGAAAGAAATGAAAAAAGAACGAA
>OY744522.1:192829929-192947429 GCA_963556195.1 Sepiola atlantica
AATCCAGGGCCACAAAACACACAGTATACATCGGTCATCGCCCCTGCAAAGTCATGATGGATTTTCTCTCCGCTAGCGTTTGTATATAATGCTATTATGTTAGCATTATGTATTACTGTTAGTATGAATTCACATTTTGAGTCAGACATTTTTTGAAAGTGGAGGAATATCCTCCTGATACATGATGAAAGGATTCACTGGATAAAAATAAAATTGAGAATCACTGCAACATAATAGGTCCCAGGCTGTCTACCAAGATCCAGCCTCTGTCCTATCGCTGCACTGTTGCATCACTGTGCTTGTTTCATACGTATGTAAACGGAATGTGTTCCGACGAACTTGCTGCACTTGTTCCCCTCCAATGTCAATCTCGCCGACCAACACGATAAGCAGCAAAATCATACCCCTTCACTGTAGATGTCTCCAGATACCGGAAAGAATTATACTAAAATAGCTTCTTTCCTCGAACCTTGTTGATTGGGAATTCCGTCTCTCTTTTCTGTTCTCCCCACTATACCAACATGCATATATTTAAATGGAATCTCGTTGCACATCTCCCCACTTAGGATGCCCCTATAAATTTGGCCCCTAATTCACAGTAGTCCCTAACGTCCCAGTGGCAGTGGGTCTTGTTTGGCGTGAATATAAGTAAAACAAAATATAAAGGTTATTGAATGAGGGAATGTTTACTTTGGCGGTCTAAGAAGTGTTTGAAAGAGACGATTGAATGGTAAAGTGAGCTGTTGAATATCTATATAATTTAAGATTGGGAAGTAAAGAAAAGGCCTTTCATAACGTGCGTCTTCGATGTAAGCATAGCGAAAGCTAATTACAGTGAAGTAACCATCTTTGACCAGATCTCTGAACGGACGTCAAAGTGATTGAATAGGGAGAAAATGTGTAACATACTTTGCAAATTCGAATCTGTCAAGAAATCTATGCAAACTTCTATTTGTAAAGCAAATATTTTAAAGCGTCCAAGTTGGATCACGGAATACATGACAAGTTACTTTTCAAAAGTAATTCGCATGGGCGAATCTCGACCGAACTCGATTGACCTTTATGGCTCGACCAAAAGTTGGATTTTATTTGATGTAAATGTGATTGCGACTATAAGAAGATAAAACGAAGGAGACAGTTTAATGCTACGTGTAAGAATAGTCGGCCGAATTGTTATCTAAGTATTCAGACATGATTGAATCGCACTCAATATTTCTGCCAGAGCTACTGCAATAGTTTTACTAATTTCATTGGAAAAGCTATGAATCTATATATCTGTTGCATACCCTTTGAATTCTCGTACTTTTTCTTCTTCGTCGCGTGGAGGGGTGTCGTCTCGATGTCGTCTAGTGGTTGAGTTCTTTCTTTGTTTCTGTACTGCCGTGAACATCACCGTCCGCTGTGTCTGCAACAAAAACGTTCATAACACGATTCAGGAGGCAAACAATCTTTGAAATTTTGATTTGTTTATTTCAGGCGTCAGTTACTGTCCCCGCTGGAGATGTTTCACCAACGTTAAGGGAGAGACCAACTTACTACTTTATCGTAGTTAATTCCTAGCTTAAGTCCTTAGCCATTCGAGGAGGGGGGAAGAAGGAATCTCATGCCTGTATTCTCTTAGGGAAATAAATTCCCATTTTTCATTTCATACTACATAGAGAAATACGTCTGTTCGGCTTGCTTCCAACACCCAGACTGGCAAAACACAGTTTCCCACATAAAAGCCCGTGACGTCACAGAACCCCTGTGCGCTGGTGCACCTTGACCCTTGACCTGAGGTCCTGTCAACGTGGTTGCTCCGTCAACGTCTGTGAGCTCCGACTGTGAGAACAGCTTTATTTTGTACTCGGTTGTACGGGTTCACCCGCACTAAATCGCGCAAGCCAAACCAAACGATCTCCCACACATACGTCCACTTCAACATGCGACCGGCCTCACATGGCCATTATCCAACATATCCACCCTTCAGCTATGGACTAAATAGTAAGAGAAAAGACTTTGTTTTTGAAACCATTCGACGAGAAACTCTGAAATGACACGTTATTTTGTGTTTATTCTGCATTGCAACCAGTCGTCCTGGACATCTTTTTGCAACACAACTCAAGTAATGCCGGTTCAGAATAATTACGGTTAGAGATTGCGCGACCCTATAGATTAACCGCTCGGGCAATCTTACAAGGAGTATCCATTGTTTTTTTAGACTAAAATTAGTCCATATTTTAAAAGGAAAGAAATTCGCGAAGTTCCATCGCCTTTCCAAATATTACGTCATTAACCGTAATTCGAAATCTACTTAACATCTAGAACACGTATTGGCTTTTTGGCTAAGATCAAAGTGTAGTATATGTTTCGATGGATACTGCACCCCTATAGACTGGTATTGTCTTGGCCTTCGGGGCTTGATTTACGCCGGTCTATGGATCTGTCCTGTGCAGTTCTAGGAGGTCCACCCTTCCAGACTTCGCCTCCCCTCTTTGGGGAGGAGTAAGTTTATTGCTTACTGCCTGAGGCGCCCCTACCGGGGTATGCCGACGGACTGCCCAGGCAATTTTTAATGGCCAGAGTGCTCACCTCTCGGGCATTTCAAGTCCCTCTTTCCGACCCGACCTTGGGTCACATCTTACTTGTGGGAGTAAGATAAAACTGGCCTTGTGCCTAACTCCTGGAGAGGAGTAAATAAATACTCTTTTCTTTTTAACATCTACAAAAGTAGTGACTCATTAGTGTAATAAAAATTGCTTATTTATTCACTAGAAGAAACAATACACCGAAAGATAGACAGTTTTGCCTTTTGGCCAGGAACAAAGTATAGTATCTGTTCTGATACCACAATTCTTCTTTTCAGTCCTCGGCTACCGAAGAAGAAATCCTTCTAGACTGAGTTAATTTTAATGTTGTCCCAAATTAAAAGTACCCCTTTTTTTTGGGGGGGGGGGGATTTTCCCCCACATCAAAAACTGATCTTGTATCTATCTTTGCTCTCGCGCGGAGGCAAGTAAATCGAGTCCGTTTTCTAGATTAATGGGTCATTTTTCGGCTGTCTGGATTCCGGCAGATTATTTCAGCTGAACCGCAATTACGAACAAATCTGATATATAACTACTTATAAAAGGCACTCTCTTTCACGCCGTATAAATATCTGCTCTCACTTAATAATACACCCTCTTTTACTATTCCAAACTCCAACAGGTCGGTGTTTACATAAATAGATTCGTTCATATAGAAACGATTATATCAACGTGTGAACTAATGAGAATCACGGGTCTATGCGAAGCCATTCGCCAAACAAATGTCCTAAATCGACTTATCGCTTTTGAACTGTATCCACGCGGCCAACAACGTTAATGCCTGTTTGTGTAGTGGATTACGCTAATCTCTCGTCTGAAAAGGCCGACTCGGCTAATATCCAAAACCAGTTGGTCAGCTATAGAGAAAAATCAAGGGAGACAATCGCGGACCAAAACGTCTCAATCCTGAGTCCAGAACAAAGTATTCCTTTATCATAATCTAATTCTTTTGGATTCACTCCGAACATGGCGTCGTATGCATTCGTTTCATTAGCGCAGACGAGTTACAAAACATGGCCGGACTCGCACACAATGCTTCATCTTGCTAATCAGACGAGTTACGCGTGTTTTAATTAACGGTGTTGTTGGGTCTAGAATTATAGATTCGACAGGAGCCTTAATTGAAAGGGCGTGGGAGGAGATGGGTGTCTTCAAAGTGAGTAAGTGTTGGGGAGTGACATGATGGGGATATATAACGACCGGGCTACGACAGCAAGTGAATGAATTTATTGCACAGTTCTGGGGAGATTTCCCTATGGATATTTTCCACTTAAGTTGCACGACTAATCTCATATCAAAATTGAAGCTTGAGAACTCTCCTGACCGTTTCGGAAATGAACCAATCAACTTCAGGTCAGAGAGCAGAGTCTTTCATCTGAACATAAAACAGGTGTTTCACGATAGAAAAAAAACGACATTTTTCACAGCTTGATTTTCTGTTACATTAGGTGAAAGGATTTATGTAGTAGTGTAAACTTTGGTCTTTTATGTAAGATGTTTTATGGTTGCACAGGATCTCTTCAAGAAAATGAAAGTTCTTTTTAACTAATCTAGACGTCACTAATTACATATAATTTGGATTATTATTTATATCTGGAATGATAGCAAATATGTTTCTAATTTTATATTCTTTTTTTGTTTTGTAATGTAAACCGAAGGTATTTAATAATAACGCGAACGGTTAACATACACATATAAAAGGGTTTATTCCTGTAATTTTACAGTGCAATAAATAGTTACAATTTAGGTCACAAACTTGTAATGTATACGGGGAACGATGCAGCTCTACGGGTACTATCGTCGTTACCTCACAGGACTAGCATGGTAATCGTTGATATGCTATTTAGGAGAGTTTATTGTATAATAAAGGGGTGTCACTACTTTGTCTACAATGCTTTGTTTCGTAGATTGTTTAATAGCTGTTTTAAATTTCAATCTAACCTCAAATATTGGAATTCATATAATTATTATTTTTTGTTTCTAAACTCATATTTTTTGTTACCCTATGGCTTTTTTTAGGAGAAGCATGTGCACATTACAAACCGCACTTGAAAGTAACAGATTTAGCATTGCACCTTATTTCACGTCACTAAAACGGAACGCCTTCCTACACGTAAACAAGACCTATACCAACTATTCTCAAATTAGCTTGATAGGCTCCGATAAGTTTAATGGCCATAGGGAGGAGATGGCAACTGGTTTGAGAGGGACCCTTTTGGGGTAGTTGAATTTCTCGAAATCAACATGCAACCCTGCCCCCCCACATTTGTATTCATAGGGAGGCAAGTGGATAAGAATAAAAAATGGTACTAATGCAGTTTACGAACCGCATTTTCATCGGCACATTTCGGCAGGTTATTTAAACCGCCGGAAGGTGCCGAAACGCTTAGCCGAAGAAAATTACAACAACCGCCGATTGGAAGAGCTTAGCCTTAGCCAATGAAAGTAGAAGCATTTTGTTTCTTTTAAGACTATTTTGTAGTAACACCAGCCGCTCCGCAACATTTTATTATCATAAAATAACAACATTTTATTATCATTAAATAACAACATTTTATTGTAATTAAATAACAACATTTAATTATCATTAAATAACAACATTTTATTATCATAAAATAACAACATTTTATAATCATTAAATAACAACATTTTATTATCATAAAATAACAACATTTTATTATCATTAAATAACAACATTTTATTGTAATTAAATAACAACATTTCATCATCATTAAATAACAACATTTCATCATCATTAAATAACAGCATTTTATTATTATTTAATACCAACATTTTATTATTATTAAATAACAACATTTAATTATCATTACATAACAACATTTTATAATCATTAAATAACAACATTTTATAATCATTAAATAACAACATTTTATAATCATAAAATAAGAACATTTTATTATTATTAAATAACAACATATTATTATCATTAAATAACATTTTATTATCATAAAATAACAACTTTTATTATTATTAAATAACAACATATTATTATCATTAAATAACAACATTATTAGAAGATAGTGTTATTATTTTCATATTTCATTTACGACACGTATTTACAACTGTCTCTGGACTTATTAGATCAGTCTAAATGGCTGCCGATATTGAACCGGTAAACTGAATCGAAAAGCGTCCACATTAATTTAAATTTGGGTTTCTTGAAACGTAAAAAAAATAAATATTTATTTACTTATTTATTTATTTAGTATAATGTAAACGGTCAAGTTTTTAGTATGAAGGTTGAGATGGGAATAAAAAATCGAAGAGGCTACAACTAGCATGGTCGCATGATATTCATGAAATTTAAACCTTTTAAATATAATGGATGTATTTTGTATATTTTATAACTTTTTTATATCTTTACTGTTTCGACTACATTTTTATATTTTAGACACGTGATTTTGAACAGGTTAAAAGAGTTAATATTTATTTGAATTTCTTTCCTAGTTTTAGAGTAGCATACAAGTACAAAGGCATCGCCAACGAATTAGGCTCAAATCCAATTAAGCAATTGTTGTTTTTAATAAAGAGTCACCAATTATCAAGGTCCAAGATCCAATTGAGGATAAGTGTTAATGGATTTGTCAGGTGTTTAGTGAGATAACACCGTGATGTTTGGTAACGATTGTTGAGATTGGGCAGAATTTGATATCTAATAAAAGGGCTAAGAAAAATTATTTTGAACTGAGTTCACCCCAAACAAGTCTACTTGCAACTGTAAACATAAAGGACTACTGAAAATTAGGGTGAATGTTTAGGGGGTCATCCTAAATCGGGAGTTGTGCAGCGAAATGTTTGCTCACATTAGTTTTAAATTTGATATCTAATAGGAGGACTAAAAAAATATGTTTAACTAAGTTCACCCCAAACAAGTCTAGTTGCCACTGTAAACATAAAGGGCTACTGAAAATTAGGGTTACAGTTTGGGGGGGTCATCGTAAATTGGGAGCTGTGCAGCTAAATGTTTTCTCATTTTAGTTTTAAATTTCTGCACATCGGTACACTCGGGGAAACATGGAGAGAGTTCCAAAGGCCGGCAGCTCTAGGAAAAAAGTTATTGGAGTAGAAGGCTCTTCGTCATCTGGGGACCTCCACAGTGAATTGATTGGATTTAGCTGATTGTCGGGTTGGTCGAGTGTATTTACGTCGGGGAGAGGGGCACGAGAGCAGCAAGTCAAACGGAGCACATTCCATTGAAGTACTTGTAAAACAAGCACAATGATGCGACTTTCAGCAATGGAACATTGACTGAAGCATGGTAGATAGTGATGGACCTATTAGGTTAGCGACTATTTTTTAGACCTTACATTAGACTTGAAAATAACTATGTCGTGACCAGCTGGAAAGCAGCTCTGCGATATTGTGTTTCATAGAACAGGTAGTTCTAAGAACGAAACTCCGTCCATGGAAGCTCTGTTAAGTTTTAGGTACACAGAGGGAGAAAGTGAAATTACTGACAGTGGTTGTAGCTTGACAGGTTTTTGTTCGGAATTTTTATACAGGGGAAACCATAGATTGGAGCTCAGTCGAGTAGCAACCGTGAAAATAACGATAGCGCAGAGAGGGACGAGCAATATATCTTATTTGAGAAAGTAGCTGTAGGAGTGAGAAAAGGGAATCCCTCACTAGATGGTGAAATCGGTGTTGTATTCTGCCAACGCAGGAAAGAGTGCTCTTAGCGGCACCTCCCCTGATGTGGCAGCAGTATTCCATCTTATATACGACACAATCACGTTGACACACCGGTTCCCGTTAGATCACCGAAGTTAAGCGGCGTCGAGCCTGGCCAGTACTAAAATGGGTGACCATTTGGGAATGCCAGGTGCTGTCCAACGGCGGAGTAGTCTGTATGTCAGGCTGCGATGGCGGATGAAGGGTTGCAACCAGTCAGGGGGTTCAGTCGTCTCGGTCTCCGTGCCACTGAACATAAACCTGCCTGGCCAAGATAATGGGTCTGTTGTTTGTACACTAACTTATCCATGTTAAACAAATCCACGCACAGGCGTCTCCAGAGACACCAGTAGTGAGAACCCACAATTAAGGCCCTGGAAACCCGCATACTCGATTCGAGTGTCAGCCATGATGACTCCATCTTAGGACGCATTTGACTCTTATACAGGTAGAGGATTGCGTCAATTGTGAGATACTTTCTGGAGCGATAGAATGATCCAACCATTTTTCAATCGATTTTAGCAACGGATTTGATGTAAGTCTTCTATTTCAAGTCTAAATTGAAGGTCAGTCACAGGAGCTTATCAAAGAAGGGGGCTTCCGCAAGGGAAGACCTATTCGTTTCAATTATACTTCTGTTTTATTTTTTCATTTTTCTTTATTTTCCTCCTAACTTTCTTCTCTTTTTTCCCGTTGTCATCTTCTTCTTCTTCTCTTCTACTACTACTACTACTACTACTACTACTACCACTACTATAACTATTAGTCCATATATTTCTATTTCAATTGTTTACGTACATGTAAATCTGATAAATCAATTTTTCATTGCATTTATTTATGCCTTCCCTCTGTATAATTCCTTCACTTTTTCATTTGATATCTGAAGCATTCATTATTCAACCAAATTTGCCATTCTCGCATTTCGTAATCTTATAAATATTAAAAACACGAAAAAGAAAATCACGAGCGGCTAACGTATCACGTGATCACTACGGCGGCCATGTTGAATATTGTAATTTTAGCAAACGATAAAAGTTCACGAAAAGATAGAAATCTGTATTTGCCTCAGATTTCTCGTGACTTTCATACAAGAAAATTATAAAAAGTGGAAATTAACGTTATATATTGTAGGGCTGGAGTATAGTATGGCAGATTGGTTCAATTACTTAGAGAAATACAATTAGACATGACTTAGAAACACAAAAAATACCATCACAATTATTAAAAACTGTTATTTAATGAAAAGTATATAAACATTCATACAAATTCTTATATATTATTATAAGTATTATGTCTCTATCTTCATGAAGTTAGTCAGCTGCTATGAGTAAGTAGTCCAAATGTAGGCTATATTTAAGTTAATTTTATTTCATGCAAAATGGTGTTAATAGGACTTAAGCCCTTCGTGAAAATTCAGATACCTCCGATTTCTGTCAGATTTAAAGAATAAAGAGTAAACATCAATTATCATATATCTTTCCAATTTCAATTTCCTTTGGTTA
Organism: Sepiola atlantica; assembly: GCA_963556195.1. Taxonomy (NCBI): domain Eukaryota; kingdom Metazoa; phylum Mollusca; class Cephalopoda; order Sepiida; family Sepiolidae; genus Sepiola; species Sepiola atlantica. The sequence continues at coordinate 192,838,691 of OY744522.1, forward strand.
TATGAAGAGGATTTTAGGGATCACAATATAGATACAAACTCTGATTTGAAAATTGAAATATAGTTATAGTTATTAGACACAAGTTAAGAAAGATTCTTTGAATTTCAATTTCTACTTAAGAACTTTTAAGCTTAAGTCTTAACGTTTAAAAATGTTTTGACTTGAAATCATTTAGTAGATTTTGATCAAAATTAATATATATATATATATATATATATACATATATATATCAATATATATATATATACATATATATATATACATATATATATCAATATATGTATATATATATATACATATATATGTACATATATATATACATATGCTTAAAATAAACATATACATATATATATATATATATATATATATATATATATATATATATATATATATATGGGAAAATGAAAAAGGAAAACCAAAAACTGGATGTTTTTTATGTGTACATCAACGTTTCGTCTTTATTTATAAGACTTCATCAGGATGATAAAATAGAGAAAAAATGTCATGCAAGTACAGATACATGTAGGGTAGACATATTGGGAAGAAAAATAGAATGAAATAGTGGGGACTGCAGGGTGGACGTCCGTGTTTGTTGGAAAAATCGAAATGAATGTTGAAAAGAATGAGTGGGGAAAAAATGGAAGGATGGGGTGAGCCAGGACTACTGTGGCTGGTGGTAAGAGAAAGAGGTGGGGGATGAGCAGGGGTAAAGTGGATGGCAGAGAGGGAGGTGAGGAAGAGGGGGGGAGGGAGGTGTTTGACCAGATGGCTGCGGTTCAAGATTGAAGGGGAAAAAGTAAGTTGGAATGTTTGTGTATGGGGGGTGTATGCAGGGAAAGGAGGATGGGTAGAGAGGGAGGGGGGCTGTGATTTTGGTGGATGGGCGAAAGTTATGGTCTCAGAGAGCGTTTTGAGAAAATGAGGGAATTTAAGAAGGAGTATGGGAGAAAATAATTGAGTGGGGGAGAGGGAGGATTTGTTGTGATAGGGTGTGAAATATTTGAAATAGTTGGAAAATGATAGCAATGAGTGAGGGATTGGGTGGGTGGGTGTAGGAGGGCGGTGATTGAAAGGGTGGGTATGGAATATTTGAAATAATTGGAACATGAGAAAGTTTATTTGGACTGCAGTATTAAAAGTGTGAGGAAAAAAAGTAAGGATAAAATGAGGATTCGAGGAGAAAAAAGAAAGGGAAAAGTAAATGGGAGAGTGTTATAGAGGTTGGAGATGAAAAAAGTTAACCATGATCAGGCAAGAGTCTTTGTTCTGTGAGGATGATCTTGCTTATTAAGGGTGATAGGTTAAAGAAACCATTACGTTGCTTGATGGTGGTGGAGGCGGTGATGGGGGCAGTTTCTAATAATCTTCGCCGAGATTTGTTGTGGATATATTTAGTGATTTTGGCTAGTTCAAATTTGAACGCATGACCGTGTTCTAGTGCATGGGAGAAAAGTGCACTAAGAGGGTTGTTGTTTTTTATGTCCCTTTTGTGTTCATTTAATCGTTTCTTTAATTCACGTTGTGTTTCTCCCACGTAAAATTGATGGCAATCTTTGCAAGGGACAGTATATAAGCCGGCATGGGATGTGGGTGTTTTTTGGAAATGTCTGGATGTGTTTAAAGTTTGTTTTATGGATTGAGATGTGGTTTGTACTGTTGGAATGCCTAGTTTGTTAAGCGTGTTGCATATGGATGTGTTATTGGAATGCGTGGGTAGGAGAAGGGGTCTGTCTATTAGAGAGGTGTTAGGAGTTTGATTTTTTTGTGTGGTGTTTCTGGAGAATATTTGGAAGGCTTTTTTCTTGGCATTTAATATAAAATGTGTGGGGTATTGCAATGTTTTTAGGGAATTAAAAATGTACTTTATTTCTTCATCTATGTGAGGGGGCTACATATTCTAAGGGCGCGTAGGAAGAAGCCTATAATTATACCTATTTTGATCTTGCTATGGTGGTGGGAGTAGAAATGTATGTAGTCATTTTTGTGAGTGTTTTTGCGGTGTACCTTGAATTCTAGTTTGTTGTTGGACTTAATTATAAGAGTATCAAGGAAGGGAATAGAGCCGTTTATTTCAGTCTCATGGGTAAATTTTATGGAGGGTTCTACTGTGTTGAGTTTATCTTTAACATGATTGATTTGTATGTCTGTGGGGAGGAAAATTAAAATATCATCTATGTATCTAAAGTATTCGATATTAGGGGGTAGTCTATATTCATCTCCAACCTCTATAACACTCTCCCATTTACTTTTCCCTTTCTTTTTTCTCCTCGAATCCTCATTTTATCCTTACTTTTTTTCCTCACACTTTTAATACTGCAGTCCAAATAAACTTTCTCATGTTCCAATTATTTCAAATATTCCATACCCACCCTTTCAATCACCGCCCTCCTCCACCCACCCCCCCAATCCCTCACTCATTGCTATCATTTTCCAACTATTTCAAATATTTCACACCCTATCACAACAAATCTTCCCTCTCCCCCACTCAACTATTTTCTCCCATACCCCTTCTTAAATTCCCTCATTTTCTCAAAACGCTCTCTGAGACCATAACTTTCGCCCATCCACCAAAATCACAGCCCCCCTCCCTCTCTACCCATCCTCCTTTCCCTGCATACACCCCCCATACACAAACATTCCAACTTACTTTTTCCCCTTCAATCTTGAACCGCAGCCATCTGGTCAAACACCTCCCTCCCCCCTCTTCCCCACCTCCCTCTCTGCCATCCACCTTACCCCTGCTCATCCTCCACCTCTTTCTCTTACCACCAGCCACAGTAGTTCTGGCTCACCCCATCCTTCCATTTTTTCCCCACTCATTCTTTTCAACATTCATTTCGATTTCTCCAACAAACACGGACGTCCACCCAGCAGTCCCCACTATTTCATTCTATTTTTCTTCCCAATATGTCTACCCTACATGTATCTGTACTTGCATGACATTTTTTCTCTATTTTATCATCCTGATGAAGTCTTATAAATAAAGACGAAACGTTGATGTACACATAAAAAACATCCAGTTTTTGGTTTTCCTTTTTCATTTTCCCATCACGTCGGATTACTTTCATCCTTCTCTTCCCATATATATATATATGTGTGTGTGTGTGTGTGTGTATTTCGGCAGCAAGTCATTTATTATACATATGTCGTTGAAGACCATGGAGTTTTCTTTCTTTGCTATCTTTCTGGTTAATTTCTCGACGCGGCGAGCGATTCGTTGGTTTTCCGGTTTCAGTTGGTGGATTATGGCGCCTAACGTTGTATATTGGGCCATTTCTCGAGCGCTTTCGGTCTCGCGACCGTCTTTAAGAGGCTGTGTCTTATTATTAGTGAAGAGCCGTACTTATGGTTTTATTTTTGCTTATATACAACGATACAATGTTAGGCGCCATAATCCACCAATTGACATCGGAAAACCAACGAATCGCTCACCGCTTCGAGAAATTAACCAGAAAGATAGCAAAGAAAGAAAACTCCGTGGTCTTCACCGACACATGTATAATATATATATATATATATATATATATATATATATATATATATATATATATATATATATATATATATAGATATAGATAACGTTAAGGAATAATATTAGGTACGAATCAAATTTTATTACAATTCAAAGTTCAGGCAAAGTACTTTAAAGTCCTTAACTACTGAGTTTTCAAAGAAAATCTTCTCCTCAGAGGACCATTACCGCAATGATATTACTGCAGGTAATAAAAATTAAACTTTGAAAAATATATAAAAAAATATATATAGAAAAATACATAAATGTATAAACCACATCAAATATATCGGGCCAAGTATTTTTCTATATATATTTTTTTATATTATTTTCTAAGTAGCTTTCGTAGCTTATTTTATTCTTTCACTTTATCTATTGCTATTAATGCTCTATCCAGTATATTGAGCTTTATTCTTATTCAGATGTCCACTAATTGAAGATATTAGTTGCCTCTTATATCTTTTCTTGTATTAACCTTATATTATATTAATATATATATATATATATATATATATATATATAATATATGAAACTAAAAGTATACTTTTAGAGGATATAGCCTATAGTGAAACAGTTTAAGCTCAATATACGAGATAGAGCAATTATAAAGATTAGTGGAAGAAGAGAGATAAATATGTACGGATGACAAACCCATTTCAATTTCGATTGTTCAATGCAAAGTGTACTCGGTAAAAACATGTTTAGTTTTCTTTGCTTAAGTCAAGACTTTTCAAAGATTAAAATCTTATCATCAGAGGATTTACACAGATAGATAACTTGGCAGTGGAAAAGCCAAAATTCAAAATTTAAAGTAATGGAGAGTAAGAATCTGCGTGTAAAAATATGGAGTCTGTCCAGTTTGTGAATGTCCGTAGATAAAGTGTCCGATGAAAGGAGATTTAAAGATGGAAAAAATAGTTTAAGGAAAGAAAAATAAACATGTTTTACCGGGTACACTTTGCATTGAACAATCGAAGTTGAAATAGATTTGTCATTCGTACATATTTATCTCTCTTCTTTCAACCATCTCTCTCTCTCTCTCTCTCTCTTTATCTATCTATCTATCTATCTATATATATATATATATATATATATATATATATATACTTATACTTCATCTTTACTTAAAATTTTATTATTAACATGCACAACTGAAACTCCCTTCTACAATAATAAGGGACACATTTATACACAAATTGATCGCGTCCCCATGGCTTCCGTACTCGGATAGACTTTCTGCAATTTGTAGATGTCCAACAATAGAAAACAAAATATTTAATACAATCACTAAACACTCCATTAATACCAGGTACGCGGACGATATCCTTATCCTAGCAGACAATCATGATGAATTAAAAAAAATACCACACATTTTTCAAACTAACTCGGTATAAACATTCACCTATGAACTAAGCGTCAATAAAAAAATCCGTTTCTAGACGTATTTATTAACAGTAACAATGAGGAATTCATCATCTCTCACTATAAAAAACTACCGCCATTATTTCTTGCCTTTTAAATTACAAAAATTAATGTTCCAACATATGCAAAATCGCAATTATAAAACATCCAGTAAACCGCGCAAAATTAATCTCTTCAACAAGAAAACTATTCGTCTAACAGCAAATTCTCAAATTACGATGTAGAGGAACAAGTCAAATTAACAGTTAGAAATAAAGATAACACTAATAACAATCAACTATACAATTTCGACTCCTCAACATATTCTACCGTAACCAGACGCACCCTAACTTTAAATTAGACAAACATAATAAATATAAGAGGCATTTTGCCTCTTTCTTTATGTTTAAAATTCTAAAGATGCTTTAAAAAATTAACTTTCCCAAATTTATATCTACCAGCGACCATGCGCGATTTAAGTTCAAATTTAAAAGAGACACTTACACCGTTAAGTCCACACCGGACGCCACTTCTACAAGACCAGGAAGGATTGTTACGAAAAAAAAATGGTTCATACCTTTATTTGTCTAAAGCTCTGACAAGGCCTGTTATATCAAGCAAAATTACTACATAAAAAAGTCAAGATGAAAAAGAAAAAAAAAAAATTTTTTATTTTGATTTTAATAAAAATATCTGCATTCTAACACATGGTTTTTTGAAGGCATATTATTTACCCGGATGTCAGCTTTTTAACATATGTATTTTACTTTTTTTTTTATTTGTTTATACAAATATTATTGGCTACCTATGTGCATACATATATCAGCTGCGATTTCTTTCGAAAATCAGCTTCCCCAGGCTACGTACAAATGCAAAATGCAACAGAACAGGAGAAGACAGCTTAACAATGTTTTTGGTTTTGGAGGGGGTAGGAAGAGAGAGAAAAATAATAAATTGCCCAATGTGGATAAATGCTTGGTCAATTTAATTTAAACATGTATGCACATATGTAGCCACTAATGTTTGTATAACACATTGTTTGTACTATAATACAGCTCTACTTATTATTGAGCACTATTTTATAAATACCTGAGTTTCATTGGATTAACATCTAGGAAACATAAACACATTAACTAACGGGTATATATATTAATTTCATACGTACATAAAAGTAATCCATGGACACGTGTTACTGGCTCACAGCCGTCATCAGCATGGCTTACTTAGACAAGGATCGAACCTTCGATATTGATGTCTATAGTTCAGCGTTTTACTATCGGATAAAGACGCCCTGTCTACAAATATGTACGATTTTTATCACCTAAATATTTAATATATATTTATGTAATTATTTTTATTGGTGATTGCAACGTTCATTGTTTGATTTTGCTCACTACTACTTCGATTATCTCACTTCCTAAGCGATTAAGATGCAGAAAATTGCATTATTTGTCGCCCTTAACTTTATATGGCGTATTTTTCGTTAATATATATATATATATATATTATTAATTTTTTACGTACATAAAAGTAATCCATGGACACGGGTTTATGGCTCACAACTGTCATCATATAAATATATGGGTATTTAAATATATATATATATGTATATATATATGTGTGTGTGTGTGTGTGTGTGTGTCTATATGTGTATGCATATTTTTCCTGTGAATTGGTTATATGCATTATATTGTTATATCAAATCCCGATAGAAGGATTAATTTTACTGAAAAGAAACTTCAAAAGGAGCTGTTAATTTTGCAATTTAATTCATTTTTAAAGTGAATTACTTCAGATGGAGTCTTTAACAGTTATACTTGTACATGTTTTCATTGAATTCAAATCTATTCGACACTTTTGGTGATTGAATGTACTCTATGAAACCTACTCGTTGGTTTGACTTTTATCTATTAACTCTAATATTATGAAAATGGTTCATTTTTAACTTTGAATTGAAACTCTTAACGTAACCCCCATCTTGCTGAATGAATGTTATACCTACATTTTTCTTTCATTTCCTCCTTGACTTGATATTTGATGTGAACTTTTTAACGATTCAAACTATGAATTAGTTACATCTTAGTTTCATTTTTGTATTTTCTTTTTAATATCATTCATTTTTTCTCTTTGATGTGTTGTAAGTTGTTTTTTGTTTTGATATCAAAGCGCTTTTATATATTTTTCATATATGTGTATAGTTTTATTAATAGATACTGTTAGGACAGATAACGAAAACGATTTACTTCCCTTGCATCATTTCGGAAAGTGAAGAGTCTTGCCGAGTGAAAAGTAAACAGACCGACGTCTTGAAACTGTGTATATTTCATCTCGCGTACAGCGGCAAAATAACTCAATATTTCATTCTGTGTTCATTTTTAATAAATCTGTTAAACGTTTCTGTTGAAAGTTCATCACTTTTGTTTACGAGTTATTAATTATTATAACCTAAAATACAAGGTTATAAAATATTTTGTAAAATGTTTAATTATTTTGTAAAATTATTTCTTTCTTTTCTTATTGTTTAATATTTTGATTCTTTTCTTATTATTTTTCAGGGTATATTTTTTCTTATAATTATAATTTTAATATTTATTTCGTTGCATATTCGCATGGTCACTATTATATATTTTTTTATTTTTAAATCATTTACACTTTTTCATTGTTTTTACTTTTAATTTAGTTGAATAGCTATTTACCATTATCATTAATTCATTTATCTTCTATTAGCATTTTTATTTTATAATTTATTTTTCAATTTATTTTATTTTGTATTTAAATATTTTATTTTGCTGTATCCTATATATTATTATTACTATTATCATAATGCATTTTACAAATGTAGTGAAATTGCATGATACGAGGAGTCTCGTTATTCTTAATCCATGGATTTTCAAAGAAAACATATTTTCCTCAGCGGATGTAATACGGTAATGTAAATATTACCGGTAACATCAAATTTTGAACATTTATACAACACTTTTTGGCTAAAAAGATAATAAAGTAAGGGAAATCACCGCCAACAAAAATAAAATCACCCGTAATATTTGCATTACCGATTTGTTATTTTCTGATGAAAATATTTTTCTTTGAAAATCCATGGATTAAGGATAACGAGACTTGTTGCTTCTGAACTTCTGATGTTTTAATAAATTCATTCTATTATCACGATAGATGATCATTTAAGGGAACATAATTTATCTCTAAATTCGCATTCAATGGTATATATATATATATATATATATATATATATATATATATATATATATATATATATATATATATATATATATATTTATTCTGGTACGGTTTCAAGCACGGAAGGTCTTACCCATCCGGCTCTCTTCAGCTTCTGTTGTCATCTGTATTGGAAATGTGAGGTCACATGACACTCTCGTTGGGACGCGTTATTTGCTCAGTGTGTTGTGTGTGTTTGTTTAAATTTAAATTTAGTGTAATAAGACCGTTGAGATTTAAAACACGAGGGAATTCAAGATTCAAGGGAATAAAAAATCAAAAATATATGAAAATATATATAAAAAAATATATATAAAAACATATATATAAAAACATTTCAATACTAAGAATATATATATATATATATATATATATATATATATATATATATATATATATATTTAAAACTTAGTATACATTTGTATTTATACAAACATTATTGGTTACATGTGGGCATACATGTTTCGGTTGTACTCTTCACAGAGAGTAAACCTCTTCAGACCAAAGAGTTCAGAGAAGTCTTTGGTCTGAAGAGGTTGACTCTCTGTGAAGAGTACAACCGAAACATGTATGCACATATATAACCAATAATGTTTGTATAAATAAAAATTATACTTATGAACAGCTCTACTCGTTATTGAGCACTTTTTATAAACACTTCAGTTTCAACGGATTTACATCTACAGAAACTAATACAATACATGTACTATATATATATATATATATATATATATATATATATATATATATATATATATATATGGGAAATGAAAAAGGAAAATAGACTTCTTCAGGATGATAGTTTGAAGAAAAATTTCACGCAAGTACATAGAAGTTTAGGGTTGACATGGTGGTGAGGTGAAGGGATATAGCAGCCGTAGCTACTATGAAACCTAGAGAGTCCAGGATGTGAGTGTCAATAGTCGAGAAGATTCAAATGAATATGAAAAAATTTAAATGGACAAGATAAAGACAGCTTTGAAATGGGGAGAGTTGAGAATATAATTGAAATAACCTTAGGATGGGAGAGGTTAAAGGGGTCTCATACTTTTGTTGTGGAGAGGTTTGGCATGGATTTTGAGAGGCTAAAGAATAGGAGGGAGGGGGGAAATTGTGTGTTACAAATTTGGGTAGTATTATGGTTGATGAGAAAAAGATTCGAAAAGGTAAAAGCAATTTTGAAAATAGGTGGGGGTGAGAATATAATTGAAATGGCCTTAGGATGGGAGTGGTTAAAGGGGGAGGGGGCTGAGATCTTTGTTGTGGTGAGGTTTGGCATGTATTTTGAGGGGCTAGGGAAAGAGGAGGGAGGAGGAAACTGTGTGTTAAAATTTGGGTAGTATTATGGTTGATGAGAAAAAGATTCGAAAAAGTAAAGACAACTTTGTAAATAGGTGGGGGTGAGAATATAGTTGAAATGGCCTTAGGGTGAGAGAGGTTAAAGGGGGGGGGCTGATACTTTTGTTGTGGTGAAGTGTTGCATGGATTTTGAGAGAGGGAGAGAGATAAAGCAAAAGTGAAAGTATAGGATGTAATCATCATCCCTTAATACACCTTAACGCCTTCCTTTGCTAAGGTAGACTCACGCACGCATCCATACATGCACATGAGACTCGCGACACAGACCTATAGATTTAAAATCGTAGGGATATATAGAGACACAAACGCATGCCCCAGTTCGTGTGAGACCTTAAAAAATCTCTAAATTAATTACCAATATTTCCCCCAACTTTTCTTCGCACGACATTCGCACATCGCCTCACTCAAAGTCATGCGTTCGACTCACGATCAATCTTTACTTGTTTCTCTTGCGTTATTTTGCAACACGGATTCACTTGCAAATTATAATGGCGTCTTCTTTCTCATTCTTCTGAAACTTTTCACAATTGTTGTTTAGCAAACACTTACATTCGTTGCCATACTAAGCAGAATAAAACTCATGAATTACTTTTTTGATATCATTTTATTCTTATTTGAATTCGCTTAAAGATATCTCGAAATGATCACCGTTTTTTTTAAAACATTCTATGGAAAAGACTGACACTAATATTTGCTGGGGAGGGTCCATTGAAACTTCTCACTATTTTCTTTCTTTTATAAATTAATAAAATATCACGAAGTCATACAATAGATGTGACTATAAAAAATCTATCCCCTTAATCGTATATATTCGTGGTTTCTTTCTGTACGTAACGATATAAATATATACATTGAATGCTGTTTCTTAACTTTAATACAAAATAAAATAAAAAATAACTTTTGTTAAACATAATTATCCTTTTTTTTTTAGCTAAGTTACATTTATATTCACGAAGTTTCGACTGTAGTACTATTCAGCCTTCTTCATGTTGTATTTTTCGTAGATAATAACATTCGCGGTTCAAAAACAAAGTATATTTCAAGAGATATCCTGCTACGTCGCCTGAAACTTCCTGTACGTCACATCCTAACACGTTAGTTCTAATTCTAATTTAAACTTCGTTGCTTTTCGTAGTGGACACTTTATTTAATCTGCTGGAATGGACCGATATCATTTCCTGTGTCGTGTATTTTTAGATATCGCGTATAAGTTACTGTATTCACCAGGGTTTGAACTCTTATCCTCTAAGTGACCTTCACTAAAAAATCACTGTGTAGCAATGTTTAATTATTCGTGCGTAAAATAGTGTTAAAAGCGGTATTTTTAACATAAGGTTAAATTAAGCAGAAGGATTGGTAAATTCCATTAGGAGTAAAAGCAGAAAGAGAGCTAGAGCTACGTGTCAGGATATGACGACATGGAGAGAAAGTCCTTAATGACACGTGGCGGAGAAGTGACTGAGTTTGGTAGTATTTTTCGATGTTCCGTTTTCACTCGTCTCTTTCCTGTGAAGAAGGCTATGGTAAGTGTACGTAATGTGTATCTTTGCAATTCTGTAAGCAATAGAACAGAAGCCATTGAGTTACGATTTTGTTGCTGTTTTCTTTCTTCTGACTCTTACCATGTTACATAACCAACAAATAAAGTAAACTTCTGCTGCTATAACTTCATTCGTTCTTCAATAAGAACTATGAAAGCATTGTAAAGTCTTAACGTCAAAGGTGTCACATATGTCCTCCGTGCTCTGTTTTTATCCTGTTAAGTATTCTAATTACAGAAGTTATCATTCTTATTATTCTTTTAATGCAAGATGCGGATACCGGAACGACGAAGCTAAAAATACAAACCATTCTTTTTCTTCGACCGTTTTGTTTTCTATTAAGATATTATCGCCAAAAATGTGCATTTGGTTGAGTTCATTTTCATTCCCCATTTCACGTAAGAGGCCTCACGCTCAGAAGTAGAGAGTTTCAGCTAATAAAAGACAGCAATAAGTGTGGTGTCACCAGCGAACTTCATATCAGTATGTAACTCATTGCTGAGTACCAGTGTTGTATTGCAGATTTTCCAGTTATTTCGTAACACATTAAACAAACGTTTAAGAAAAGATTAAGAAGTGGGGATGAGAGACAACTTTGACGTAACCCCGACAGTTACTTCAGACCAATTTGTAATGCGTCTGTTAACAACCATTGCACAATATTATTTAAATTTCTTTAAATTCACACAAAAGTGTATATCTCAATAGTGTATACGTTACTAAAACTCAAAATATAATATAATTATTTAATAAATGTTCCGAATTTGTTTCAAAAACATTTATATTCATATTTGTCCATTTTTCAAAAACACATTTTCTTTTGCTAATAAATTCAAAATGTTTTCTAAAAGTCTTTTTCGGTGAATTTCTTTCCAGCAAATTAAATAAAACTGGAACCGATAACATTCAAAAGTGTTCTCTTCGTTTTACGCATCATCCCTTTTTCCAAGGCAGATCAATGAAAACTGATTTTGGTTACATTCTTTAAATGGTAAATGCCAAAACTTATATTAAAAGAGACTCGAAAAAAATGATCTTATTTTCTTTCATAATGTCCTCCATTAATCCTTTGATTAAACGAATACGTACAATAAAGCACATGAATGAAGAAAAAAGTATTTTAACCAAACATTTCCCTTAGTCCTTGTTTCTTCAATTTTTCTTTTTACTCACTTTTTTCACGTAATTGAATAAAAGTCGTTTTAAGATGACTGATAATCATATTGGTCACAAGTTTCATCTCACTCTCTTTCTAATCAATAGATCTGGCTAAGGAGCCTATCTACTCCGATTTCTAAACCAATTAATCCTCCCCCCTTACCGATATTCATCCACGATTAACTAGCTCTGTCAACTGAAAGCAAATTGATTGAAAAACGCCAGTAACCCGTCAATCACTATTTCCCCTGTCAGTTCTATACATTTACGGCAGGAGTTTAGCTGTGAAAGAGCCACATTTAAGATGTGTTAAAGACAGAAAAATAGGAACAATGATAGGTGCATTGGTTTGTGTAATTTTTCTCTACGACGTAAGACAAGTGAACAACACATTGCACAGACTGTTAGTAGTTTTATGTAGAAGAAACGCGCAAACAAAATGAAAGATAATACATGGGTTTGAGTATGGTGAATGTATAAGAGACGAACTCAAATTTATCCCAGAGTTCATCGATTCTCTGCTGGTCCGACAACAGCGAAAGCAGGATCTATATCTTGTCTGTTTAGGAAAGAGTCAAGAACTGGAGTGTTCTGCTGATCACTTGATCCGTCTATTGCACCAAGAATATTCATCGCGCATGAATCTCGTTACACGCAGACGTGCTAGACGCGAACCTCGTAGAAGAGGCGATGATCACATAACCGCCAAGCCGAATCACAACTCACCACCTATAGAAAAGAGTTTCTTCAGGTAAGCTGCAGCAGGAGAAGGCCAGGAGATTGATTTATTGTCATAGGCTTTTTGAAACGCTTATTGTTTCGTTTATTTAAACAGCGGAAAAGAGCTTATCATCAACAGCCGTAATGATAATGAAAACATCGGAGTATATATAGAGATATATCCATGCATGCGTTAATTTATAAAAACTGATATATATATATATATATATATATATATATATATATATATATATATATATATATATATATATATATATATATATATGGTGAAAGGTGTACGATAAGTCATGAAAATGAAATGCCGTGGTAGGCAAAATGCGTGAAATAGGACAAACAGACAACAGGTTAAAATGCAGGAGAAAAACAAAAACAAGAGATTTGACCGGTTTCATTCGTATTAACGAACGAAACCGGTCAAATCTCTTGTTTTGGTTTTTCTCCTGCATTTTAACGTGTTTTCACCCCCCATATATATATATATATATATATATATATATATATATATATATATATATATATATATATATATATATATATATATATATACTAAGTCGCATATGTTGAAAAGAAATCAATAAAGTCTTGGATCGCGAAAGTATGATAGCTAAACTACCAAGATTTATATCTAAACTACATGTTACATATTTCAAAGACGTACCATGGTTCCATTGATATGGATTGCTCTCTTTCCGTTTACTATTGACTCTGGGACTTTCCCTAAAAAGCACGTTTAAGCGAATTTACCGGTATACGCTACTTTAAACTCTCTATTTCGATTTGAATAGACTCGAACGGTCTTTGTAAACGGGAAAAAGTTAATATACATGTCAATGAAACCATGGCACGTCTTTGCAATATGTAACATATAGTTTTGAAATATATATATGTATATATATATATATATATATATATATATATATAGAAGCGTTTATAACTCACCAGTATACAGGTAATAAAATAAAAGAAAATTTACATAATTCAGATTGATTTATATAGGACTCAATTTCTAAATTAAAAAATGCAACTCAATATTTGGTACTCTTATAGATGACGCACCATGTTTCCGTAAGTTCGCGTCGTCAACCTTCAAGCAGGTTACGGAAACGCCCGAGAATTGACGAGGCGAAAACTGCAAAACGCTAAATTGAAGACTGACAGCCGATAAATTACGAGGAAGAAAAACAAACTAAAATTCATATATAAAAATAAAGAACGAACAAACCATAGCTAAACAATTGTTAGTAATTAGATGTTTATGTTTTTTTAGGGTTTTTTTTGCTAAAGGAAATGGTTCCTTTAGCAAAAAAAAAAAAACTAAACAATTTTAAATAAAATTGTTCTTTATTTTGTGCACCGAAAAGTTTGATGAGGTGATTTGGTTTGCTTTGTTAAGCAATTTATTTTAAAACTTTTTTTCAATGATTTTTTTTTCCATTTTTTTTCTTTAAACTTTGTTTCACTGGTTTCTTTTTTTTTTACAGTTTCTTTTTCCAAAAACTCAATTAGTCCTTCAGGAAGATCACCGAGCTGACAGAGATAATAGAAATTCCTTTTTGTTTTAATTGAACGCGATTAATTTCTTCCAAAAGTTATCGGCTGCTTGGTTAATAGTTTCGTCAACTCTCGGGCAATTCCGTAACATAACCGAACGTTGACGACGCGAAGTCGCGGAAACAGGGTGCGTCAGCTATAAGTGTAACCAATATATAATATTAAAAATTTAAGAAACATCCAAACATCTATAAATAAATCGATTATTACATTCAACATTATATAATTCGTTGATTAAATTAATCGATGAAGACATTGAATAAAACATTTGAATCTTCGATCTTTTCACCGTTAATGGAGTCTTATCACCCGGCATTTCAATATTTCTACTTGATGTTCGAACTTTTAACTTTGTAAAAATTATGTTTTACATTGAACATCATTATTTGTTTCTTTTAACTAAATGTGACCGTTTGTTGTGTGGACATTTTCTCTGTGTTTTGCTTTTTATGTCTAACAATTTGAAATCTAAAATTCTCCATATGCAATTATTCTGAGATTTGCTCCGGATTGTCTATGAATTTGTCTTCTTTTCGACTTTCTGATGAAAGGATGTTGGAGTGAGCAGCCTATATTACATGTGTTTGCCTCCGACTCCTCTAGAAACATGTGTAAAAGTTATTTTCGTCCGAAATTGTTATTAAATCTATCTATCTATCTATCTATCTACTATCTATCTATCTATCTATCTATCTATCTATCTATCTATAGAGATAGATAGATAGTTAGTATCAACTCAATTACATCAGTAAAAGTGTAATATATTAATTACATAAAATACTATACAATAATTCGAGCAGCCATCGATACCCATTGTCTCGCATAGGCACGATGAAATCTGAACCATTGCGCTTAAAGTGTACCAGCTGTTCGCGTAAATCTGAAAAAAAACGGACTCCACGTGGTATTCTAGTAGTTCAATGGGCGATATATTTCGTTTTACTGTAAAACCGCAGTTATCGATGGCTGATCGAATAATATATATATATATATATATTTATATATATAATTTATATATATATATATATATATATATATATATATATATATACATAGAGAGAGAGAATGAGAGAGAGAGAGAGAGAATACATATTACATAGATGTGCACATACCTAGTGATTAACATATATATGACAAAGCCACCTTTTTTTTCATCCCGAGAAAAATGCCTTTTCCATATCTGGCGCCGTTTCTCCCGAACCTTTTGTCTTGTTTTTGTCCACGTCTTCCCTTTACGGATGACTCATACCCTCTAGAAATTGATCAGCCGACCACGGCCGGAGCATCGCACAATCAATAAATTTATCGCCATCCCAACCTTCGATGGAGGCGCGACTCAGCCAACTTTCGTCCGTTTTAATAGAGTCGATCGGATTCATTTCTTGATTAGACGTCTTGTTAATACAAATACACGTGGGAGATTAATACTATTTCGCTTGCTTTTCTTCTTCTTCTTCTTCTTTTTTTCTTTCTTCTTCTTCTTTTTTTTCTTTCTTTCTTTCTTTCTACTTCATCATCATCATCATCATCATTATTATTATTATCTTTATTATTATTATCGTTATTATTATCATTATTATTATTATCATTATCATTATTATTATTATTATTATTATTATCATTATTATTATTACTATTATTATTATTATTATTATTATCATCATCATTATCATTATAATAATAATAATAATAATTATTATTATTATCATCATCATTATAATAATAATAATAATTATTATCATCATCATCATCATCATCATCATCATCATCATCATTATTATTATTATCATTATTATTATCATTATTATTATTATTTGTTAAACAGGTTATCGTCAGTGATTGCTCACCGACGTTATTCCCTGGAGTCTGAGTGACAACACGACCCCTCCCATATTCTAGTATTCTTCACCTATTTTCGATAACCTAACGGTATCGCAACAGCCTCTTACCATTGATTTCTAGCTGGTAAGGACCATTGATCTTCTCTGGGATTTGGGTGGCAATAAGCCTCCTCAAGGTCCCATATTTACTTACTTAGCGTTCTCATCACAGATCATTATCAGTGATGATTCGTTGGTAAAATAAATATGTGGTTTTCTCTAAGGAATGAGTGACAGCGAGTCTCCCCAGAGGTCCACTACTCTCCGCTCCTTTCCATCACGATTAAAGCTGACTTGTTCTCGCCTCAGGCGTTTATCAATGATTTCTCGTTCGTAAAAGCCTGTCGAGTTTTCTTCAACTTGAGTAACAATAAGTCACCTTATAATACTAGTACTAACCGTTCTCTTTCATGTCGCATCTCATTTTATTCCTTTTTTCTTTTTCAATTGTGTGTCCGTGTTGTGTCTGTGTCATTTGACAGCATGTTAAAGATGCGGTCACTTGTAGAGTTCCCAGTGGACTACCTTCTCAACCTATGTATGCTTTTATATTCCCTTTGAGCAAGTTTGCTGAATTCATTCATGCATTTCGTCTCTTCGTCCACTATGTCTATAATTACCGTTTCCCTATCATAGCCTTTATGTAGTATGTTCTAATCGTGTTTCGTGAAGCTGTCAGTTACGATTTTGTTTATCTGTTCGCGTGTCTTTTCTGCAGTAATGCCCATATGTTTTTGTTCTTTATTTCTTTTGTCGGTCTTATAAATCGTCCATGTAGCACTTTCTCTTCCTATTTGGCTTTAATCGCCCTTTTGTTTATCGTTTCATTGTGCATGGTATTGTTCACCTTGCCGTTGCTTTGGGAGGCTGTAATCAGCCTTTTTCTATTTTGTGTTATATTTGTTAATCCATTGTATTACATAACCCACACAGTTTTCAATATCATCAGTCCTCTTCATTATTCTTTCCCCTTTACATTAAGATCATACTGATCAGTCAATATGATCTTTCAAGTTTCCTGTTCATATTATTCAGATTCCTAAATTCTTCTTTGCCCAGTTAATGAAGGGCCAAGAGAATCCTTCTAAGGATATTACTCAACTATTTATTCGTTTTATTAGTTTTCTATTATATACATTAATTTCAATGAGTTTTCTTGTTATTCTCAGTTCCAACTTTCTAACCATCCCCGTCATCCTTCTATTGTAACATAGCGGACGAATCTTCGCCAAATACACAAATATGGCGATACGAGTCGATCAGTTTGGTTTGATGCTGATCGTAGTAAGATTTGTCGTATAACGTATTTTTGCGAAGTCGTCAGAAATTTGTAGCAGTCTGAACATACGTGTTGATAACGGCTATATAATAATCACACATTATCCTTTCGGGGTTTTAATATTTAACATCGTTTTGACCCTTAAATGCTTGTTGTTTCAAATATGCCATATTCCATCAAAATACCTATTTTATATAATATTCAACGAAAATTTGTAAAACTGCAACTTGTTTCTTATCTGCAACTAGCCTGTTTCAAAGTGTGAATAGGTATTAGTATGATGTTGCATCAACATACCCGCTAAATAGGTAATCAGTATTTTCGAGGATACGTTTTCTCTAAACTGCTATAAAAAGTAAAGCATTTAAGGGTTAGGTTTTTGTAATATCGCTGCAAAAAATTACCCAATATGTATTTTATTCCAACACTCAATCCCTATGAGTGGGAGGATAAGTCCTCCAAAAACACGTCTGCCTCGTATCGCAGATCTAATAAAAGAGACTTTCACTGTTATCTAAGCGACGTCGCTCTCATCATATTATATTATTCGGGTACAATTTTCTTTTTTATTTAAAAAATGAACATTTAATAATTTTTATTTTATGTTTTAAAATATGATTAATATCTAGGCATGTTTATTTATCATAGTTGGTTTTAAAAAGCTTCAACAATGACCTGTGGTACGTAATCATCTAAGGACGCATTTGTCTAGAAACGCAAATGTCAATGTACGCAATTATCTCTGGTAGATAATTATCATGGCCAGAGATATTCTCTATACAACTGTCTATCTCTTAGACTCTCGAATAAGGAAGGAACATCTTCAAATTACAAATTATAATTTTACGTTTTCACTCACCGATGCGTGTATATAAACGATTACAAACCCGTCGCGAACACATGTTCTGCATCGTCAGTTAACAAAACCACTCTGACGCCGATGTTAATTTATTAAAAAAATGCTTGATTAAAATGACAACAGACACAGAAAAAAAGAGACTGGTTACTTGCATACGCGTGTGTGAGAGAGACATATACGGATAACTCGTCTAGCTACATTGCCCCCCCCCACTCCCATTGGTGATGGCATCTTCTCTGCTTGAAGTGTCACTAGAAAAAAGATAGAAAATATCCGCCCGGAAGTCATGTGATTTCGTTGACTTCCGTTATCAGGTCACCTCTAACACTTTGGTGGGACTCAAATTTTAAAATTTTCAATTCAAACAACAGTTTATGTTACATTTAGCGCATAGCTTCAATAGTTTATAAATGTTTTCACTTTCGCATTATGTTTTTACTAATGGTCAACCCAGACTTTTTTTTACTAAAGGGTCCAATGGTTTCAGAGTTTTTCAAAGGCCGTTTTGAACAACAGCTAAAAACAATACAATTCGTACGAACCAATATGAGTTCACCAGACCACATTTCGAAAGAAATACCGCGCACGCTAAAGTATTTAATAAAAGAAATATGCACGTAGCAAAACACTTTTTCGGATAAAAGATTCATACGAAAACACAAAAAAATACATGGAAAACAAGAAAAGTAGCACCAACTTAAACTAACGAATGACGTCATTGCTTCGAAGAATAACTTATATCTTATGAATCAGCAGGTTACGTCTCTTTGACTATTTAGTCCTCTTGTTGGTATTCGCGTCCCCGAATCTTAGAATCAGTTACTCACAGGTGAGACCACGTGAAGGTGGTGAACGTTCATAGTGGAATCTATGCGCTCGAACACGGAATTGCACAGCCATAGAACATATATTCCGGATAGTATTATTATTTGTTGAAGTTTAACTTTTGCAACTTGATAAGAAATACAAACAAGTCGTGTCATGTTATTACATATATTATATACGTATATAAATGATATAAGTATATAAAGGACATACTTGATTATCAGTAAAACGAATTTAGTCTTCTGGGTGGAAGACACTGCGTTTCTGAATATTAGTATATATTTTTCGTTTGTGTTTCCGCGTTTTTTATATATGCGTAGATAAAGATATATGTAAAAGAAAATGATGAACACAAAGACAGAAGTCTACGTGTGGCCTGGTGATTTGTAAATTCTATAAGCCATTTTTTTCCTTTTAACTTCTATTTTTAATTCTTTTATTCCAGATTTGGAAACCTTACTCCTTGGGTGATCTTTTCTGGAGTAAATGACGATACGTATCGCATAGGAATAAAAAACGACGCCCGGGATTCTTAAGATACGCCAATTCAATCTACGCGCTTAGCGATGTAAATTACATTTCAAACTTAAGTGTGACAGATTGAAGGACCTACCACCGTATCGAAGGAGACTATTATACAAATAGGTGGGCGTACCTACAAATGTAATTTATCACTTAAATGTGATATACCTAAGTCAGACTTAGATGTAATAGATCAAAGTTTATACGTAATCGTGACAGAACAAAAATGTTTTTTTAAACTTAGGACTGACAGACCGAAATACATTATATAAAAAAAATTAAATGTGACAGACTATAGAACATTATCTTTTAATATTAATCGTGACAGACTAAAACAAATTATATTTCAAACATAAGCATGACAGTACAGAGCAACTAGTATTTGAAACATAAGCATGACAGAACAGAGCAACTCATATTTCAAACTCAAATATGACAGAACAGAGCAACTCATATTTCAAACATAAGCATGACAGAACAGAGCAACTCATATTTAAAACATAAGCATGACAGAACAGAGCAACTCATATTTCAAACTCAAGCATGACAGAACAGAGCAACTCATATTTCAAACATAAGCATGACAGAACAGAGCAACTCCTATTTCAAACGTAAGCATGACAGAACAGAGCAACTCCTATTTCAAACTCAAGCATGACAGAACAGAGCAACTCATATTTCAAACATAAGCATGACAGAACAGAGCAACTCCTATTTCAAACATAAGCATGACAGAACAGAGCAACTCATATTTCAAACATAAGCATGACAGAACAGAGCAACTCCTATTTAAAACAAAAGCATGAGAGAACAGAGAAACTCATATTTGAAACATAAGCATGACAGAAAAGAGCAACTTTTTTTTATAACATAAGCATGACAGAACAGAGCAACTTTTTTTTATAACATAAGCATGACAGAACAGAGCAACTCCTATTTCAAACTCAAGCATGACAGAACAGAGCAACTGCTATTTCAAACATAAGCATGACAGAACAGAGCAACTCATATTTCAAACATAAGCATGACAGAACAGAGCAACTCCTATTTCAAACAAAAGCATGAGAGAACAGAGCAACTCGTATTTGAAACATAAGCATGACAGAAAAGAGCAACTTTTTTTATAACATAAGCATGACAGAACAGAGCAACTCCTATTTCAAACATAAGCATGACAGTACAGAGCAACTCATATTTGAAACATAAGCATGACAGAACAGAGCAACTCATATTTCAAGCAAAAGCATGAGAAAACAGAGCAACTCATATTTCACACAACAGCATGACAGCACAGAGCAACTCATATTTGAAACGTGAGCATGACAGTACAGAGCCACTCATATTTCAAACATAAGCATGACAGAACAGAGCAACTTTTATTTCAAACCCAAGCATGACAGAACAGAGCAACTCATATTTCAAACATAAGCATGACAGAAGCGAGCAACTCCTATTTCAAACATAAGCATGACAGAACAGAGCAACTCATATTTCATCATAAGCATGACAGAACAGTGCAACTCCTATTTCAAACATAAGCATGACAGAACAGAGCAACTCATATTTCAAAAATAAGCATGACAGAACAGAGCAACTCATATTTGAAACATAAGCATGACAGAACAGAGCAACTCCTATTTCAAACATAAGCATGACAACACAGAGTAACTCATATTTCAAACATAAGCATGACAGAACAGAGCAACTCATATATCAAACATAAGCATGACAGAACAGAGCAACTCATATTTCAAACATAAGCATGACAGAACAGAGCAACTCCTATTTCAAACATACGCATAACAGAAAAGAGCAACTCATATTTCAAACATAAGCATGACAGAACAGAGCAATTCCTATTTCAAACATTAGCATGACAGAACAGAGCAACTCCTATTTCAAACATAAGCATGACAGAACAGAGCAACCCATATTTACAACATAAGCATGACAGAACAGAGCAACTCCTATTTCAAACATAAGCATGACAACACAGAGTAACTCATATTTCAAACATAAGCATGACAGAACAGAGCAACTCATATATCAAACATAAGCATGACAGAACAGAGCAACTCATATTTCAAACATAAGCATGACAGAACAGAGCAACTCCTATTTCAAACATACGCATAACAGAAAAGAGCAACTCATATTTCAAACATAAGCATGGCAGAACAGAGCAACTCCTATTTCAAACATTAGCATGACAGAACAGAGCAACTCCTATTTCAAACATAAGCATGACAGAACAGAGCAACCCATATTTACAACATAAGCATAACAGAACAGAGCAACTCATATTTCAAACACAAGCATGACAGTACAGAGCAACTAGTATTTGAAACATAAGCATGACAGAACAGAGCAACTCCTATTTCAAACTCAAGCATGACAGAACAGAGCAACTCCTATTTCAAACATAAGCATGACAGAACAAAGCAACTCATATTTGAAACATAAGCATGCAGAACAGAGCAACTCATATTTCAAACATAAGCATGACAGAACAGAGCAACTCATATTTCAAACATAAGCATGACAGAACAGTGTAACTCTTATTTCAAACATAAGCATGACAGTACAAAGCAACTCCTATTTCAAACATAAGCATGGCAGAACAGAGCAACTCATATTTCAAACATAAGCATGACAGAACAGAGCAACTCATATTTCAAACTTAAGCATGACAGTACAGAGCAACTCATATTTCAAACATAAGCATGACAGAACAGAGCAACTCCTATTTCAAACATAAGCATGACAGAAAAGAGCAACTCCTATTTATAACATAAGCATGACAGAACAGAGCAACTCATTTCAAACATAAGCATGACAGAACAGAGCAACTCCTATTTATAACATAAGCATGACAGAACAGAGCAACTCCTATTTATAACATAAGCATGACAGAACAGAGGAACTCATATTTCAAACATAAGCATGACAGAACAGAGCAACTCATATTTCAAACATAAGCATGACAGTACAGAGCAACTCCTATTTCAAACATAAGCATGACAGAAAAGAGCAACTCTTATTTCAAACATAAGCATGACAGAACAGAGCAACTCATATTTCAAACATAAGCATGGCAGTACAGAACAACTCATATTTTAAACATAAGCATGATAGAACAGAGCAACTCCTCTTTCAAACATAAGCATGACAGAACAGAGCAACTCATATTTCAAACATAAGCATGACAGTACAGAGCAACTCATATTTCAAACATAAGCATGACAGAACAGAGCAACTCATATTTCAAACATAAGCATGACAGAACAAAGCAACTCATATTTCAAACATAAGCATGACAGAACAGACCAACTCCTATTTTAAACATTAGCATGACAGTACAGAGCAACTCATATTTCAAACATAAGCATGACAGAACATAGCAACTCATATTTCAAACATAAGCATGACAGAACAGAGCAACTCCTATTTCAAACATAAGCATGACAGTACAGAGCAACTCATATTTGAAACATAAGCATGACAGAACAGAGCAACTCATATTTCAAGCAAAAGCATGAGAAAACAGAGCAACTCATATTTCACACACAAGCATGACAGAACAGAGCAACTCATATTTCAAACGTAAGCATGACAGAACAGAGCAACTCATATTTCAAACATAAGCATGATAGTACAGAGCAACTCATTTTTCAAACATAAGCATGACAGAACAGAGCAACTCCTATTTCAAACATAAGCATGACAGAACAGAGCAACTCATATTTCATCATAAGCATGACAGAACAGTGCAACTCCTATTTAAAACATAAGCATGACAGAACAGAGCAACTCATATTTCAAACATAAGCATGACAGAACAGAGCAACTCATATTTCAAACATAAACATGACAGTACAGAGCAACTCATATTTCAAACAAAAGCATGAGAGAACAGAGCAACTCATATTTCAAACATAAGCATGACAGAACAGAGCAACTCCTATTTCAAACATAAGCATGACCGAACAGAGCAACTCCTATTTCAAACATAAGCATGACAGAACAGAGCAACTCCTATTTCAAACATAAGCATGACAGAACAGAGCAACTCCTATTTCAAACATTAGCATGACAGAACAGAGCAACTCATATTTCAAACATAAGCATGACAGTACAGAGCAACTCATATTTTAAACATAAGCATAACAGAAAAGAGCAACTCATATTTCAAACATAAGCATGACAGAACAGAGCAACTCTTATTTCAAACATAAGCATGACAGTACAGAACAACTCATATTTCAAACATAAGCATGATAGAACAGAGCAACTCCTTGTTCAAACATAAGCATGACAGAACAGAGAAACTCATATTGTAAACATAAGCATGACAGTACAGAGCAACTCATATTTCAAACATAAGCATGACAGAACATAGCAACTCATATTTCAAACCTGAGTGTGCCAATGGACATACAGAGCTTCGTTTAGAAACGCATAGACGCGTGTTCCAATAATATTTTACACATACTCGTGACAGATTTAAGTAGATGCAATTTTAACTGGAAGCGTGTCAGACTGACAATAATTATATTTTAAAGTCAGGCGACCGACAGACAGAACCATTTTTGAGATACTTCGACGTATCTAAATTTAGACACACCTATTTAGTCTACGCATTTTGCGATGTAAATCTTAGTTCAATCTTATTTCAATGTGACAAACCATCGGACCGACAGACAGACGGACAGAGGCTCTTTTAAGGATGGGTGGGCGCATCTAGAAATGATATATCAAACTGAAACGTGACAGATCAAATTTGAAACACAAATGTTACAGACCAGAGAAAATCTCATTCGATCCTTGTTTCACGATTCAAATGCTATTTAAATAATGAAGCATTTCCGACCGACAACACCCCTCGTTGAATTTCGACGACGCGTCTAAAAGCAGCGTCTATTTGATTAAGCAGATCGGAGCTCCATTGGGAGGAAGGAAGTGCGCATACGTGATCTATTTCGATGTCAGAGGCACAACTTCGAAACGGGGGTCATTTGTGCTTCCATTTTTAACAAACTGTTTTTTATACTTCTATTTAAATTTCTATTATTTCACGATAGGAAAGTTGGAATGAAAATCAAGTAATGTATCAATTTTCGCTAGAATACAAAAACGAACACACACAGACACAAAGACCTGGAGTGAGTCTATAGTTAATTTTGGCGGGAAAATTTAAATACGAAACTTTATTTATTTAGTATTATGAACATTTAAGTATATTAGTACTAGTGTTAAAATTAATCCTGTTAATAACCGGTATTTACCTGATTTACATTATTCCACTGAAGATGGACCCAGATGGGTCAGAAAATACTTTGGACCTAAAAGAAAATTACGGCAGATTCATCAGCCAATTCTCATCCGAGATTAGGACTTTAATCCGGAAAATGGATGGGATCCATACAAAAATATCCAGACATGAGTTGTCGGTTATTTTTAATATACAGGGTGTTTCAAAAGTCTTGGGAACATAACGATTTTTAATAACTCAAAAACTATTAGGAGTTGAAAAATGAAATTAGTACCGTTGGAAAGGTTAAAGTTTCAAGTTTTGTGGGGAATCTTCAAAGTTGCTCAATATGAGCACCATTCGTCACACGGCAGACATCTAGTCGATAGTCCATTACCTGCCAAACGCGTTCCAGCATCTTGACGTCAATGGTTCCCACAACTGTCGTTACTCGAGCCTTTAGTTCGTCAATATCTCTTGGAAGGGGCGGCACATAGACTTGTTGCTTGACAAAGCCCCAAAGGAAAAAGTCACACGGGGTAAGATCTGGAGACCTAGGAGGCCAGGGCATGAGAACGTCATCACCTCGTCCAGATCTCCCAATCCATCTACCAGGCAGCCTTGTGTTAAGAAACTGCCTTACTCTAAGACTCCAGTGTGGTGGTGCACCATCTTGTTGAAAAATGAAGTCATCAGATTCTGCTTGTTCCAACTGAGCCATTAACCAGTCTTCCAGCATGTTGAGATAGGATTCACCAGTGATAGTTGTCTCTTCAAAGAAGAACGGTCCATAGACACCTTTCTTGGAAATTGCACAAAACACGTTCACTTTTGGTGAATCTCGCTCGTGCTCAAGAAGTTCATGAGGATTCTCAGTACCCCATATGCGAGTGTTATGCTTGTTAACTTTGCCATTCAGATGGAAGGTCGCCTCATCGCTAAAAACAAGCCGGTCATCAAAGCCGTTATCTTCCAACTTCTCTTGCATTGCAATGCAAAAGTCACGGCGAAGTGGCTTATCAGTGTCCTTCAAATTTTGGACCAACTTGAGCTTGTAAGGTACCATTTGCAGTCGTTTCCTTAAGACACGCCAGACAGTTGCTGGAGCAAGCTGAAGTTCCCTGCTGGCTCTTCTCGCTGATTTACGGGGGCTCCGCTGAAAGGCTGTCCGAACTTGCTCAACTGCATCTTCTGAAGTTGAAGGGCGACCTGTTCGCTTACTTGGGCACAAACACCCATCTTTCACAAATTTAGCATGCCATCTGACAATGGATTTCCTTTCAGGGGCTTCTTTTTTAAATTTCCTGCGAAATGCACGCTGAACACATGTCCACGATTCAGTCTTTGCAAATTGGAGGACGCAAAATGCCTTGTCTTGTTTAGAGAACGCCATTACTGCACCTGGAAAGATAACACGAAAATCATTAGTATGACCAAAAACTTGATTAAGTAAGCTTTAAAATGGCACCAGTTTCATTTTTCTACCTGGAATAGTTCATAAGATATACGCATTTGTAATGTTCCCAAGACTTTTGAAACACCCTGTATATATATATATATATATATATATATATATATATATATATTGATTTTGTTATTGTTTCATTCGATAAAGATAGCTGAAAGTATTCATCTATCTTACGGTGATGTATTTCCTAAATGCTAGAGAAGAGTTATTTCCATTACACTGTGTTTCGCCCCTATATAGGGATCGTATATATATATATATATATATATATATATATATATATATATATATGTATATATGTATGTATGAACATTTTTTCGTGGTACAGAATGTTATCAAGTTTTTAAATAGGATGAACGGAGTCATAGCGAGTAAAGGACAATATCACAAAAAAAGAGAGGAATTTTATAGTAATATATATAATTGTCGGAAGACATTCGATTAAAAACTTTTAAAAAGAATAAAAAAGATCGACTAAAATTAACAAACTAAATCCCAAGGTACCTTTCAACCGACACATTTTCAAGGGAATCGTCGGCGAATATCGCTTAACAACGGGGAAAACAGTAACGTGGAGAGAAAAAACAAAAAACAAAAAAATCAACAAAAAAAAAACAGGGAGATTGAATATCGCCATTATAAACCGACAAGGAATATATGGACGTAAAAGGAAAATTATTTATTTTATTTTATTTTTAGAAGTCTCTAAATAAGTCCAATTTGTGAGACAACTCTTTTTGCCTACAGAGCGATGGCTTTCGCATTGTTACACTCACGGCCTCCAAAACATTGAGATGGTTTTTGGAACGCGCTTTGTGTACAATGCGAAAACATCCATCGGAGTACGCCTTACCGCATTTTTTATTATCATACAAGTGCTGTCCAATGGGTGACTCGTGGACTTGTGTGCGCCCGGATGTGCTCTGTAAACGCCCGGATGTTATTTGTAGAAACCCGGATGCTTCCGTCGATATACTCCTCTTTACGACATGTGATCTGCGAAAACATGCAGGGATATGCTGGGCCACTCTGACTTCCAAGCGCTGAAGAGTACGACCTACATAGTCAGCTTCACACTGACATTTGAATTTATATATTATCAAACTTTTCTGTAGTGTTAGAAGTAAATCTTTTTGAAAGACTGGGAAGGCAGTTCTGGTGCCAAACACCACACGGGGCTGTACTGCATAAAAACAACGAGATATAACCGATGAAATTTTATCCGAAAAATCTTTATTGATAGAACGAATAAAAGGAAGTTTCAAATAAACAGGACATTTGGGTGGACCAAAGAAAATGTTGGCATTAAATTTCGCAAGTTTTCGATCAATACATTTGGAAATTAGACCCTCAGGGAAACCATTGTTAGTAAGAATATCAGTTATCTTTCTAAGTTTAGCTGCAAGTTTTCTAGCAGTGCAAATCATAAGTGCGCTGTAAACAAGTGTTTTGACCAAACTAGTCTTTCTACTCATGGGAACAAAACAATCCTAACTGATATACAGGCCCGTAAACGTCGGTTTCCTATATATAGTTGTGGTGAATTCGTTCCCCGTCCTTTCCACTAAAACGTCCAGAAATGGTAAAGAGTCATTCTGCACTTCTTCCATAGTGAACTGTAGTGTTGGGTGGAACGTATTCAATTTCAGGAAAAATTCACTTGCCTCGTTACGGGACTCAAAAATGGCAAAAGTATCGTCCACGTAACGCCAATAACGAAAGGGTCTAGTAACCCGAGAAAACAGTAAGGATTCCTGAAAACCGCGGAAAATATTCGCTAGGATAGCACCCAAAGGACTACCCATCGCCACCCCATCAATCTGCTGATACATTATATTGTTAAAACTCAAACTGACCGACCTAGTGGCCAGCTCCATGAGTTCCAGAAAAGTGCTTTCTAGAAAGGCGGGAGGGGTTAATGTGCTACGATAAAGCATGTCAGCACATATTTCAATGGTTTCATTCAGGGGTACATTAGTGAACAAGCTGGTAACGTCAAATGAACATAGAAAGTTTGTATGCGAATCACATTCCAAATCGTAAATAAATGAAGCGAAACGGAAAAATCAGCAATACAATTAACTGAAAACCTCTGTAAGACAGGATCAAGGATATTTGCAAGCACTTTGGCTAGCTCATGCTGAGGAGAACCAATCATAGACAGAATGGGTCTCAATGGAACTCCCTCCTTATGAATCTTAGGTAGCCCGTACATTCTGGGTCGTTGAGAACCCACATGGCGGATCCTGTCATAGGTATCCTTATCAATAAATGTATTTCTATGTAACTGTAAAAAACGTTTTTGAAGCTTTACTTCAGTACTTAAGGTATTGTCAATTGACACATCACCAAGCTTTTTAAATTTTGTTTGTATCACATAAAATGCTCAACATTTTATCAGTGCAGTCATTAGTATCAAGAATGACTACACCGGCACCCTTATCCGGTTTGGAAATGTAGATCTCGTTATTTTCCTTCAGAAGTTTGGCCACCTGGTAGTGGATCTTACTCCAGGCAAACTTCCGAGAATTGATAGGAGAATTAGCGAACTTATATGCTAGTTCAGCTAATCTTGCCTTCATATAAAAAAGATCATCGTTAGACCTCGGCTCATGATAGTTAAGTTCAGACTGTAATATTTCAAATTCGGCAATTATACTTTCTTTATCAATCCCAAGAGGGAGAATACCCACATCCAACCCTCTGGCAAGTACAGCTTTCTCCGTGTGAGAGAGTGGCGTCGGAGAAGTTCAACATATGTTGATCAACATCAATCCCTGTACCATACCTCGCTCGAATAAGCGCGTCAAGGTAATGCTGGTTCTGGATGCCGTGACTGTGACCATTCGAAAGCCATCGCTCTGTAGGCAAAAAGAGTTGTCTCACAAATTGGACTTATTTAGAGACTTCTAAAAGAAAAAATACACTTTGCCTATTACATCCATATATTCCTTTTCGGTGTATAATGGCGATATTCAATCTCCCTGTTTTTTGTTTTTTCTCTCCACGTTACTTTTTTCTCCGTTTTTAAGCGATATTCGCCGACGTTTCCCTTGAAAATGTGTCGGTTGAAAGGTACCTTTGGATTTAGTTTGTTAATTTTTTAAATCTTTTGTTAATACCTTTTAAAAGTTTTTAATCGAATGTCTGCCGACGATTAAATATATTACTATAATTTTCCTCTCTTTTTTTTCTTGTGATATATATATATATATATATATATATACATATATATATATATATATATATATATATATATATATATATATATATATATATATATAGTCTCGGAAGTTCTTTTAACCTTCAAAACTGGGGAAAAAAAAAATTTGTTGAAAGATTTTAGTCTAGTAAGTCAATCAATCTACTGCAATCACTATTTTAGTTTACTTCCAAGAATATACTCTAATATAAATATATTTTTATATATGTTTTTATATATAAGGGATCGTCAGTTGTTTACCATGAAAACTGTTTCGGGATTTTAAAAACAAAACAGTATTACTTTATCATGGCATCCCAGCAGTGTTGATCAGACACCACCTCCCTATTTAATAATTATTTTTTAATTTAAAAAGTTTACAAATATTTAATTTAGTTTTGCCTCCAGATTTGTTTTTCTAAAGTATTAAACTATAGTTTCCTTACCTGTGTTGTTCCTTTCAAAGTGGGTATTTACTATTTTACAGAACATCTATTTTATAGAGTTAGATGATTCCATTATAATAACCCCCCTTTTTTCCCTTGGTTATTTTCTTTGTCTACAAATGTTTTAAAATTAAAAATATATATTTATAAAAATATTTCATATATACATATATATATATACATTTATTTATTTATTTTATCATGGACTATTTACATATGTTATACATTTTTATAGTAGAGTTTTGGATTTCTTTTATCAATTTCTTTTGATTTATTTCATATAATTTAAAAGCGTCAGGATAGCGTGTTATTGCCTTATTTAACTGTCTAAATATTTTATTTTTATCTCCACCTTGTTTAAGCATTCTTATTACTAATGAAGTGACTGGAGGTATAAAATCCATTAACCTTAAAGTAACGCGGGCTATTCTTAGAAATTCGGACATTATACTCCCATAAAATATATACATAGGACAGGTACTACTTTTATGCGGCATACGAACGATATGAAAGGGAAAAGAATTTCTTTTATCAAACATTTTATAAATAAATCTACCATCCTCAATTTTTATATCTAAATCTAGAAAGGTAGCATGTATTCCTGTATGTTCACAATTTAATTGTAATTCCCTAGGATATATTAAATGTTTAGTATTTTCAAACTCCTCTCTATCATTTATACAGACCAGGTCATCAATAAACCTTCTGCAGCCATGGTAACTATACGTTCTAGATATATCATTTTTTATTAATGCTGACATATATATGTATTCATATCTATGTAAATAGAGATTTGCCCAAAAGGGGGCAGGGTCCAAACCCATAGGAATACCTATTGTTTGTATTAGTGTATTATTTCCTATTTTAAAATAACTTTCTTTAATCAGGTGACTTATAAGTATTTTAAGGCCATTTTTTGAAGTACTAGTTTTACTGTTTTTAGTCTTACACCAAAAGGCTTTAGATTTTGAAAATTCTATGTATTTACCTTTACCTCCGGCAAAAGCTAAATCTATAATGTTACCTAATTCTTTAATTAGTTCATTATGTGGTATTTTAGTATATAAGGTACTAAAATCATATGTAGAAATTGACTTGGCCTTTTTACGGGAATTTATATGATCTAGTTTTTCTTTTATTGGATATGAATTATTTACTACCCAAAATAGGTTTATATTACTATAGAACTTTCTTTTATTATGAAAATTATTTATCTGATTAATTATTAATTTAAACACATTTGATATAGCCTTACTCAAGGGTTTAGTAATACACATTTTGGAGGCAACAATAAAACGGGCCCCAACTGTTTTTTTATGCATTTTCGGTATCCAATACATACATGGAAGTTTATTATTTTTCTCATCTAATTTTAGTCCTAATTTTTCACAAATAATGGTGTTATTTAGAATAATACTTTCTTTTTCACAATTACTTACTTTATAAGTATCTGATTCTATACCTATAATTCCTACTTCTGACAATAATCGTTGTATGTAATATTTTTTACATATAAAAGCTATATTATTTGCTGCTTTATCAATAGGAACTATTACAAATTTATTTTAAAGTATTTGAAGGTCCGTAATTATTTGTGAATTTCTAAGGAGAGGATTCGTCTTTTTAGGATGTTTAAACATTTTTAAACGTTCGACCTTTTTATTTACGAATCTGAGTATATTATTTTTCCATGCGTCAAATGTGGAATCTAATATGTTGTGCTTTTTTGCCATGGATATACTAAAGGTTTCTAATGCTTTATTTATTTCTTTTATACATTTTGTATAATTTAAACATTTAGGTTCTCTGTAGTTTGGACCTTTTGTAAGGAGCTTTCTCAACTTAGGATTTTTTACTATCGCTAAATTACCGGTAATTACATGCCCTATGTCATTATTACATAAAGGGGAGGACTTACATTCGCATTCTGGAATATTTTCATCCTTATAATCATTTGTATTTATATTTTCTACTGTTTTTTTATAATTGAAAATTTTATTTCGTATGGTTTGCCCAAGTTTATATGTTACTATTGGATTTTGTCCCTCCATTTTTAGTTCAGTGGGTAGTAATTGTAGGATTTCTGGATTATTTAATATTTTATTTTTTTTATTTTTTTATTTTTTATTTTTTTAATATTTTTGGCAGATTTATATCATCTAATCCTTTATTTTCATACAGAACTACACAAACATTTCTAGGTTTATGTTTTTTATATACAACAGGTGGTTTATATAGTTTAGTATCGATTATATCCATTATATATTCATACCATTGAGTTAGTTTTTCTTTTTTGTACATCATATCCGGTTGTAGTAATATTTTAGATGCACTATTCTTCTGTACCTTCTTTTTTGTTTGATTTAGAAGTTTTCTAATGTAATTGAAAGAACCGGAAATATTATTAATAATACTATCTTTAGTTTTTTCAAAGAATTCCTCGCATGAAATGGCAGATTCTTTGCTGTTTCTATTTACATATGACCTATCTCTAGTACCGTAGCGAGGTAAAGCTGGATATAATCGCCCTACATTTTCTAATTCATCGTATAAGTTATTTTTCTTTACTTTACTATTTAGACCATAAGGATAAATTACTCGTAATTTCTTAATTGTTTCATCTTCTTTATTTTGACGTATTTTTAATATATTGTTATCTACTTCTCCAAAACTATTATATCCGTTATTTTTAAATTTTTCAATGATTTGTATTGAAAAGGACGATTCACTACAGGTTTCTTTAAAATGTTTAATAACATGGAG
The DNA here is from genome assembly GCA_963556195.1 of Sepiola atlantica. Taxonomy (NCBI): domain Eukaryota; kingdom Metazoa; phylum Mollusca; class Cephalopoda; order Sepiida; family Sepiolidae; genus Sepiola; species Sepiola atlantica. The sequence goes on from OY744522.1 coordinate 192,871,682, forward strand.
ACATCCTTTAGTGCTAGTTCTATGTATATTCATGCGTTTATTTAAAGGAAGTACGGTTTCGCCTACGTATTGTAAATTACAATTTTTACATGATAACAAATAAATTAGATTTTGAGACTTACATGACAAATCTTCCCCGAATGATTTACTATTTTATACATTCTGTCTGTAACATTTGATTTATATTCTTTAGATGTTATTAGAATATTACAGGTTTTACATAATGAAGCTCCGCAAGGAGCAACCTTAAAACTTATTTCGGCCGGACAAGTCCCATTTGCCATTTCGTACGAAGGAGCTCCTACTTCTATGTTACTAGTGACAACGGCTTTACCCTGTCGAGATATGTCCGACCTCCTTGGGTGGTGAGCCCTAGGGGAACTCACTAGTTCTGAGGGCTGCCCAGACCTAGCTTGTGATCGTGTTTTAATAACCATAGTTATTACTATTATATATTATTTATTTTTTTAGTTTTTCAGGGTTTAAAAAAAAACTTAAGTACCTATATATATATATATATTCATCTTCTACCTGGGAGGTGCTGTCCCGTATTACCCTACAGTCGTTTCCTAATTTCAGTTTGGTGTCTTTTATGAGAGAACTGATGTCTATGGATAATGTCAGGCATTAAGCTGGTAAAAAATGATCCACTTTACGCGCAAACATCATCTCGGCAGGGGATAATAAACATGGTGCGTAACGTTTGTCGGGATCCTGTACACTTGTAAATATTTCTACAGTGCCGTTTCTGTGAGAGTACCGCGAACTTTTTTCAGGGCTCTATTTAGAGTGTCCACAAAACTCTCCGCAAGGCCGTTTTACCTAGGATGATACGGTGGAGTCGTGATGTGTCTAATCCGGAAAATCTCACAGAACTCTTTGAAGTTGGAAGACGTAAATTGCGTTCTGTTGTCACTCATAAACCAATTAACTACTCAAAAACAGGGAAAACAATTCACGCAGGAAGTTTATTGTTACCTCCGTAGTGTTCCTTTTGACATCTTAACACTTCGGGTCATTTGAAATAACTGTCGACTACAATTAAACTGGGAAATCTCTCTAACGGGCCCTCAGAGTCCACGTGTATCATTGACCAATGTCGGTCCGTCTTTGGCCACGAATTATGTTTGATATGAGGTGTTTATGCCAATAAGACACAGTATTTACACGTATTTACGATGTTCTCAATGTCCTGATCAATTTTAGACCAGTATACTAAGCTGCACATCAAATTATTCATCCTATACGTCCCCGGATGGCCAATGTTAAAATCCTTCAGTATTCTTTACTGTAATTATTTTGGAATGACGACCCTCGCTGTATAAGAGTGCATCGTCGCATACTGCAAAACTGTTTGTGAAATGTTGGCCTTTATCAGTCATTTTAGTTTTTATACTGATGATGAATTCAGCATTGGAGGCTTTGTTTTTAATGTCATGTAGAGTCACCGGGAGCTCTCTTACCGTGTTGAATAACATAGCTTGTATCCCCTTCCGCTCACAGGGAAGCAATCACGGTGTATTCTAGTGGCTCTCTATCTGTCTAAGCACCAATCCATCCTCGTGACGATCTTTTTTTATGGTAAATACTCCATTTAAAAATTACAATTCAATAAAATTGTTCGCCATCTCTGTAGCCTATTTGCCGTATACGCAGGCAGACCTTTTTCGAACAGAACATTAACGGATTAACGGTATATGATACCTCTGTAATGTGAACAATTTACCGTGTATATAGCGGTGGAACTTAGTTACAGCAACATCTTAAAGCCTCCTTCTCAATTTGGGAGTACTGCTTCCTAGCAGGAAGCAGGTTCCTTGATGCATGCGCGATGGGTTTATGCGTTCCACCCGGCATTACATGATGAATGCACGCCCATAATCTGTATGAACACTATCATGTCTAAGTCTGGGTTTTAATGAGTAAGGAATAAATCTGATGTAAGCATTACAATAGTTTTGTCGAATGCATCCTCGTTTGCCTTACTTCTTTTTTGTCAACCATAGTTTTTCTATTCCATCGCTTTCTGATCTCTTTAATCAGCTTTAATTTTTTTTAAAGTCTAATTTAGGATTCCAGTCTACTTCCAGCCCGCGCTTTGTTGAGAATCATTGTTTTAAATATGGAGAATTTTAGGGATAAATTGTGAGGAAATTGTGAATACGTAAGTTTATATATAATAAATTTTAAGCAAGAGTCAATTACGCCACTTATTGGTTCCATTATTTATCATAGAAAATTGAAATGCCAATATATGTCATTGATTGATCACTATATCCTACCCTCCATTTCCGTCTGTAACACACATATACTGATATACACCGGTAACATCCATTTTAAATATTTATTATTGATCGAAAATGAGATAAGGATTCTAGGTATGAAGTTTAGAATCATAAAGAGATATAAAACAGATGCAGAACTTTTATCTTCAGTGAATTAATTCTATTATTAAGTTGCAGATTATCGTATAAGGTGTAATGTTATTTGTTTAAATGCCGCAACACGGAGAGTGAGAAATATAACTTAATGGTAGGTGTTGTTGTAGTGAAAAAAAATTAATAATATTTTGAGTTTAGGTTACAAAGTGAAAGATAACCGCCAAATCTCCATTAAAATATTTTTATTGCTATTTCAAGTTTTATCTTGCGTTTGGAATCTCAGGTAACCTCCTAAAAATGCCGCAGAAAATGTCAATCACACTTCATTTCCTCATTGCTTTTGTTTATGAATATTTGTTTATTGTGAAAATGAAATCATAGAGTAATTAAAGGAATTAAAAGCCACCAAAGTTTTTTTATGCGAATTAATAAGCAAACGTTTACTGGATATGAAATGGCGAAGAAAGCATAGAATGTCGAAATTAGATTTAATTAGACAAAAACACCGGTTGATTTTTAATGAAGACGACCGATTTTATCAAATGTAATAAAGTTTTGAAAATTTAAAAGAAATAATCAAACGACAATTTAACAAATTAAAAAGCAAATTATATTTGTTTCTTAGTTTGGCGATGTGAGCTCATTATCAAATGCGTCCATCTTGGGCGTTATCTTGAGACATCAGTTTCCTCTCTATTTCCGAGTCTTGGCCGATCCTGGTTCTTAAGAAAGCACGAAACTAAGAAGCGTCCATTTGATATGCGCGTTTAGCGATGACAGACAGACGAACGGACAGATAGACAATCTTATAGATTTGCGTGGACTCAAATAAAGTTATAATGTATAACTTAAGATTCACATGCCAATGAATTTCACTTCAGGCAAATAAGAACCTACCTGAGCGTCAAACGTCTAAACTGCGCAGCCTAACATTCACAGGTAACATGAATTCGATCAAATACATAGAAGACATTGCCAAAGCTTTTGCAAAGTAAATGGGCTCCCTCTACCGTGCTAGAAAACTTCTCACACCTGACAGTATCCTTCATCGCTACAAAGCCACCATCCGCCCATGCATAGAGTATTGTTATCACATCTGGGCTCGTCCACCATCCAGTACTCTCTCCCTCTTAGACAAGGTCAGAAAAAGAGTCTTTAATCTATTAGGTCCCGTACTATCCACCAAGCTTCAGCATCTGCCCCATCGCCGCAATGTTACGTCCTTGCGCTTGTTTTCCAATTTTATCAATGGAATGTGCTCAGATAAACTTGTTGCTTTGGTGCCCCCTCGACATAAATACACTCACTCGACATACCCGACAATCAGCTAAATCCCCCTCATTCACTATGGAGGCCCCCAGATGCCGAAGTGTCTTCTATTCCAATAGCTTCTTTCCTCGTGTTGCCGGCCATGGGACGTCCTCTCTGCTCCCTTTTTTCCCGACTGTACCAACATGCAGAAATTTAAAACTAATGTGAACAAGCATCTCGTTGCACAGCTCCCAATTTAGGATGATCTCCTAAACTTTCATCCTAATTCTCAGTAGCCCCGTTCGCCCCACAGTAGCAACTTGCCTGGTTTGGGGTGAACTAAGTTAAAAAAAAGTCTGTTTCAACATTAACTGTAACAGACTGACGAAAATGTCATTTCAAACATAAGCTTGAATAAAAAAGACGAAAATGTCATTTCAAACATAAGCTTGAAAAAAAAAAGACGAAAATGTCATTTCAAACATAAGCTTGAAAAAAAAACACGAAAATGTCATTTCAAACATAAGCTTGAAAAAAAAAGACGAAAATGTCATTTCAAACATAAGCTTGAAAAAAAAAAGACGAAAATGTCATTTCAAACATAAGCTTGAAAAAAAAAGACGAAAATGTCATTTCAAACATAAGCTTGAAAAAAAAAGACGAAAATGTCATTTCAAACATAAGCTTGAAAAAAAAACGAAAATGTCATTTCAAACATAAGCTTGAAAAAAAAGACGAAAATGTCATTTAAAACATAAGCTATAAAAAAAAAGATGAAAATGTCATTTTCAAACATAAGCTTGAAAAAAAAAGACGAAAATGTCATTTCAAACATAAGCTTGAAAAAAAAGACGAAAATGTCATTTCAAACATAAGCTTGAAAAAAAACACGAACATGCTATTTCAAACTTAAACATGACAAACCAATGAAAATTCTATTTTAAACTTAAATTTTACATATCGAAATAGAATACTATTTCAAACTTAAAATGGAAGAGATTCACGAAATTATATCTAAAACTTAAACGCGTAGCCCGAATGAGAATTCTATTTGAAACTTAATTCTGACAGACCAATGAAAATGATATTTCAAACTTAAGTGTGACAGACCTATAAAATGCTATTTCATACGTAAATGCAACAGACTCGCGAAATTATATTTAAAACTTAAACGTGACAGGCTGATAATAATTCTATTTTAAACTTAAGTTTCACAGACCAACGAAAATGACATTTAATAACAAAGTATAAGAAATCGACTAAAATCTTATTTCAAACTTACATGCGACACAAGAATTTATTTCAAACTTAAGCGTGACAGACTAATGATAATTCTATTTCAAATTTAAATCTGACACAGTAACGCTAATTTTATGCCAAAATTAAGCATGACAGACGAACGAAAATAGTATTTCAAAACTTAGTGTAAGACTTCGACTAGAATGTAACAGTTGTACGAAATTCTATTTCAAATTAAGTCTATCAAAATTGATGATAATTCTATTTGAAATTAAGTCTATCGAATTGATGATAATTCTATTTCAAATTAAGTCTGTCAAATTGATGATAATTCTATTTCAAATTAAGTGTGTCAAATTCAAGATAATTCTATTTCAAATCAAGTGTGTCAAATTGATGATAATTTTATTTCAAATTAAGTCTGTCAAATTGATGATAATTCTGTTTCAAATTAAGTCTGTCAAATTGATGATAATTCTATTTCAAATTAAGTCTGTCAAATTGATGATAATTCTATTTCAAATTAAGTCTGTCAAATTGATGATAATTCTATTTCAAATTAAGTCTGTCAAATTGATGATAATTCTATTTCAAATTAAGTCTGTCAAATTGATGATAATTTTATTTCAAATTAAGTCTGTCAAATTGATGATAATTCTATTTCAAATTAAGTCTGTCAAATTGATGATAATTCTATTTCAAATTAATTATGTAAAATTGATGATAATTCTATTTAAAATAAGGTCTCTCAAATTGATGATAATTCTATTTCTAACTTCAGTTTGTCACACGCAAGTCAAACTTAAAAGCGATAGATCTATGAAAATGCTATTTCAAATTAAGTCTATCAAATTGATGATAATTCTGTTTCAAATTAAGTCTGTCAAATTGATGATAATTTTATTTCAACTTAAGTCTGCCAAATTGATGATAATTCTATTACAAATTTAACTTGTCAAATTGATGATAATTTTATTTCAACTTAAGCCTGTCAAATTGATGATTATACTATTTCAACTTAAGTCTGTCAAATTGATTATTATTCTATTTCAAATTAAGTCTGTCAAATTGATGATAATTCTATTTTAAATTAAGTCTGTCAAATTGATGATAATTCTATTTCAAATTAAGTCTGTTAAATTGATGATAATTCTATTTCTAACTTTAGTATGTCACCCGAAAGTCAAACTTAAAAACGATAGATCTATGTAAATGCTATTTCAAATTAACCGTGAAAAGCCTCTTGTACAGACGAATCAAATATAAATTCCGACCATTCAAAGTTTACAATTATAACAATGTTAAAACAGAAGGGTTGCAGACGGACCGGCCGATTGACAGAGCTTCTCATAGATATGCGTTGACGCATCAAAAATTGATTAGCCATTTTGTGTTTTAGAATAAAGATTTTTTCGAAAATTCTTCTGCCGAATTTTTACACTTTTGAATGCTTTTGAGATCAAAGTTTTACATGAAAACACCTAAATAATTAAATAAAATGAATAATAAATGATATCTCATCAGTACCTAGAAACGTTTGGGTTAATGTTTTTTTATACTGTTTTAAAATCGTTTGTATTCATTCGCCCTTTTTACTCTTGCTTCTTCCCGCCTCCTTTACTCCTACGTCCTACGTTTCTTATCGTTAATTGCACTCAAACTCCTCCGTTTATTTTTTGAAATGTGATTTGCGTTTTTTTGTTCTTTTTCATCTTGAAACATTTCTTCCTTTTTATTTGTTTCTTTCATTTTTCTTTAATTCTCTTCGACATACTGGTAGTGAGGTAAGTAAAAATGGACCTGAAATATAAGCTAGAACCGGCTTCTTAGGCTTTTGGTCTGAAAAGAAACATACGTGTTTTTGGAGCCTTTTTGCATTCTTTTCTCTTATTCTTAGTTCTTCTTGTTTGCCTTCCCCAATCGTCTTCTGTATTCTTCGTTCTTTTTTATATCTTTTTTCTTCTTTCTTTAACTATTTCATCATTTTTCTTATGTTGTAACTTTTTCTTTTTCTTTGCTATTGTTCTTCTTTCGTCAGTTTTTATTTATTCTTCTTCAATTGTAACTTTTTTTCTTCTCATACATTTTTATTTTTCTCTATTTCATCTTCTTCTTTTATACTTTTTTTTACATCCGTTTAAATTTTTTTTAACATAGTTCACCCAAGACAAGGCAGGCCGCCACTGTAGACGTAAGGGGCTACTGAGAAGAAAGAAAAAGGAGAAGGTTGGAGGGAGGGAGTCAACCTAGATTAGGATCTGTGCAGCGAGATGTCTGTTTATATTAGTTTTAAATTTATGCATGTCAGTACCGTCGGGAAAACAGGGGGCAGGGAGGGAGTTCTAGAGGCCAGCAGCACGAGGAAAGAAGCTATTTGAGTAGAAAGCTCTCCGGCATCTGGGGACCTCCACAGTCAATGGATGGGATTTCGTCGATTGTCGAGTTGGTCTAGTGAATTTACGATGAGGGGGCACCAGAGTAGCGAAGTTATCGGAGCACAATCCATTGTTACATTTTCTCCTTATTTGTAAACATTTTCTTTTCTTTTTCTTCTTCTTCTTTTTCTTTTTCCTCTTTTCCCTCCTCTCCTTCTTCTTTTTTTCTTCTTCGTCTTCTTCTTCTTTTTCTTTTTCCTCTTCTTCTTCTTCTTCTTTTTCTTCTGTTGTAACAGTTTTTCTTATTATGTTTTACCTTCGTTTTCTACTTCTTCTTTTTCTCACTTATTCATTTACTTTTGTTACATTCTTCTTCTTCTTCTTCTTCTTCTTCTTCTTCTTCTCTACGCCCCCCTATTTTTCTTTCTTTTTCTTCCTCGTTTTCTTGTTTTTTTATTCATCTTCTTTTATCCCATTTTGTTCATTTTCCATATTTTGTAAATATTCTTCTCCTTGAAAACTTTAACTTCAACTCCTCTCATCAGAAACCTATCCATCCCTCGCCTATACAAATATAACCCCTCAAACCTTTTCGCGCTCTCCTATTTACATTTGACTTTTTTTCAGAACATGTATTCGTCAACACTCATAATCGTCTCTCCAATCAAATTCCCTCTAACATTTACAAACGGTGCCATTAATAACCGCATTTATCTTCCAAACTAAATACACGCTCTTTAGCAAATCACACTCTCTCCCGCGCTTATCGCTCACATCGGTCGAAAACCGATTCGTTTTCAGCGCACAAGTTTCAGATTAGATCTCGAGTCCAGAGTCGCAAACAAAATATTCAACTAGAAAACGAAAAAAGAAACCTTCCCCCATCTTTAGTAAAACTATCAATTAAATCAACGAAACTCATATTTTGAACTAATGTGTAATAAACAAACATTAAATATTTTTACTTCTTAAGTCTCAAAGACAAAAGAAAATGATATTTCTAGCTTAGGTATTGACAGGATAACTGGCGGACAGAAGCTCGTATCGAGAATGATTATGGACAGCTAAAATAAGATGCATCTATCATTAGTGCGCGTTTAGCAGTAAAATGTCATTTCAAATTTAAGTGTGATCAACGATTGACCGACGGACAGAGCTTTTTATGTTACTGAGGTGGGTAGGTTTGCTTGTAGATATTATCTAGTACATATTGTTGAGATATATATTACTGGTATGTAAATATATATATATATATATATATATATATATATATATATATATATATATATATATATATATATATATATATGAGGATAAAATGCACGATATATCATAAAAATTAAATGCCGTGAAAGACAAGATGTGTGAAAAAGACAAACGAAAAAATAAATACAGGAAAAGATCACTAAGAAACGAGAGATTTTAGCGGTGTCATTCTGATCAATGAACGTCTTCAGGAAAAAGTGAAGATTTTAAATTCATTCGATAACGGTAAAAACAAAATGTTATTTAAAAAATGTGCAACCTCTCTCATATATATATATATATATATATATATATATATATATATATATATATATATATATATATATATATGAGGGGGCACATTTTGAATAAATCATTTTTTAAGGTTATTTGGAGAATTAAGAAAACCAAGAAATGCGATTCTTTCTTATATATTTAATAATGAATAAAATCATATATTAGACACAAATAACATTTCTTGGTTTTCTAAATTCTACAAATAACATTAAAAATGCTTCCAAAAGTAGCCCCACCCCTTGAATTCAAATTAGCGCGAACCACGTGATGAAAACATCGGACTCAACGAGGGGACAACTTATTGCGGTTAATAGCAACAAAATAAAAAAAGTATACTTTGAAAAAGGTATTTTAACACCGAAAGTCTCAGAAACGTATTTAAAAGAAAAATCATGATTTTTGTCATTATTAAATATATAAGAACAGAATAACATTTCTTTGTTTTTCTAAATACTCTCTCTCTCTCTTTCTTACTCTCTCTCTCTCGTACTTTATATATATATATATATATATATATATATATATATATATATATATATATATATATATATATATATATATATATGGCAGTATTGTTGGAGAATAGAAGCGTTGCAGACAGGGTATATGAAGAGTTTAAGACACAGACAAGGAAACAGATAAAAAGAAGTCGATGATGTTTAGCGGCATATGACGTCAAACATGACGAACAGATATATATATATATATATATATATATATATATATATATATATATATATATATATATATATATTAGAGAGAGGGAGAGAGGGAGAGAGGTGATCGAAATATTGTCAGTCCCGATGGAAGCGTCAATGAGACAGCACATATTTAAAAAATTGTCAAACGAAACGGTAGTATGATGGAGCGATGCGCTTATAACATAACTCTCTGTCTTCTTTCTATTTCTTGACCCTCCGCTTTAGAGCATTCAGTTACTAGACTATCATATGGTTGAATACATCTTTCATTCTTCTAAGACCGTTTTGTTCGAATTAATTCCATAGTAGTTAATGTAAGAAGCCCGAGGACAATTGTATTGAGTCGAGAAGGAACTCAATGCCGGTAAGCAAAGAAGGTATGGATTTAAGTTGATTTAAATAATTATCTAGGGTCAATTAGATGATTCGCTCGATTTATGTAACATGAACGCATTTCAATATATCCAAGGAAAATTACTTCGCACTCCCTTATAGTACAGTAAAAATATAAATCCAATCGGTTTAATCGATATACGCGTACATGTGCGCGTATACATTCGTTTGTGTGCGTATATGATTGCGTGTATGTACGTGCGTGTATTTTGCACGATAGTTAGATATAACGTGAACTTCGCAAAATGCCACCAATAGAACTGTTAATTAAATGTATAATATTTTCTTCAATCGAGCCATTTTTGTTACAAATAAACTCTTTTCTATGCCTCATTCATCCCCCAATCTTCAGTCATGAATGTCAAACAGTCTTTGTTTTATCGCCGGTCAATGAGATGCTCAAAATGTGCACCTCTGCTTTGCAAACAAAATTGTCCATGAATCTGGCACACTCCTCTCTCGCCACTGCTTTGATAGCCCTGATTTTTATGCTCGACATTATCTTTGAGATAACCCATGGATGAGATGTGGGGATGGGAGTAAGATCCGATGAGTTGAAGTCAATTCAGGATAATACCTTCAGAGTAATACCTCATACTGATGAAACGATAATAAAAGCGTCCCCGCATATAATTGACAGACGATAAAATAAAGACTGTTGGACATTCATTAGTAAAAGTTGGTGGACAAGTCAGACATAGAGTGAAGTTTATTAGTACAAAATATGGTTGGATTGCTTAAAGAATTGTGAATTTTTAAAACTTTTCGATGGTTGGCATTTTGTGGGTGTCACCATGTTTATAAAAGCTTGGTGTCAAGAGAGGACGGTGCCCCTTAAGACTATCCCTATTGTATGAATCAGAGAGTAATCTTCTCCCTTTACCTCTTACAGCAACTGCGATAATAATGTTGCATATTATTTTTCTAACCCTAACCCTAACCCTAATCTTGATCAACAGTGTGATCCCTGTCTTGGTAGTCATCTTACATTTAAAAGAAGTCCAAATAGCTCAGTTGTTAGAACCTCAGACTGAAGATCTCAAGGTATTCGTTTCGATTTCCATTCATGTCATCCGCTTTATTTGTTGGAAATTCATTATTAACTATTAATACAATATTTTCCATTTCTAAAAGTAGTTAAAATCTCTGATATTTCGAAAGGGGACACATTCCGCAATTGATTTATTACGTTTAAAATAGTTGTGATCTGTCTTAAATGAAAAGAAAAAAGTTATGTTATTTAAGTGAGAACATCTTTCTTCCTTCTTTTTAATCATAATTCAGCCTAAAAATGTGTCCGGTTAATAAAATGTGTATGTTATTGATTTTATTTTTTTCTAGATTTTTCTGTAAGTTTTTCTATATGATTGAGATATCATTCCTCGTTAAATAATACGTAAAATATAGTTAAGTTTGTAAGACGAAACGGTAAACTAAACCAAATACGTTTTTCCTAACGTTCAGTAAACTAAAAGTTTGAATGTTAACTAAATGTGCAGTTAACAAAAAGTTTGAATGTTAACTAAATGTGCAGTTAACTAAAAGTTTGAATGTTAACTAAATGTGCAGTTAACAAAAAGTTTGAATGTTAACTAAATGTGCAGTTAACTAAAAGTTTGAATGTTAACTAAATGTGCAGTTAACTAAAAGTTTGAATGGGGACTAAATGTGCAGTTAACTAAAAGTTTGAATGTTAACTAAATGTGCAGTTAACTAATAGTTTGAATGGGGACTAAATGTGCAGTTAACTAAAAGTTTGAATGTTAACTAAATGTGCAGTTAACAAAAAGTTTGAATGTTAACTAAATGTGCAGTTAACTAAAAGTTTGAATGTTAACTAAATGTGCAGTTAACAAAAAGTTTGAATGTTAACTAAATGTGCAGTTAACTAAAAGTTTGAATGTTAACTAAATGTGCAGTTAACTAAAAGTTTGAATGGGGACTAAATGTGCAGTTAACTAAAAGTTTGAATGTTAACTAAATGTGCAGTTAACTAAAAGTTTGAATGGGGACTAAATGTGCAGTTAACTAAAAGTTTGAATGTTAACTAAATGTGCAGTTAACAAAAAGTTTGAATGTTAACTAAATGTGCAGTTAACTAAAAGTTTGAATGTTAACTAAATGTGCAGTTAACTAAAAGTTTGAATGGGGACTAAATGTGCAGTTAACAAAAAGTTTGAATGTTAACTAAATGTGCAGTTAACTAAAAGTTTGAATGGGGACTAAACGTGCAGTTAACTAAAAGTTTGAATGTTAACTAAATGTGCAGTTAACTAAAAGTTTGAATGTTAGCTAAATGTGCAGTTAACTAAAAGTTTGAATGTTAACTAAATGTGCAGTTAACTAAAAGTTATTTAAATAGTTTGCTTCGTTTGAATGAAAATAAACATTCATTAATTAATAAATGATGTTTTTTTCAATCCAGAAAAAATATTTTCCATTTAATAACCGAAAAAAATAATTAAATTGTTTGCCAATAATAAACAGTTTCAGATGTCTAATTAATGTTATATAAGTTCATACCAACTTTGTGCGCGTGTCTTATGTAGTTTATTTACTTTTATCAAGACACACATATACACATACATAGACAGATAGACACACAGACAGACAGACAGCTTTCCTCTATATTATTAGATTATGCAGAAAACGTTTTTTTTTTGGCAACATTTAAATACCGTTAACTTTTGTGACATAATCATTTATTATCTTATACCATTCGAGCGGCCGACTCCGACGTTTAGAAATATCTATACTTGGTTATATTCTACTCGCCACAACAGCGCGACACTCCGCTACTGCACATATTTGTCAAAGAAATGGAACGTTGATATTCAAAGGTTGTTCTGCATTCTGTTCTTATAAATGCAAACAATTAATAATTCAGAAAAACATCAAGTCAAGAAAAAAGGACATATTTATTGAATCGTACCTCGCTAATCACGTTGAAATGAATGAATTAATTGAGACGTTGAGAGTAAGTGAAAGGTAGAGAGAGGCAATCAAAGAGAGAGAGAGAGAGACTCTTTATGACGTTTTATTTAGATGAAACGTGACCCCTTGGATGACGCGTCGGCTACTAGACGACCTGTTTAGACACATAGGCTCTAGTATACTATTAAAACACTGTGGATCTTAGTATCTTGCTTTCTTGTATCGTATTACCGTGCACACTGCATGACGTTACAAAAACTGGAATATCGCAAATAACGAGGAAATTATGAGAGAAGTAGAGGGGAGAAGGGAAAGAGTTGATAATAGAGAGGAATGAGAGAGAAAGGAATGAGAGAGAAAGGAATGAGAGAGAAAGAAATGAGAGAGAGAGAGAGAGAGAGAAATGAGATTAAGGGGAGGGAGGATAAGGAAAGGAGTGAGGGAAAAGACGCGGATAATAATTATTATCAATAAAAATATATATATATTTAATTAAAAACGGGTGACGTCACAAATGAACTTTATTTTTAATTAATTCATATAATATAATATCGTTAACCTCTTTTTTTTGCTGGTGCCCACGTTTCATAAGATTAAAAGGGAAACACTTATTTGCCCTCTCGTTAGAGAATTATTCTTGCATTTCTGGAAGCATCTTCCCCTTGGAAGCTGGTTTATAATAAACAAGCCGTACCTGTGCCCCGGCGTTGCCCGGGGGAGATATATAATTATTAGAGTATTAATTCGTAAAACAAAAACGTTGAAAAGAACCCCGTATGTAATTTAGGTGATTGAAATAAGATTGATCAATGTTTTGAATCAAGCAAAATAGATTTGTATGTTTTGTGTGACTGCCTGACTTACGGTTGTAAGGAGAAATCAAAACCACTTTCCCCTTGCCCCCCAAAATAAGTAAATATGATCCAAAAATATGTCTGAACCTTACCGAGGTCAGTGAAGGAAAATGCTTCTCGACTGAGGCAATTTTAATCCCGATCCGGAGTGCCTATTTTAGTTAGTAATTGAATTTACCAACATTAAAAAACAATGGTTGTTTTTGATGTGTTGAAAATCCATCTGAGGAAAAATTAAAATTGTCACAATTTAGAAAGGTTTCTTGTTTACTGACAGAAGAGAGAAAAGAATAAGTATATCATCATAGCACTTAGTAAAAAAAAAAAAAAATAAACAAAAATAAAAAGTAGAAATTAATTGTAAAATCGACGAATAGTTAAATAGACGAAAAGTAATCAAAATAAATTGCCGCATTCTAGAAAGATTTCTTTTTTCACTGACCGAGAAGATAAGAGAAGGGATTAAGTAACTGATACTACACTTTAAGGTTAAGTATATTTGGAAAAGTAAACAATGAACAGATAAAAATAAACTGAATTAAATTAACATTTTTGTTTATTGAAGCAAGTAAATAAATAAATAAAAAGAGAGAAGGTGGGGGTCCTAAATCAATCTCCGGGTGGAAAAATTGCCGAAATCTAGAAGAATTTCTTGTTCACTGACAGAGGAGAAACATAAGTATGGTAGCATAACACTTAGTAAAAAATAAAAATAAACCACAAAGAAATAGTAAAGTAGAGAAAGAATTGCTGCAGTCTAGAAATATTTCGCATTTACTGACCGAGAAGAGAGATGCTATACTGTAAGGTTAAGTATATTTTAAAAAGTAAAATTGAATCAATTAAAATAAACAGAATCAAATTAACCGTTTTTTATTTTAATAAGTAAATAAAAAAATAAAGAGAGAGAGCGTAGGGGTCGCAGACGTAGAGAGTAGATCGTTAGAATAGGTAAAAGTTGAAATGAAATTAAAAAAAAAGAAAGTATATTCAAGTGGAAGACATATCACGTAGAATTAAAATCCCACAAAATTTCGATGTTTTCGATAATTTTAAATGGAAAAAATACGAGGAAATAATAATAATAATAATAAGAAGAAGAAGAAGAAGAAGAAGATATTGTGAGGTTTTGTGAATGTTTGAATAATGTTCGATAAGTATGTATGGTCAAAATTTAAAAGGATTACTTTGTTGTCTGTGAATTATTACTGGCAGCGTCGTGTAACAAAGATAGTACGGGCCTTCATAATATTTCTATAAGCAATTGGATGTTTTTGTAACCGAAGACCTCTGTTCGTTTAACTCTATGATTTTTTTATAATTGCGTTATAAGCCTTAAAAATGTTATGTATAAAATTGCCTAAGTGTTTATGGCATAAATGTATAAGTCGAAGAAAGAAATTATACGTGTAACAATCGAAGCTTCGTAATTAATTTCATCGATGAGATTGATAAGCACGTGACGCTATTTTGAATCAATGTACAATAGAACTCATTCCATTCGTTGATTTCATCCTTAAATTCCGGAATGAGTTCAAATGTATTCTTAATAGTTTAAATAACGACAGATAATAAATAAGTATATGTGATCTGATATTTTGGAATTATCAAGGACATGAGCGAGCGTTTATTATTTGAATTATGAATCTGGTATAGTATGTATGAAATTATTAGAAGTATGCGATGAAACAATTGCGGTGATCATTGTGTACATTATCCGATGTAATTTAATTACCGGCTCCAATTGGGATAGTGGGAGTAGAAAATGTTAGAGACAAAAGTCTTTGCTCACATCTGTAAGGAGTATGTTTTTGTAAGAGTTTGTGATGCCGGTCTGAAAGTAATATTTATTGTTAGATGGTGAAAATAATCATAAATTTACTGAAAAACGCGCGAATGAATAAGTTGAATAGAGTGGTGAGTTTACTAGCCTATGCTGCATGTGGTTATTTTCAAACTTTAGTCAAAGGTACAGGGGAAAACGTCTTCACTTGATATATATAGAAGACTGGAAGCACACAAATTATCATAGCTTACTTTAATTTATGTTAGAATATTTTCTCACACTCTTCCATGTATTGTGGGAGCTCAGAGCCCTCCAACTTTATGAGCGCCAGCGCCGAAAATGTCTACGCTTTTCACTAAAAAAAATCCTTTCAGACGTTTTCCCATCGCTTAGTTATTTGATGGTTTTGTTTTTGTATCTATTCAGTTGTTTGATGTTGTGCAAATAAGAAATTACTTTCATTTATTTTAAAAATCTCACAATATTGTATCAAATTTCATCAACGTAGTGGCTATTTCGGTACAAAAACAAATACTGATCGAAACGCGGTATCTAGTATTTATTAAATCTAAGATTACGAATGTTTATGACGGCAAAGAATAATGTTAGTGTATGTATTAAATAGTGGTAATCTATATGTTATTAAAAAGTTATTGTGTTTTGGGGTTCGTCTTTTCGTACACAAATATAAACATATGATTGCTTGACAGAAAGGAATAGGCAGAGTATACATCACGAATGCAGTGATTTTTATGATGTAAAATCGTCGAAATATGAAACTTGAGTGTTTCTCTTTTTTAAACGCTGGACATCGAATTTTATGATAAATTCACATAAGTCTAACGCATTTATTAAACAAGATGCTTGTTTTATAAATTTAAAGAAATAAACACTACACAAAATCATTAATATTGTTTAACTAAGTGGGTTTTTTAATAAAATTCAGATACTTCTGCTTTTTATAAAATTTTGAGAATAGGTATTAAAGTAGAAAATAACTGGTGGGTTTTCTTTAGCCAGCATCATAAGTCTCGCTTCTCTTATTTTGTCATTTAGTCCTCACATTCCATGGGCGATGTTTCGGACAAAGGGGGAAGAATTGCTATTTTCTGTGTCGGAATCTATCTATATAACACTTATCGCTGGCTAGTTTTTTTTTACCTTGAAGTGCGATTTTTTTAGCCTTTTACATCAAGTGGCTCCGTGCCTTGTCTGGAGCGATTTCCATTTTTTTTTTAAAACATCAATTGAAAATATCTTCCAATTTAAGTTTTTTGGAGTATTTCAGTGAGTTTTAGGGAGCATGGTATGGACACAATCGGGCATTTGAAAATCAGATATTTCAGATTTGTATTAAATTTGATCTATTATCATTCGACACAAATTAATAAGAATTCCCTTCATTTTGATTTTATTTAAGACCTCCTTAAGCTTAAAGCTTAAATTTTAGAATTAATTCTGTTCAAAATTGGAATGAGGATTCTCGACATAAGGTTTAATATAATTATATATTGGTTTAAATCTTCGTAATTGGTGCAAAACTTTTCTGTGCAGAGAATTAATTGTAACCGTCTTGAGACGGGTATTCTTCTATTAATTATTCACACATCAAAGTAAGATTAAAGAAGTTACACCATTGTCCTAGTAAATACAAAACACACAGTTTTCCTAATTATATTCATAATAGAATATGAAAAATGAAATTATCATCCCAAACAAAGATATGATACGTAACACCCATTTAGTAGAATAAATTGATTATTTCGAGTTGGAATATAAATAAATACTTTTTTTTTTTAATTTTTACATGCGTTTATTTACTTTGTTGAGTGTTTGAAGTTTTGTATATGAAAATAATAGCTTCCTAAATTCTCTGTTTGGTAATTTGTACTCGAGTAATGTCGGCCATTTTAAAAGTAATTTATGCAACGTCATTGCAAACACCTAATTATGAAGCGCAGTGGAACGCCATGAAAAATATCACCGTTTATATCTCTAACGAAAAAAACTGTACCAAATAGCAGACTATATAGGGCGTACTTCCTTGCATTTGCAGACTCGCATAAACCAGCACATTCCATCAAAAATACGTCAGGGAAGGGTAGGGTCCTTGTGTTACCCCTCCTCTAATTCTTTGGACTCTGCTATTGGCCAGCATTTGGTTGAAAACCCTAGCTGTGCCAGTGGCTATAAAATAGACCGTTTTGAGGTCTTGCATCGAGCAGATTCCAAGAACCATTTGAAAATATTGGAATCTGTCTCTATTGCCATTCGAAAACCTTCCTTGTGCCGGAAGAAGGAATTTGTAAGATCGCTGAATCTCTTTGGGGAACTTTGAACTCCTTCCCAATTTTTTTTTTTTTTTTTTTATCCCCTAACGTAGTGCCTTTTAATCGACTTTTAATCGAAATCATTAAATTGAATTTTAATCGCTTTAACGATAATTTTGGCACACTCAATTTCCCCATTTTGCTCTTTCTTTCGACGTTATTATTAATTAAAACTATCGATTTTCTCCTGACGAGATGATAGTCGAAAGGGCCTTAGAGAGATTTCCGCGTATTCTTTTTTAATCTATTTATAAATTTTGTACCTTGAAACATTTATATATATATATATATATATATATATATATATATATATATATATATATATATATATATATATATATATATGATTATTTTTACTTACACATACATGTACAAAATCTTCGACACTGGCATGTCGATGTTATCGATCAACAGCTATTATAAACTGAGATCTCATCAGGCAGAGTTAGAATAGTTATAGAAGTTTAGTGGATGCACACCAAATCAGAAAGAAAACAAAAGTTTAATCCCTAGATTAATAGATAGATAGATAGATAGAAAAGTAATGAAATGTATAGATGGAAACGCAATAACATAGATAGATACATACATACATATATATAGAGAGAGATAGCTAGATAGATAGACAGATAGATAGAAACGTGATGAAATAGATTGATTGAGACGTAAGAAGATATATAGAAATATAGAAAAATATATATATATGTGTGTGCGCGCGCGCGTGTGTGTGTGTGTGAAAAAAGAGGCAAACGGAAAACAGGTTAAAATGCAGAAGAGAAACAAAAACAAGAGATTTGACCGATTTCGTTCGTATTAACGAACGTCTTCAGAAAAAGTGAAGATTTGGAAACAATTTTATTTTGAAGGCACACACATGGAAAAAGAAAAAGATGATCTAATTGGACCATTTTTTCTTTCTCCATATGTGTGCCTTATTATTGTCACGTAATGTTACACAATGTGACAGATTATTTTTAAATCATACGATGCCCCTTTATAAGGATGATTGAATAGTAACTCCCTATTATTAAACGCGAGTAATTTATTACTAAAATATAATTCTTACATTAAATTAATATGAGCATAAAGTGTATGGCATGAAGTTTTATTTGAATTTCAATATGGGAGCCATCAACTTCCTATAGCTTCTCAAGCTGGCTGGGATAAAACGTCGCAGGGATAATTAAATGGTGAATAAAAAACAATATGTCTGTATCGTAATCGTCTGTGTTAATTAATGGAAATTAACAAAGACCGAGTGTGCTTCATACAACAAGAGAGCAACCATCGGTCTAACCAAGTAGAAGTTATTATTCCTTTATCTTTAAAAAGTAGCTACTATACGATCACCATAGTAATCAGCATTAAAAGAAAGATTCCATGCGAATAATAATAAAAGGCTATACATCACCAATTTATAATGTCGCTTTCATCACATCTTCATTTTTTAATTTTATTTGTAGCAATTCTTATATAAATAGCTAGCTAGACACAGTTAACAGAGTGAAAGATGTAGACGAATTAAGCAGACTTTGCCTTTTTTGCATGAAACAAAATAAAACTTATTGCTAACATTATCCACTCTTCCGCTAGAGTTTATCTTTCACAACTCACAATGATTGCTTACTTAGTTTAGGAGCGAATCATATACATAGAAAAGTATAAACATATGCACATAACTAAATGTATATGAATAGAAATATAAGTATATGTGCATGAAATTGTTATACTCCATCTAAATAGCTAGTTCTATGCAATGTTAGAATGAAGGTTGGAAGTTTTCCGAATTAAATATAGATACCTACGATTTTGATTAAATTTTAGCAATAATTATTAGACACCATTTAATTAATATTCCCCAAAAATGTAAGTTTCTTTTGAGTAAATTGAAGCGTTTTAAGAGATTATAATATGAGCACAACATCCCATTTGAAATTTAAAATATTTCAGATTTACATTAAATTTTATCCATAGCTATTAGGCACCAATTAATCAAGATTCCCTAAATTTCAGTTTCCTCTTAAAGCAACCTTCAGGTTGAAGCTATCAATTAACTACATTTTCTAGAATAAAAAGTACGTAATAGATTTTTATTAGAATTCGAATACGGATTCTAGGCATAATATTTAGTAACATTATATCTAAATTCTAATCTTCGTCAGGGTAAACCAAAAATATAATTTATGTATTCATCAACGTTTCGTCTTCATGCCAATACTTCTTCACGATGATTGGTCTGAAGACAGTAAAATAATACTGCTAACGTTTAAAATAATTGTACTTGTGTGTTATTTCTTCAGTCTTGAAATAAGTACGAAACGTTGATGAATACATAAATAATTTTTTTTTCATTTCCATATATATATCCATATATAATAAATATTTGTTTATTACCTATACGTTTCGTCCTTTTTATCGGGGCGCATCAGCATAGAGATATAACTATTCACTACTTGTCGTGTGATTCGAAACCCCAGATTACGAGTATTTTACAACTCAGATCCCGACACCTAGAACCGTTCGGCCAACGCTGGATAGCTAAATAAACAGAGATAATGTTAACACTTATTTCGGCGGCTTAGTTTAAAATACATAAGTAAAGCTTAGTAGGGGTATGAAAATATAAGTATAGCATTAAGCTACACAGAAACGTTTATGTTTCATTCCCAGAGAAAATCATCAGGCTAAGATGGATTATATTTAAGTAATAATAGTCAAAAGAAAATTATCGATTTCAAAAAGAAATAGAAATTAAAAATATTCAACAATATATTCATCTATCTGTGGAAAAAACATTAAAGTATTACAATAACTGTGATGCAGAGCTTAAAAATAATTTATATGAAATAGTTGCTATAATTTCTATTTTAAATATTGAAATTCGAACACATTGGAGGTTTAATAAATCGAATGAATTAATCGAATATTTATTCAAATCCAAAGTACAATAGATTAAAATAAAACAAATTTTTAAAAGTTTTTATTTAAGAATAATTCGATTGCGAAATTAAATCCACAAAAATGTTTGTCGGTTTTTAAAATACCCCCACTTCGCTGGCAGACTAGGTCGATGATCAAATTTTTCATCCCTACATATTAACTACGTAAATCTTCTCCTACCTGTTTTCCGAGCTGCATGCTTATATTGTAAAATCTTTTTAAACAAGAAAACACACATTTTCGCGATTTTAGTTATAGTTTCATAGTACTCATTCCATCCCTTGCTGCAATCAAGCTCGAGGTCAACCCTGCTAAGTTCGAAGTCATCAATGTCGATTTATGGCAGAATAATTCACGGCGGTCGTCTCGGTGATAAGCAGATACGTGATGAGGTTTACATCATCAAGCGTGACGAGCTTATAATCTTCGAGCCAACATCGACGACAAAAAACTTACAAACTTGTCCAACATGTCATCCCGGATCCTACTGATTTAAATAATCATCCGATACTCTTCACCTTGCAACTGTTTCTGTATCCAAAAATTGTTTTTACTATTTCCGAAGTGCGCCATGGCACTCGTTTCCTTTCGACCTAAGCAGGCTGGATTGTGTAATTTAGGACCTGTATCCAAAAATTGTTTTTACTATTTCCGAAGTGCGCCATGGCACTCGTTTCCTTTCGACCTAAGCAGGCTGGATTGTGTAATTTAGGACCTGTATCCAAAAATTGTTTTTACTATTTCCGAAGTGCGCCATGGCACTCGTTTCCTTTCGACCTAAGCAGGCTGGATTGTGTAATTTAGGACCTGTATCCAAAAATTGTTTTTACTATTTCCGAAGTGCGCCATGGCACTCGTTTCCTTTCGACCTAAGCAGGCTGGATTGTGTAATTTAGGACCTGTATCCAAAAATTGTTTTTACTATTTCCGAAGTGCGCCATGGCACTCGTTTCCTTTCGACCTAAGCAGGCTGGATTGTGTAATTTAGGACCTGTATCCAAAAATTGTTTTTACTATTTCCGAAGTGCGCCATGGCACTCGTTTCCTTTCGACCTAAGCAGGCTGGATTGTGTAATTTAGGACCTGTATCCAAAAATTGTTTTTACTATTTCCGAAGTGCGCCATGGCACTCGTTTCCTTTCGACCTAAGCAGGCTGGATTGTGTAATTTAGGACCTAGCAAAGGCAATTTGCAACATCGATTTTGACAGGCTCCAGGTCACTCTTCCCATCTATTTTGGTGAACTTGGACTCGTATTTCCGGTTTACGTCTTCTCCATCTAATCAAGTCAAGATCAGATTGAGAGTATTCTACATGAAGCATCTGAATATGCTCTGAACCACCTGATCCATGACCTGTCCACCGATTGAAGTGAGGCTAGCCCCGGAGCAGATGTGGAACGCCAAAATCGAATTACTAAGAACGTCTGAACGTTGACGACGCGAAGTATCGGAAACGCGGGGCGTTCTCTATAAGAGTACCAAAAAGACTCGCAGATAACGCCGGTTATATACAGCAATAAACAAGCCGCGCGTGCGTGGCCCCATCTGTATGTGACTCGATGTGGCGAGTGTAAAATGCAATAAATTTGTGGCACTTTGAGGCATTTTTCAAAAATCGGAGAATGTCCATTTCTAACCTGACCAAAGTTAAAACTTCATGCAAAATTTCAGAGAAATTCAATGGATAGTTGCGGAGAAAAATCCGGATGGACGGACGGACGGACGGACGGACATGCCTCAAAACATAAGTCCCCCGATTTATAAAATCGGGGGACCAATTAGTGGACTTCTACAATTTAAATATAAACAAGCAGGAACCGAGGACAGAGAGTCAGGGTTAGGGTTAGAGTTAACTTATAACAATTAGATTAAATTAAAAGAGTCAGAAAGTTTAACTAAACCCTACAAACAGAGTCTTCAAAATACCATATACGGAGCGATTCCTCAAACCCCCTACTTTTTAATTATTGTATCCTTGATAAAAGTATACAATAGACAACGTTGTTACCGACTGGAAAAAAAACAACTGATGAGTATCAAAAAGAAAGAATGGTTTATTGCAATCGATAATAAAATACTTGATAGACAGCACAGTATATATAATGTTCTTATAGGAAAAGAGTGTTGAACCTAACCTATTACAATAGTATATACACCAACATCGTATCAGCCAGGATTCGAACTCGTATCTATCGATTTAATGTTTGTGCCGTTCAATGTTATCCAAACAATGCATTAATTATAAATATATTTTTTTAAAAAGACAGAATTTTTTTGTCATTAAAAACTCAAATATTACTCTAATGTCCCGTACAAAATGGCGCCGGAAGTTTGAAGGAAACTTACATCAATTAAAGAAAGAGTTAAGCCCAGTGTTTTATTTTGTGGCGCCATTTTGGGATCGAAATATAATTGATTGGCAGCAAAATACCTCCTCGTACTTCATGTGACCAGACGACAACATTGACGCAAACAATTGCTGAACAAACAAAACACTGCATATCTTGGCGCCATTTTTCCTTTTCACGAAATGACGTCCAGGCGAGAATGTGTACCTTTGTAATTGAATGTTTAAAAAACAGTACGTCGTGTGATCAACACAAATATATTCGATAGAAAATAAAATGAACGAATTTTCTTTCACAAACGAAAAGAATAACACAATTATTTCACGCCATTCTTTTTACAATATAAAACGATTAATTAAATTGGCTAAAGTTAGGAAAACATCTCGTTGAAATGACGTCACGCGTTGACAGGTTTTCTCACTAATTGTCTCGCGCATATGATGCAGCAATTAAATTTTCGCGCGCTTTCATATAACTCAATTTCTTGACATTTTCTCAAAATAAGTGTATATGTTTATATTTGCCACCCAAAAATTCATTGTAGACACCACCAAAAAGTATCTATATACGAACAACGAAACAGTTTGTCTGTCTACCCGCTAACTACACTTAAATTATTAGACACTATAATTGGTAACGAATTCAGAAGTCTATGACTAGACTTCAAACGTTTAACAAACAAAAACAAAATCTCAGTTCGGTTCAATTCCTGTAGAAGCACAAACACCCTCTGTGTAACTTCGAGCTCTAATGAACGAAAACAATTCGGCTCACCGCAGAATCTCACTCGACACTCATGTTTCTCCTTTTCTTTCTTCTGATTTTCTTGTCATTTTATTAGGAGATTTTCATTCAGTTAATTCCGCTTAACCAATCAGAACAAAAACATAATCTGCTAGTTCACTATTTGTCATGATAATTACATTTATTATTATTGTGCAGTAACCAGTAGATTTGTTACTACGAGGTTGTGAGTTCAATCCTCACTAGAAAACTAGTAAGCCAAAACTTATTTCTCTTTCCATCTGCAAACCAGGCAAAGGCGGACTCTCTTACTGCGGGGAAGAACTAAGTCCGGACCACCTCCACCGCTCGATTCTGGCTGAAGATCATCAATTCCGCCACAGACACCAAACTTCAGATTTGGTAGAAATGATCTCTTACAAATAACAATTGTTCTAAGGAATCCTTATTTACTAGGTCGAAAGAGAGATGAACAGAGACATCTTAGTCATTGATGATCTTCGAATTGTTACCATACATTTTTCTGTCATATGCATACATGTCAGCGAATGGTGTTAGAATGTTATTTTAGAGATCATGAGTGAAGACAAGAAATAGAGTTGAGCCTAGAATTGATCCTTGAAGCACACCAGCATTTATACTACGTGCTTCAAACTTTTATAAACCTATCAGAGGGTAACAATTCGATAGTTAAGAAGAAATGTCTAGATATTCCATGTTGAATTGCTGGTTATAACAACATACGTTGTAATGTCGAATCTGGCGTCGTAGAACAGTTCGCCCGTTGATCCCGCGAACGACATCGCTTGCTAACGGGACGATATGTCGTTTCTCGATCCGGCGACGTCGAGTGGTCTTGCTATTCGGTCCCGGCTTTCAATCTCCCCCTTTCGGCCAACACAGCAGTAGACGCAATTCGGGAATGATATTTCCCTTTCTTTTTCTCTCTGTTTTCAATGTCTGCACCCTAGTTGCCATTCTTAGTCGTTCCGTCGCCGCCACAATTCTCTGCAGACGCTTTGTCGTTGTTACATTTTCGGGCCGGCGGTTTCTTTCTGTAACTGACACCAAATCTCCCCGTACACGATAAAAGATAACAAGCCTTTCTTTTTACTTTGAGCCATTTATTATTTTTATTAGCTTGTCGACACTGGTGCTGTTACGTCGTAATGGAGAGAGAAGCTTACGCTAGTTGCTTAACTAATTAATCACTTAATCACTTGTAAGGGAAGGAAGAGAGGGCATCGTCTGGCTCTGATTTTTGGGGATCCGAAATCCCCTAGCTTATGTAATCGCTACACGGCTAAAGCGTGTTGGCTCGTCGGCTTCCAAGTCCAAACTTAAAATCTCACTGCCGTTTAACCCACCGGGAAAACTGTGACGTCACAAAATCTCGTGATCAACGCACAGGTGTGACCTAACATCCCGACCCCGAGGTCTCGTCAACTGTCCCCGCGAATCGTGAGAACACATCGCACCAACATTGCACGAGATGACTCCGTCACAAATCGCGCAACTTAAGCGATCTCACTGTACGTCCATCACCCATGCGTCCCATTATATAATATTCCATAGCTAGCTATCTTTTGAAGCAAACTTTGAAAAAGCGTTTGATATATAAAGATCTATCGATTCAAAGTGAATCCTCTGTCAATAGATTTACTAACCCTGTGTAGTATGTAAGTGAGCACATCAGTTGTCAATCTTGCAGGACGAAATCCATATTGGTTCTCACTGACTTGATTGATTTTCCTGGCGTGGTTGAACACATATTGATGCATCACATATTAAAACAAACTTACTCATGACACACATGAGACTCATTGATCTGTACTGAGATGCAGAAGACTGATCTCCAGTATTTTGAAATAATGGGCCAACCGACGAAGTTTACCAAGGTGATTGGAAACACTTCTCCTTTAAGCACTGATTGAATAGATTTGTAAGAATAGGAGCTAGTTCCGGTTGCAACTTCTTAAATCTGACATTAAATTTCTTTATTTGTTTGGCAACATTTAGGACATATACATGCATGCCACTCAGAGTGTTTACCGCAATAGGGTGAATTCAGAAGGTATGCAACCCTGATAGCAATGAGTCAAATTTGATGCAAAGTTATTGGCAAACAGTTTTGATTTATCAGATGCTGGTGAAATTACCTCTGGCCCATTTACAAGGTCGGATTTTTATGTGTGGGAAATCCAGTTTACTAAAGGAGCCACTCTGGATTAAGACAAAAATAAAAATTGTCTCAGCCTAGAAGGATTTCTTCTTTTACTGACCAAAAACAGAAAAAGTAAAATGCAGTATAAAAACCTTATCTACACTTTGCTCCTAACCAATATATCATGTTCAGCTCCCTTTTCATTAGCTACGACATTGAAATATAGGACAGGGTTCAACTATTTTCTCTGGATTGCTCAATATTCTCTTGAACCTCAAATGCTGAGTGTCGATTCAGCGAACATTAAGTATCACATTTGAATCTTCGATATGACTCGGCCGAGAGTTGAACCCCGGTCTTCCGACTTATTAGCATATACTTTAACTATTATGCAAAATAGGATTAAAGTTATGCTTAAATAATTCCAAATTTAAAAGATTCTCCTAATCGGACAAACTTAATATCATTGTAAAACTGTCAAATAAAGGCTTAGCTCTACAAAATAAAACAAAATAAAACAAAATAAAACAAAATTGTCAAATCCTATAAGTTCAGTTGTAAAATTTGTATTTCCCCAGAAAGCATTATATTTTTATTTTTTAGAAATATAATTAATTCTTTGTGATCTTTATGGCTTACTATGAATTGCTTATCCGCAATGGTTGAAATATTTACTTGTGTTCATCTAATCGTATACATATGAGTATCCGAATACCATTTAGACGTGACGTATTTTACGAACATCTTTTTAGATGTCCTCTATAACGAATCGTGTGCAATATCCAGTGTGAGAATACTCCAAATGAAGAACATATTAGAAAGGTTACGTCATAGAAATGGCTTTGACGACAACCTTGGAACCGGTCACAGACCTTCGTCACTGTCTCCTGACTTGCCCCTCAAAGATTGGTAATTCTAGCCTTTAGCTCGCCCTTCTCGGTGCAACTGGATCTGATACTGTTGTGTCCAACCATTCCCGACACAAAGAAGTTTAGGAACTTGTAATACACGATAGTATTTTAAAGAATTCTTTTAATTATTCGGCATGAACTTATCCACAAAGGACTAGATATGCCGCAAAGCAGATAAACTAAACACACTCCGGTTTATGGTCCAAATTAAAAGCATTGACACCTACGGACTGGGAGGTGATATCGTGGCTAAGTGGTTAACGACACGGACAGACAACTTGGGTGTGCCAGGTTTGAATCCAGTTCGTTCCACAGAAAAACTTTCACTTATGAGTTTGGCAACCTTCAGGTGACTTCCGATGTCTTCCAAGAAAGAATTCTAACTAAAAAGATATCGGAAAAACCAATGTCAACGACGGAATCGTGTGATTTATACGAAATGAATGAATGACCTACTGACTGGGTATCTCTCGCCGGTGTCGCTGTTTTTACTCATAAATTATTGTAAAGTTTATGCGTTTTTAAAGAGCGACTTCCTAGACTTTTCAGTGTCATGATACTTTTGCGACCGATTCTCGATCCAAATCAAATTTTCTCTATGTTAATGTCCTTCGGTGTCGCGTAGAAATGATGCACGTGGTGGGAAACGCCGGTCGATCAAACGGGAATACTGAGAAATCTCACTTGATTTGCCCGGACGAAGCGACGCAATTCTTCAATTTGATATTCCCAACACGGGCCTGGTACGCGCTTCCCACTCATTTAGCGGAATCGATAACAATCGATTCACTACGTCACCTTTCCCTTATTATATTATTCGATTTTTTGTTTCATTAACATTCATTCAAATATTTAATCCTTGGCCTACCCTATCCACAACACTTCAAATAACATTCATCATGACACTTCTGTCAAACATAAATTTAACTGACTTAAACATGTTATCATAACGGTATTTAGCGTATTGCTGTAACCGAAAAAAACATCAGCTTTCTCAAATAAAATTTATTCAGAAGCATTAAGAATTATATATATATATATATATATATATATATATATATATATTATTTCATGTATCCACATCAAATGCTATAAGGAGATCTAATTCTTTATATATCAATTTTCTGTATTTACTTTAACAGTTCCTGATACGTGAGTAGAGCAAGGTAGTAAGTTATCAAAATATATTTATGGCAATTAAGATACACAGAGACTTCCGCGTTCCATCCCCAGAGAGAATCGTCAGGCTAACGATTTTGAGCCCGACGATTCCCTCCGAGGATGGAACGCGGAAGCCTCTGTTTAGCTTAATTGCCATAACTATATTTCCATAACTTATATATATATATATATATATATATATACAATAATATTTTTTATAAATATTAAATACCCAAAACACACTTAGAGACATCGATGTTTCATGCCAACGCAATCCTCAGTCTAGGAACCAATTCCCAACGGTCAGCGGGCGCGAACCTCGAACACAAATCGCCACCGACTCGCAGCCGAAGATCTTACCCGAAGGCCACTGGAAACCAATTAGTAAATAAAGAGGAATTTTAACTGTAAATAGTAGAATTACTACTATCCACCAAGTAGATAAGAGTGATCTACGACGTCGGACCATGCATATAGCTATTTGTACTGCTTGTTATTAAAGCTCCTCGAAAAGTGCCCAGCCTCCGTGGGAGGGGGGTTACGAAAATCGCCTCAGACAAAACATCAAACCACTTGATGTAAGGGGCTAAAAATATTACTTTAAAGTCAAAAACTAACCAGCTATTAATGCTAGATTTTGACCCAGAAAACGGCAATTCTTCTCCCTTTGTCATAAACATCGCTCATGGAATGTGAGGACTAAAGTACAAATTAAGGGACGCGAAAGTTACGAGGTTGCCGAAAGTAAACCCAGAGTACACTTTCTACTCTCCTCACACACACACACACACACACACACACACACACACACACACACCTACACACACACACATATATATATATATATATATATTTGATTATATTCCATTAGTTGCGACAAAACAAGTTTTGTTTCATTGGTGCAAATAGCGACCAACTCATCGGGCTAGCGATGGAATTCAAATGGCATACGTTTTAACTTCACCTTCACTACACTACCACAAAATAAAAACCAAAAAAGAAACTCCCATAATAAAGTGGAAAATCTTGAAAAAATCCAGCACCTGCAAATCAATAAACTCTCCATGTAGATTATGCTTAAATGAAAAACTGGAAATTATCCGTTTAAGGACAAAAACAAACTCCTAAATAGAAAACAAGAGACATCTATCAACTGTAAACATAGTAGACCCTACCTCCTTAGCAACCCACATACCCCACCTTAACCCCACACCAACCCCACATAACTTAAAAATAAAATTAAAAGTTTGTTTTTTTTACAAAAATGAATGATAATATTAAACCCCCACTATACACTACCCCAAAACACACGATAACCCCTACCCACCCACCCAAATTTACCACCCAATCCCACCCCAACAAGTCTTGATGAATCTATAAATATATGACCACCCCTCTAAACTACCAATAACATCAAATCTCTACGTACTACCTATAATGCACAGCCTCAATAGCCTCTCAGCCATACTACCAATTCTAACATAATCCCATAACTGGGACAGCTATTAACACTGATATCACTTGGACTAATCTAATCTCAATTACTTAACCCTTGGATCACTATCTTGAACACTTAATTATTAACTGGTACTTAGTCCTTGTCATTGGTAGTAGAACAAAAAAGCCTACCATCACTTGTCGACTTATTTCGCCCAATGACTTCACAAGTAGCAAGATGGTAATGATGGTGATATTTATCATTATTATTATTATTATTATTATTATTATTATTATTATTATTATTATTATTATTATTATTATTATTAGTATCATTATTATTATTATTTTTTAATACTATTATTATTATTATTATTGTTATTATCATTAATATTCTTACAAACTTGTTATTTCTATTTTTATTCTAATTTTATTTATATTTATCTTTATTTTAATTTTATTTTTATTAAGGCTTTTATTAAGGCTATTATCACTGCGACTATCGTAGGTATGATTGGCAGGCG
Organism: Sepiola atlantica; assembly: GCA_963556195.1. Classification (NCBI taxonomy): domain Eukaryota; kingdom Metazoa; phylum Mollusca; class Cephalopoda; order Sepiida; family Sepiolidae; genus Sepiola; species Sepiola atlantica. The sequence continues at coordinate 192,901,699 of OY744522.1, forward strand.
TTATCATTGTTATCATAATCGGTTTTGTTAATGTTAAAACTGGTAACACCATGAAACTTCTCTTATAAAATGATTCCACTAGTATTGATCTCGGTATAATATAATCACAATAAAAAATTAAAAAAATATATATATAATCACAACAAAATCCACTACAAATAATAAACAAAACATTAAAATAAAATAAATAAAATGCAGAAGTAGCAATTAATACCCTAAATTAAAATTATCAAACATTTTTATCCACATGATAATTACTTATTAGAATTAAAATAAAATAGGAATGACGGTTATAATCATAATTTTATTCTCATTTTAAATTTAACTCACTCTGGCCGTCGCCCCATCTCCCTTCCTCCCACCCCGGCCGAAATTGAGATCATCACAACACAAACACGTGAAAACCTCCCACGCAATAATTTGAAACACGACTTGTTGGGGTCCTCCCCCCTCCCCTCTCATGTCCCATGTCACCGTTATAGACAAAGCCCCAACTCTGTCCCCCTCCCCCTCCAATGTATTTTCAATTTTCAATCTCCCGTTAAGGTGAAGTTAAAACGTATGCCATTTGAATTCCATCGCTAGCCCGATGAGTTGGTCGCTATTTGCACCAATGAAACAAAACTTGTTTTGTCGCAACTAATGGAATAAAATAAAAAAATATATATTTTGCTCTGAATTTTCATTATGCACTCTCATAAACCCGGTTTCAACTTCCTTCAGATTCATACCCCCTGGATATTTGTAACGAGTTAATTATATATATATATATATATATATATATATATATATATATATATATATATATATATATATATATATATATATAGATTTAGATTTTTCACTTATAAAATAGATCATTCAGTGAAGACCGGGGTTGTTCCAATAAAAAACAAGCTCGATGATACTCGATTACAGAGTACAGAGCATTTATATGTGATTTTATGAAGGCTTACCAAAGCATTCCTTTCAAGACACCAATGATCACCATTAAAGATATTTTTTCTTACAAATACTATTTATTCAAATTAAATGTTTTTTCCTACACGTGTTTCACTACCAAGCAGTTACTTGCTTGGCAGATCATCAGGGAAATTAAATGTCTGGAATACTGGTTTCAACTGCCGACAAAACACAATGTGGCGTTGTAATAGTTGAGGTCACTTAAGAAGAGAAGAGGAAAAAAATAATAAAAATAAAAATAAAGGTCAAACTTAAAAAGCAAGGAAGAACAACGATAAGAAAAGAAAGTCCTAGAAAAGTCTTAGAAAAGTAGCTTGTGCATTATTTCTTCCACCAAGCCAACAAGCAAGTAATCGGTCCCAAATACATTCAATAAAACCACAAAACCGGAACAATGTGCGATAATACACTTTCACGTTAGCCGGTACAATGATGAATAAATCCCCCCCCACAAGAAAACAAAAGAACTAAATCATTCAAGATACCGCTCACAAGTTACCATTCCAATCCAATGATAGTATGGGAATTCTAAATCCAACTTCTCACAAAGAAAAGTCAACACAAATGTTCGTCCGAGTTCAAAGAGTCTTATTTCAATTGTTGATTTATTACCCTTCGAAATAAACACACGACGAGTTGAATGTCAATCCCGCAGAAAACTCCCTTCCATCAAGAAAAAATATTAATATAGAAACTATTTATTCAAAATACTGTTTCTAAAAATATTTATTATTAAACCTATTCCTTATAGAAATTAATCATCTAGTGTCTGGGACGTCATTTTACATTTTGGGAAAATATCCTTCATTTAATTAACTGCCGAATTATTATCGTTTTGTTGTTTAACGAAGCGAAAAAAGCCTATCCCGCAGAATTTGTTTTTAAAAAAATTATTCATATATCAAAAATAAACTGTTATTATAAAAAGGCCTTCTACAAAAATCTAGTTATTATTTTAAATCATTTAAAATATTTCCTTAACGCCTGTGTCTGTTTGTAACTCTCTGTGGAGAATATTATTCTATATTCCATAAATAAATGTTACAACGGAATATCGTTATCAGAAATCTATTTTCTATTTTGAAAAAAAACAAACTTTTTTTTAATGGACCGGTTAATTTTTTTGTCAACTTTACGGGAAAATATCACTCTTACTCGTTAAATGACAGGAGACTTTATTATTACTAATTTAAAATCCCGTACAAAATACTTTTTTTATAAAAATCCAATTGTTTCTATTTTTAGAAATTAAGTCCGTGTCGGCATTCATGTTTTTAAAATTATTTTTTCCTTAATTACTTTTCCCCATTCCTGCCACCAAATTGTTTTATTTATTTTAATCTAATTAAAAACTAATTTAATTTAACCTAATTTAATTAAATAGTGATAGCATCCAGGTTGCTATTTCTTATTTTTCACTTAAAATTACTTGAAATCCCCAATGCATTTCGTATAATATATCTATTTCTGAGAATAAATTGTGATTTATTATTTATTATTCCACTATTTTTTTATATGTAACACAATTTCCCCCCTCTATTCCGCTGAATAAGTATTTACTATAGTTGACTATCACTGGGCCTTATTCCGATAGAATATTCCTACCTTATCACCCCCAACCTAAGTCTCGAGTATCCGCTAATAATTGAATCAAGACATATCTTAGCATAAGTACGTGTTACTAATTCTCATCCTCCCTATTATACACTAATTATTGCCCCAGATTGCCTCAGGAAGTGTCCATCCTGCCTATCTCTGCTGTAAGTTTATACTTCCCCCAATTTCCCTCCTATCCAGGTTTTAGGCTTGATAACAGGTAACGGTTTCTATGCAGACAGCATTGTAGTATTTCCTGCCTAGCGTTCAGTAAATTATCTCTAGATGTCATGATGTGGTACGACTCCAATGCACATATGTTGCATCTCTTCTTTTTGTTCGGTTTATATTTGTTAGCCCTCCCAAAAATTGACCATTTCAGTTCGAAAGGGTCTTGCCTAGCAATGAGGTTTCTCACAAAACGGCCAACAGAAGTGTTAGGCCTATCTATGTCTTCCCTTTGGCCTCCCCTGAAGGAACTCATGTGGTTTCTGAATCTATCTTTGAACTCACCCCCGGTTGAACCGATATATGATTTCCTACTACTCTCTGTTATCACATCGCATTTGTAGACAATGCTTGAAACTCTAAAGTTCCCCCCCAGTGGACAGATGTTAGAAGCTCTGCAGTTACAGTTGTGTGCTGGGCCGTTGCTGGATGTTCTACTACTATGGTTATTTATAATGGAGGTTCTCACTGAACTGGTGTTACTGGGATCAACACCAGAAGAGAACATGGCTTCTCTTGTTTTAGTTATCTTAGAATTATTATATCCTATGATGGATGTGGCTATATTTCTACAGGTTGAATAAGACAGTTTTACAGTATTTTTGTTAATGATTCCCCCCAATCTGCTATCCCTTGGAAAGTTTTTTTCCACTATGCTATAAAAAATCTTTGGGATATTAGTCTTAATATGCTGGCTATAGGGGGGTTGAACCATGTAGTGGTCCTTCTCCTATTTTTCTTCCTACCTTCCCCCCGGTTTGGGTAGCATGTGAGTTCAATTCGTTACTTCCAACTTCACGAATATTATCATCAACCAGTTCCCACCCTACCTGGTTTACATTACCGTGGGATACACCAGGTCTCCTATATCTAGCCTTGCCCACTGCCCTATTATATGAAACAATTGATCGAGAGGCAATCGGTCTCCCGTTTAGTCCCCCATTCCCAACCGAAGGAGGCACAAGGTAATTAATTTTTTCCTTGTATCCTGATCTGTTTAAAGCTTCATTGTAGAATTGCTTACTGCTGTCGAATATTTGTTGATTCTTGGACAGCTTAGATATCCTACTCGATATTGCAGGAATAATGGCTCTTTTCACCATCGGTGGGTGATTCGATTTAGCGTCGATATAGTAGAGTGTGTGGTTGGGCTTGTGATAAGGTTCATATGTGTTGTTGCATAGATCAAGCGTAATATCCAAAAAATTGACCCTCCGGTAGTTTATATCCATAGTTACGCTAAGTTGTATTGAGCTGAAGAATATATTGAGTTTTTTCTTCTTAGTTTCAAGATTCCTTATACTTGTGTTGACAAAGAATAAAGCGTCGTCCCTATATAGACCGCCCGCCAGTTCAGGTATTTTCATGTATTATCGCACATTGTTCCGGTTTTGTGGTTTTATTGAATGTATTTGGGACCGATTACTTGCTTGTTGGCTTGGTGGAAGAAATAATGCACAAGCTACTTTTCTAAGACTTTTCTAGGACTTTCTTTTCTTATCGTTGTTCTTCCTTGCTTTTTAAGTTTGACCTTTATTTTTATTTTTATTATTTTTTTCCTCTTCTCTTCTTAAGTGACCTCAACTATTACAACGCCACATTGTGTTTTGTCGGCAGTTGAAACCAGTATTCCAGACATTTAATTTCCCTGATGATCTGCCAAGCAAGTAACTGCTTGGTAGTGAAACACGTGTAGGAAAAAACATTTAATTTGAATAAATAGTATTTGTAAGAAAAAATATCTTTAATGGTGATCATTGGTGTCTTGAAAGGAATGCTTTGGTAAGCCTTCATAAAATCACATATATATATATTTATATATATATATATATATATATATATTATTGAAAGTTTTCCGACCTAAAAACCATTCGGGATGTTATTCAAAAAATATTTTCATCCCAAGTCGTTCGCTGGAAAATCATCTATTTTGTAAGTCAGTCAATTTTTTGAAATATCGATATAAGTTTTTCCCCAGGTATTTACGACGGCATTCACAAAGAATTTTGATCTTACTAGTACTATGATGTTAATGTTCTTGTATGGATCATCTGTTTTTTGCTATGAGAACTGTTTCGCTTATTTATAAACAAAACAGTTATTTTATCATAGTTCCCCAGCAGTGTTTTAAGGAACAACCTCCCTAAAATATAGCAATGCTCACGATACTAGATCCAATTCATACTTTGAATAAATAGTTACCTAAATATGTTTATATCAACAAATATTTTACTAACGTAACTTCGAAACAGAATTAACTATAGGGTACACTGACCTATTTGGACTACTATTACTATTAGATTTTAACCTCCACATAACGTCATAGTAAGATATGCTAGACATAAAATATCCTACGAAAGATGCAGACAAATTGCCTACAAAATATGTCTACTAAGTGCTTGAACGAAATGGATATCTTGCATACGCTAGCGACTGCCTTAAATCCCGTAAAAATAGTCGCAGTACACTTTCCATATCCAGAATACCACGAAACAACAACTATCCTTGCATTTTAACAAATTGCTCTATCAGGACGACAGGCGTCTGCAACCGCATATACGTGGTATACCACATACAGTGCGCCAAATGCAACAATTTCGATATCGGTAGTAAAATAGGACTATTATATACACGCATTATAGATTACCCAACCATTATAGCATAATCGTTTTACATACACACCACAACAACACACAATTCTAGCAAAGACATCAGCATGAAGATAATAGTCACTGAAAGATATATAGGTAATCTCAAGATCAAAGAATCACTCTTTATAAGCAAACATAACCCTATAATCAATAACAGAGCAAAACTTAATTAAATGTTTTTAACATAATCCCATACGACAGACACCCCCATTAAACCTATCTTATACATGCCCCAACATAAACCACACCAATAACGCTTGCCACACACAATGTATACCAACCCAATAAAACCACTTATATATCAACACAAATAAACTAAAACATTAAAGCGGAATTAGCCACATACATTATTCCTTCAGGGAAACATTTCCGGTACACCCTGCTCGAATATTTAACAACAACAACACCAACAATAATAATAATAATAATAGTTACATTAAACTTATAATTAATTTTAATCACCAATAATATATTAGCACACATAATCTAAATAGTATACACGCAAACTTAAACAGACATTAAAGACATGCATATAATATAATATTTCACACACTAAAAAAAGGTGAATAATTATATATTTACACAAACAAGTGAATACAATAAAAACATTATTAATCTGAACCTATATCAACTTTAATATATAAGGGACACAACTCTCAATTTTAGTACAATAATATGCTCGCTTCATTACTCAAACAGATAAACTTTCGATTACATAAAAAATATGCATAAACAAATAAACGAATTAAAATAAAATAGAATAAGTTACAATTACACAAATACTAAGAATATATTCATTTAAATAGAAAGCGGATTACAAATATATATTTAAACTATTCAGTAAATTGCTACAAGCAAAAAATGATAATAAATATATTTTTTGTATAACCTCTCAAAGCATATAACGTATTTCCGGATTATGGGCAAACACCGTTATCTGAGAAAATTGAACTAAAGAATTTTGAGAAGGAATAACTGAATACATGGATAAATATTTGTTTATCTAAACAATATAAATTGAGAGATTTAGTCAGACATACATACATACACAAACGAATGCATTTCGTTTATATATAGATTAATTTGTAATAATTTAGAATGATGTCACAAGCTACTCAAGTGTAATACCTAAAGAAATGCATTGTCAGTTGTTATCAACATAACAAAATTGCATTAATTAGTTAGTAGCAAAGAAATGCACGATATTTAATGGCCGACGAAATTTTTCATTAAAAAGGCGGGAAATATCAATTAAGATGCAATAAAAAATGGATGCCATGAATTCTGTTTCGTTATCGAACATATCTGTTAGATCAAAAACCCGGTGCACTTATTTCCGCTTTGTTAGCGTTTGAATACCCAGAAGTTATTTTTGATTGAATTATACACACATTTTCTCTTTTTATTATTATTTTCAAACATGGTTGCTAGCGCATATGTTATTCACATAAGATACGCCGACTAATTACGAATCTAATACCATTACTCGCACGTTGGGGTTTCCATAAGAGGAATAAAGACATTCTGCATTTGAACAAAATCTTATCGAAAGTTCTATTTCTCAAGGAAAAGAGTAACACTATACCAGGATTGAGTGTGTGTAAATATTATGCGAATATCGGTATTTTCCCATCAGGCTAGATCAAGCAGAAAAAGTGGAAAATTCCAGTAGAAGTTTAAAAATTAGAATTACGTACACGTGACAGGATATGCCGCCACAGTACAGCGGTGGAATGACACGCAGTGGATAAGCTGATAAAATCTTTCTCATTTTTAATCGTGAAAGAGCGGTTGTGTTTAAGACAGCTGCTCTCTTACCCATAGGTGTGTATTTTAGAGGAAGCATGGAGGTATTTTGCGCGTATATTCTATACTGGAAACGAAAAAGAAAAACCTCGAAAGCATTCTTAAACGCACTATAAGTGTGTGCTGTCTTTATTAATAGTTTTTACAACAGCTATTATTAAAAAGAAAAAGATGACGCGACTGTAACAAAACGAAATAGAAAAACAAAGAAAGACACCATCACTACTACGTATAATACTACTACTACGTGTCATCTATTCAACAAGACTAAAACCGTTTATGTAATGAACCGCCGGCAGAATAATCTGCTGGATCGTAGAATTGGTTCACTATAGTGATACGTGAAAAGTGCAGTTGGCTTATAAATAACAGGGCATCGTTATTTAATTCGTAATGTCAGCTTTGTGTCTTGTTTATATTTGCATTACATTATAGAAGTACAACTGTTGCATTACCCGTTCTTTCAGAGTACCCGGTAAGATCGAACAAGAATGACTAAGAACAGAACGTATATGGAAAAACTTTGGTTTTCTTTATTTGCCATTACCGGATGGTTTACGCCGGCTACGCACACATATTAAACAATCTTTTGACATACTTTTGTCTCATGAAAGTCTTTATCTTGCTGAGGTCACCGACGTGGTTTCTGCTAGAAACTCGTTCGTATATACATCCGATTGGAAAGCAATTTGCTCTGCATTGTCTATCCGAGCGTTAAATGAAGCAATTGTTCTACAAGCACTTTGGTGAAGTACTAGTCAGGGGATTCCTTCACTGTACTAACTTGCTTATATTTTTAGTCAGCGGACACAAAAGTCTCACCGCAAGACGGGCCTGGGTACCATAGCCAATAAAGCTTCATCGGTGCCATAAACATCGGTAAACTCCCATTCTTCCGGTACTTCGATACACTGATCACCAAGCGCTTCGGCTCTTCGCGTTTCTGAAACCGCCGACTTTCAAGTCTCGCGTGCACTGCGGAACTTTTTCTTTTTTAACAGTTATCAAGTCGCCTTTTTTCTTTCTCGACGTCCCACCCACAATAGACTCATCAACGATTCATTTTTGCCACTCTTCATTATCTTACACAATTTCTGCAATGATAGTTAATAAAAAACAGGGCAGTTTCAAACTTGGGTCAAATGTTGGTATACGATTACCATTCGAAAAAGAAAACAAATCACAACGCCTAGATAATGGATTTAGATTAGATACGCCTAACAGTGTTGTTTGATGGCCCCAAAATAGTGTAATATCGTATAGCCAAAACAATTACAGGTATAAAATTAGTATGTCTTAATTCTATTTGATAGAAACTAGCAATGTGTGAATAGAGAACATTAATTAATTCCTTGACAACGTTGTGTATTGTTAAGAATCGCCGCGTATCGGTTTCTAATACCGCACTTGTCAGAAAGTAAAAGACAGTTTAAAAGTTATTTAAAGTTGCTCATAAAATCTGTTTTTATTTTAAGTCTAACCAGTAGTCCATGTGGGTATCACCTGCAGCACAGGCAATATGAAGGCAACACGAGTATTATTCCTAAATGCCTGACAGCATATCACACTCCATTGAATTTATTGCTTTTGTTATTCGATTTAAAAGTCATCCACGTTAGTGGATAGTGGTGAAACCTAAACGCTCTCTTTCATGTATCCACACAAGAATAATTCAAACACGTCCAGGTCTAGGGATCTTTTAGGCCAAGCACAAAGAGCACTGAATTGCAAAATTCCATCCGCTTCCTCTTGTCGTTAGTGATAAGTGTTTAAATAAGAAGTAGTCTGTAAATCTTTCCATGTAGACGTATTTATGTACACGGGAGATTGTATATTGAACAATCGCAAATAGACGGTTAGCTCGGTTTAGTAACTTCTGTTAACTCTTCACAAGCGCAGCATGCCTCTAAAACTCGTTGTTGATATAGACTTCATCTTTCAAACGGACATGTACTCTGTTTAAACTGTTAAAACCACCATCAAATGTTATTAAGAGACGGATATTAATGTCGAATTGCACCAAAACACCACGCAGTACACTAAATTCATTTTCACGAACTTTAGAACGCATTTAGCTAAGCCCTCGTTATTTTGAAGGGAAATAAACTGAGCGTTGCTGAAATAACGATAGGACAAGGACGCCGTAGTAAATCCCTCTTTTCATGGTGACTAAACCATTACAAGAGAACTGAAGCAATGCGTCATGAAATCGATACATAATTTTGAATGAAATCTTTTAATTAAACTATTAAATAAACTGTATTAAGTTTAAAACAAAACCTATATGGCTTTGCGGTCATAAATTAATATGTTAGTCTTTCTACAGTCGTGTTCGATAATGGCCCTGTGGGAACGAACGCATCTTGAGGTGGACGTATCTGTTGGAAATCGTTGTTTAGCTTGCGCGATTTAGTGCGGGTGGACCTGTGCAGTCGAGAGCAGAGTGGGGCTGTTCTCACAGTCGGAGCTCACAAACGTGACATGGTCACCGCGTGATGAGATCTCAGATCAAGGGTCAATGTGCACCTGCGCATAGAGGCTCTGTGACGTCACGGGCCTTTGCGTGGAAAGCAGAGTTTTAGTCAGTCTGGGTTATGGAGGCGAACCTATCAGACGTGATTTTTACCATGTAGTCGGCAACAAGATTAGGGGAATTGATTCCCTAAGAAAATACAGGTGAAAGATCTATTTCCCCCCTCCACGAATGGTTAAGGACTTAATTGATAAGTAATTACGAAAGCAGTAATTTGCTCTCTCTCTCTCTCTCTCTCTCTCTCGACGTTGGTGAATATCTCCAATCCGATAGATAAATAACGCTTGTAATAAAAAGAATTGAAAGTTTTAAAAATTGTTTGTCTTCTGAGTCGGTCATGGCGCTTTTGTGTTGCAGCGGCGTGGTTCACGACAGAAAGAAAGAAGAAAGAATTCAATCACTAGACGACCCACCCCTCCACGCGGCGAGGAAAGATTGAGGGTGCGAGAAATTTAAAGGTATGCAAATTATATGATTTATGGTGTTAAAAATGACGAGTGATTAAACGAGAACTGCCACGGCCCGTTCCGGGACGAGTATACAAAACGAGAACTGTCGCGGCTAAGCGGGGGACTATGCGAAAGTCGTAGCTACTGAGAAAGATAGAAATTACGTATAACAAAACGTTTATTTTCGGTTGTCAGTCCGGAAGCCTTGACGACGTAACACTCTGCTAGAAGGGTCACATGAAAGCGTTGTCGTCTCAAATAAAGCACCAGCTAGTCCAAAAATGGCAACCCATCTACGTAGTACTGACTAGAATCACTGTCGTCTCAAATAAAGCACCAGCTAGTCCAAAAATGGCAACGCATCTACGTAGTACTGACTAGAATCACTGTCGTCTCAAATAAAGCACCAGCTAGTCCAAAAATGGCAACGCATCTACGTAGTACTGACTAGAATCACTGTCGTCTCAAATAAAGCACCAGCTAGTCCAAAAATGGCAACCCATCTACGTAGTTCTGACTAGAATCACTATCGTCTCAAATAAAGCACCAGCTAGTCCAAAAATGGCAACCCATCTACGTAGTACTGACTAGAATCACTGTCGTCTCAAATAAAGCACCAGCTAGTCCAAAAATGGCAACCCATCTACGTAGTACTGACTAGAATCACTGTCGTCTCAAATAAAGCACCAGCTAGTCCAAAAATGGCAACCCATCTACGTAGTACTGACTAGAATCACTGTCGTCTCAAATAAAGCACCAGCTAGTCCAAAAATGGCAACCCATCTACGTAGTACTGACTAGAATCACTGTCGTCTCAAATAAAGCACCAGCTAGTCCAAAAATGGCAACCCATCTACGTAGTACTGACTAGAATCACTGTCGTCTCAAATAAAGCACCAGCTAGTCCAAAAATGGCAACGCATCTACGTAGTACTGACTAGAATCACTGTCGTCTCAAATAAAGCACCAGCTAGTCCAAAAATGGCAACCCATCTACGTAGTACTGACTAGAATCACTGTCGTCTCAAATAAAGCACCAGCTAGTCCAAAAATGGCAACCCATCTACGTAGTACTGACTAGAATCACTGTCGTCTCAAATAAAGCACCAGCTAGTCCAAAAATGGCAACCCATCTACGTAGTACTGACTAGAATCACTGTCGTCTCAAATAAAGCACCAGCTAGTCCAAAAATGGCAACCCATCTACGTAGTACTGACTAGAATCACTGTCGTCTCAAATAAAGCACCAGCTAGTCCAAAAATGGCAACCCATCTACGTAGTACTGACTAGAATCACTGTCGTCTCAAATAAAGCACCAGCTAGTTCAAAATGGCAACCCATCTACGTAGTACTGACTAGAATCATTGTCGTTTAATTTCGATCATATAACGGTAACCAGTGTGTCAACGTGGCTGTAGCCCTATGTTTCGTACAATGTTTAGCACTCTATATTAATAACAATATACTTCATTCGATTGCTGCTATTATTTGTCATTTATCGAATGTTCAAATATTTATTGATTTGTCTCATAAAATCTGCACGATAAAAGGCAGCTCATCTGCATAAATACCCGATGTTAATTGCTTTGTATTTCACGCTATTTTGGCGATAACCTCTTGTTATTTACACGCTCCAGGTGGCTATTCGCATCGTTGTTGTTATATTTATATTTCGGCCGTTGGACTCTCCGGATTCCGTCAGATGTCCCTTATCTTAGTCAGTCATCTGCTCGTAATTTCTAGATTCGTACACTTGGCTTAGTCAGTCATCTTCTCGTAATTTCTAGATTCGTACACTTGGCTTAGTCAGTCATCTCCTCGTAATTTCTAGATTCGTACACTTGGCTTAGTCAGTCATCTCCTCGTAATTTCTAGATTCGTACACTTGGCTTAGTCAGTCATCTCCTCGTAATTTCTAGATTCGTACACTTGGCTTAGTCAGTCATCTCTCTGTAATTTCTAGATTCGTACATCTTGCTTAGTCGATCCCTCTTAATTTTTCTCTAAAACTTTAAAATCTTCATACTTTTTTTTTCAATGACGTCATCACACGGGAATCTTTTTGCGAATCTAATCACGTCCGAATGTAACTAAAAAAATACACGTGATTAAATTCAAAAGATAACAGTCGTTCCTTTACAAGTTATTTTTACCTTTAACCGTTAACCTTTAACCCTTAACACAAAATTGTACTGAAACGAACAACGACATCTCTACATATAAAATAGTAAATAAATATATTGTTTTGCTATTGAAACAGATGATCACCGAAAATACGGAAGCCCAATAATAATGTAGAGCAGTCACTCTCTTAAACTATGGAAGCCTAATATGGCAATAATAACCTAATAGTAAAACAAGTAAATAGCTGGGTTATTGTTTGTGCTAACTTAGATAGTATAAACATTGTACATAGTTTCATTTAAGTTGATGTGAAAGTATTTTAATTTTAAATTGCGTTTTTTTTTTGGGGGGGGGGGCTTAAATGTCGGCAATGCTAATGTCTTTTCTGACGAAGTTTGGTTGCAGAGTTTTAGCAGACAAAAACGAGAGACGCAACACATTTTGTTGCAATAAAAAGTAATTTTAAAGTTCGATATATTATTTATATTATCATTTTAATGATATAAGTGATATATTGAACTTAACAAAATCAATATTTATTTTAAACAATAACACAATTAGCAGTGTTTTGCGAAAATACTGCCTTTCACGACCTCAACACCTGTCATGTATCAAATAACATATAACGCTCGCTATCTGGCTGAGAAGACAAGATGCAGCCACTGATAACATAGATAACATATATTGGGGGTGTCTATTTCCTCCCATAGCATCTGTAAAAGAACTAAGATTACAACAACACTTCCGGATACAGGGTAAGGTGGTGAACGTTTTTCTAACCGCCACCCCTCCAACAACATACGGACACTAATTTGTTGCACGTATGCAAACGAACTTACCAGAGCCGACTGTTCGATAACTGTCTCCTGCCAAGACAACCCCCTTTTTTTCTCCACATGTATGCGCGCGTTTCATTGCATCCGCCAATGTATGTGCATGCGTGAAGCATCCTGCGTAGTTTCTGGTCTGTGTTATTGTGATGCTGGTGTTTTTCTTACTTTGTTTACAGAGGCGATCAAAGGAAATTAATCCATATGTACAACACAGTGTGCGCGTCAGCAGTGTTGATAAGGCACACCATCCCTATAAAATGTCAGTGCTCAGGATACTTGATCCAATAACTGCTTAGAATCAATAGCTACCTTAGAGCTATTCAGTGTAGTTCTGACCGTGAGGCTTCAGCAGCGTTTTCATTGTAAACTCTTTACATGATTTGACTGTTTATTGACTGCTGGTATTTTATGTTGTCGTTTCTATATATCAAGAATGTTCGGCTCACAAGGACCGCTCTGTTTTGAGTTAATAATACTGAAAAGCGGAAACTCGCTCCGGATTTTTTTAAATCCCTAACCGATGAGTCCTTGGCACATTCTGATATTCTAGGATCTGCTTTGGCTTCATTGGATCATTCTCTGTCGGAATAGGGCATTGTTCGATCCTAGCAGACTATTCCCCTAAGTATTATCTCATGCTCCGGGGGAGGATGGCTAATTACAGGTCGCCTAAGGTTTCCTTGTAGAGGAATACCGACGACTCCTGTCAGTGCTATTTTTGTAACGTTCTAGTGTACCTCTTCATAGGAGTTGTTTTTTCTCCACACATTAAAATACAATATGTTGTTTCTTTGCTATCGTGAAAACTAATTAAATCTCCTCTATAAAGGACAGTTGTCTGTATGTTTGTCTGTCTGTTTGTATGTCCAGCTTCTCCTCAAAAACTACGCGGCGACATGTCAAAAAGTTGCTATCTTCAGCACCGTACAACACCTGGGATCATAATATCTAAAAATTACAACAAAAAAACATGTTGCTGGGGGTCAACGGGGCCAGTCTCTGGTAGCGGGTCTGGTTTTTTCAAACTTTTCTAATGTTATTCAGTAGTAATTTGGAAATCAGCCAATGTAATTATGTAATAATAATTTTGTTTTCAACCAACTTATTCTTGTGCACGTGACGTCACAGTAATAGGTATATGACGTCATCGTTATAGGTTTTGAATCTTTTTTTCTCTTCAAAATTTATTTTACTTCAACATATTTTTATACATAACATATAAAAGTGTATTCTGATGTAAAATTCACAGAGTAAGATGATGAGAGTATTCCCGAATCTATAAACCCACGTCTTAGGGGTCCATGCGGCATATTTCATCGGGGGGGGGGGGGCTTTTCAGTTATTTTTCATTATATATATATTTTAGAAATATGCAAAGTCACGCTTTTAACAAGAAATGACGTCAGAGGAAAAGAGTGTAGGGAAGAAAATCCCTCACACTACAACCCTGCTTTCCCTCTCACTCCCACCCTTTCTACCTTCCCTTCCTCCCTACGCCCATTCTGTTGTTATGATACCACCCTCCTAGGCATTACCTCCTCCTTGTTGAGAGTTGTGGAGATAGTGCGGCGGTGTGATTGCTTCAGGTCAAATTAGGGTGAGGCCGAGTGTCGGCATTCGCCGGTGGAGCGCCTCAGGCCAAATTTGGAGATGGGGGATTGTCGGCATAATGCAAAGTCACGATTTTAACAGGAAATGACGTCAGAGGAAATCCCTAACGGCACTTTTTTGAACATGAGTTTATAGTGAAGCAAGGGTTGCTTAATCCTAACGAAACATAAGTTTATATTGAAGCAAGTGTTGCTTAATCCATAACGGCACTTTTTTGAACATGAGTCCATAGTGAAGCAAGGGTTGCTTATTCTATAACGGTATTTTTTGAATATGAGTTTATAGTGAAGCAAGTGTTGCTTAATCCTAACCGCATTTCTTCTTTTGACATGATACCTTCCTCCCAGGTGTTACCTCCTTCTTTTTGAGAGGTGTGAAGTTAGTGTAGTATCATTAAAATTAAAGTAATAAATAATTATGCTCCACCATTGTTTTCACTAATATTTGTATACATATTAAATAACGTCTAAATAAGTAAAGTAAGAAGAGAAAAATTATGCTCCGCCATTGTTTTCACTTATATTTGTATACATATTAAATAACGTCTCAATAAGAATAGTAAGAGAAATAATTATTCTCCGCCATTGTTTTCACTAATATCTGTATACATATTAAATAACGTCTCAATAAGTAAAGTAAGAAGAGAAATAATTATGCTCCGCCATTGTTTTCACTAATATCTGTATACATATTAAATAACGTCTCAATAAGTAAAGTAAGAAGAGAAATAATTAGGCTCCACCACTGTTTTCACTAATATTTGTATACATATTAAATAACGTCTAAATAAGTAAAGTAAGAAGAGCAAAATTATGCTCCGCCATTGTTTTCACTAATATTTGTATACATGTTAAATAACGTGTCAATAAGTAAAGAAAGATAAGAAATAATTATGCTCCACCATTGTTTTCACTTATATTTGTATACATGTTAAATAACGTGTCAATAAGTAAAGTAAGAAGAGAAATAATTAGGCTCCACCACTGTTTTCACTAATATTTGTATACATGTTAAATAACGTGTCAATAAGTAAAGTAAGAATAGAAAAATTATGCTCCACCACTGTTTTCACTAATATTTGTATACATGTTAAATAACGTGTCAATAAGTAAAGTAAGAGAAATAATTATGCTCCACCACTGTTTTCACTAATATTTGTATACATATTAAATAACGTCTCAATAAGTAAAGTAAGAAGAAAAATAATTATGCTCCGCCATTGTTTTAACTAATATTTGTATACATGTTAAATAACGTCTCAATAAGTAAAGTAAGAAGAAAAATAATTATGCTCCATTATGCTTTTGTTTTGAACTCAAAATATTTCTCAGGGTTGGGGGAGAGTGAAAAATTAGGGGCTGGAGAGATTGAGGGGTCAAGCCGAACTTTTTAGGGGTCAGGCCAAATCTTTTTGTTTTTTTTGTTTTGAACTCAAAATATTTCTCAGGGTTGAAGGAGAGTGAAAAATAAGTTGGGATGGGGGGCTAGAGAGAATAAGGGGTCGGGGAAAGTTTTAGGGGTCAGGCCAGATTTTTAGGGGTCAGGCCAAATTTTTTTCTTTTTTTTTGTTTTGAACTCAAAATATTTCTCAGGGTTGGGGAGAGTGAAAAATTAGGGAGCTGGAGAGATTAAGGGGTCGGGGAAAATTTTAGGGGTCAGGCGGACCTTTTTAGGGGTCAAGTCAAATTTTTTGTTTTTTTTTGTTTTGAAGTCAAAATATTTCTCATCGTTTAGGGAGAGTGAAAAATTAGGGGGCTGGAGAGATTCAGGGGTCGGGGAAAATTTTAGGGGTCAGGACTAACTTTTTAGGGGTCAGGCCAAATTTTTTTGTTTGTTTTGGTTTTGAACTCAAAATATTTCTCAGGGTTGGGGGAGAGTGAAAAATTAGAGGGCTGGAGAGATAGAGGGGTCGGGGAAAATTTTAGGGGTCAGGCCGAACTTTTTAGGGGTCAGGCCAAATTTTTTTGTTTGTTTTTGTTTTGAAGTCAAAATATATTTCATGGTTGGGGGAGAGTGAAAAATTAGGGGGCTAGAGAGATTTAGGGGTCGGGGAAAATTTTAGGGGTCAGGCGGAACTTTTTAGGGATCAAGTCAAATTTTTTGTTTTTTTTTGTTTTGAAGTCAAAATATTTCTCATCGTTTAGGGAGAGTGAAAAATTAGGGGGCTGGAGAGATTCAGGGGTCGGGGAAAATTTTAGGGGTCAGGCCAAATTTTTTTGTTTGTTTTGGTTTTGAACTCAAAATATTTCTCAGGGTTGGGGGAGAGTGAAAAATTAGGGGGCTGGAGAGATTTAGGGGTCGGGGAAAATTTTAGGGGTCAGGCCAAACTTTTTAGGGGTCCGCCCAAATTTAGGGGCCGCGATATGTACGTATTTAGCTTCCACACCGGGGCGGCGATAGGTACTTATTTAGCATTCAGCGGTGGTGATAGGTACTTATATAGCGTGTGCACATGGGCGGTAATAAGTACGTATATAGTATGCGCACCGGGGCAGTGATAGGTATGTATTTAGCATGCGCACTGAGGCAGCGATCGGTTCATATATAGCAAGCGCACAGGGGCAGGGATAGGTACATATTTAAAATTCACACGTGACGGCGAAAGGTTCATATTTAAAATTCACACCGGGGCCGCGATAGGTACGTATTTAGCATTCACACCAGGGCAACGATAGGTATGTATTTAGCATTCACACCGGGGCAGCGATAGGTATGTATTTTGCATTCGCACCGGGGTGGCGATATGTACGTATTTAGCTTCCGCACCGGGGCGGCGATAGGTACGTATTTAGAATTCACACCGGGGCGGCGATAGGTACGTATTTAGAATTCACACCGGGGCGGCGATAGGTATGTATTTAGTATTCGCACCGGAGCGGCGATATGTACGTATTTAGCTTCCACACCAGGGCGGCGATAGGTACGTATTCAGAATTCAGGGGTGTGATAGCTACGTATATAGCATGTACACATGGGCAGCAATAAGTACGTACATAGCATGCGCTCTGCGGCGGCGATCAGTACATATATAGCACGCGCATCGGGGCGGCGAAAGGTATGTATTTCGCATTCGCGCCGTGGTGGTGATAGGTACGTATTTAGCATTCGCACCGGGGCGGCTATAGGTACGTATTTAGCATTCGCACCAGGGCGGCTATAGGTACGTATTTAGCATTCGCACTGGGCCGGCGATAGGTATGTATTTAGCATTCACACCAAAGCGGCAATATGTACATATTAATTATTCGCACTAGGGCAGCGATAGGTACTTATGTAGCATGCACACCGGGGCGCAATTGGTATGTCTTTAGTATTCGCACTAGGGCAGCGATAGGTACTTATGTAGCATGCACACCGAGGCGCAATTGGTATGTCTTTAGTATTCGCACTAGGGCAGCGATAGGTACTTATGTAGCATGCACACCGGGGCGCAATAGGTATGTATTTAGCATTTACACCGGGGCAACGATAGGTACTATTTAGCATTCGCAACGGGGCGGCGATAGGTACTTAAATAGTATCTGCACCGTGGCGGCGATAGGTACGTATATAGTATGTGCACTGGGGCGGCGATAGGTACGTATATAGTATGCGCACCGGGGTGATGATAGATACGTATATAGTATGAACACCGGGGTGGAGATAAGTACCTATATAGAAGGCGCAGATAGAGCTGTTACTTTTTATAGAAATATGTCATACTATTACCCTGGGCAATAGGAGAAATGGTGGGGAAGAAACAGCTTTTGCAAAAGGCAAAATTAGAAAGTAGCGGCGAAATGGGGCGACCAGGGAAGAGAAAGGTAACAGATAAAGAGACGGCTATAGAGAGAGGGGGCGGACATAGAAGTTTGAATATAAAGATGTTACACACACGATCTTTCTTCAAATATATGTTTTTATGACCCCGAGCAACGCCGGGTAGCCCCGCTAGTACAAAATAAAGGATAGTTTTGATTTTAAAATAAACATTTATGAATATTATAAAAAAGAGAGGAGACAGCTATTGTAAGTACTGTTACAAAAAAAAAGAAAAAGAACAATCCTAGAGACACGACTTCGATCACGGCCATTATGTTACAACATAAATAAATTAAAAAAACAGTGTGATTAATTGTGTTTGCAGTTGACCCTAAATTAAAAAATTACTGATTTTATTCTCATATAACACACGGGCACCGTGGGGTAGCTCACCTAGTATATTCATAAATGGAATGTGTCTGTTTGTCTGTCTGTATCACCTGAATTTAAAATATTTAGCAAAGCTACATGTATACATCTATTAATTCAGCATATTCCTGGCCAATTTCTGCTGCAAATATCTTCGCAAATAAAAACAAAATATAATAATAAGTAAATATTTAGTATATAAACATTTAATTTGGCTTATGCACATGTACTTTCGTTACAGTAATTAACGTTTCCTCAGAGCCCAGAAATAATAATAAGGGATTAAGGTTTATGGGCTCGGAGGAAGCGTTAAGTCGCTGAAACGCAATCTCATTTTTATAAGCCGAATTATACATATTTGTAAAGCTCTACCTAGTATTGAGCACTTTTGAAAAAAAATATTAGTCTTAAGTTTATTTTATGAATTCATTTGAACTTGTTTAATGAATAATGACTAATATATAAAATAATATGGCGACCTCATTTTATTTATGTAAATATGGGAACTAATGATGCACTGTGTTTACTGTTTGTGCTGAAGTTGCATATTAATTTATTATAATGCAGGGCAACGCTGCGTAGCATATAAATACAGTAATGTTGAACACATTTACCACATGGGAAGCGCTAAGACAGGAACAGGCCACCTTATCTCGGAACCCTCAAAGAAGGGCCCGCGTCTTCACTGGTACCGTTTGTCACCTCTGTGAATTTTTAAACATTGTGCTTTGGCCGACCACTATTTTAAAAAAATTCTCTAACTAATGTTACATGTTTAATGATCAGCCAATATACACCGTATATTTCTGCGGATTATGACATGTGAACTAGACAGGAAAGCGTCACAAGTTTGAGGTCTAAAGAGGAATTGTTTTCTTTTTCATTTTTCATATTAAAAAGTTACATTGTCACTCATCAATCATAATAACTGGCGATTATCCTTTGAAGGTTCGTTTTTCCCAATGTTAGGAAACTTTAAATTGATATGTGATAGAAAGGATCCCTATCGAAAAATCGAGCGTAGTGACGTCACCTAATACGAGATATCACATGGAAGAAATGAATAAACCTCATTTCAAACTTCTCTCAACGTCTCACCATTACGCAGGATTTTTTTCTTACAGATTATCACCCAGGAAAATTCACTTCAGTTATTTAACTCTGTCAAAGTAGTACCTCCTTAAATTTGTCAGAAATACCCCATATAAGGAAGTATCTGGCGCTTATGTAGATAGAGGATTGCATTAGAAACCAGGTAATTTCTAAAGCGATAGAATGATCAACCCATTTCTCCCTCAACTTTAGTAACGGATAAGATATTTAAGTATCTCTGGGTTTCAATGCGCTACTCGAAATCAATTAATGGGCCTTTGTTGACGCATGTGCCATAGGTTGGCGACCCCTATTTATGTTCGATACTATTTATAATACAATTTTCTGTGCATTGCACTACTTGAGTGAAGCAGCCAGCAACAAGATTGATCAATACAAAGCGGCGTATTAATATGTAAAAAAGGCTTCCGTGTCTTCCTTATATTATTGTTTGAAATTCAAATCATTTCTTCAGAGTAATTTTACCGACTTTTTTATGTGTCCACGTACCACTATGCAAGCCTCGGTGCGTCGGTATGTTGAGTGACAAGGTTCAATTTGAAACGTGCATATTGATTGGCGACATTTAATTTAAAATCATATATATATATATATATATATATATATATATATATATATATATATAATAAAAACTAGGAATAATATTCCAACGTAATAGAAAATTGTCCATGTCTCTCTCTCTCTCTCTCTCTCTATATATATATATATATATATATATATATATATATATATTTCTGTGTGCCGTATAATATCCGTAACTAATTGCTGAATCATTATGAATGTTGGAATATATACTCTAAGCAACATGGTAAGTAACATAGGTACACATTTTTTGTAACCTTTAACATTTAGGGGTTCCCTTATTTAAAGTTCGAGATATCTATAATTTTATAAATACATATTTCGTTGTACAAGTTAAAATCTTAAACTAATGAACCGATCATTATGAATTTTGAACATAGCTGCGAGGCGTAAAGGTAGGTAACATGGGCTATTTTTAGTTGAATTTACTTTAATGCAAAGGTGGCGATAAGGGGTTAGAAGCTTTTTGTTTAATTTTAAATATCTCAGATTTGTGTGAAATTATAACAATTGGTATTGGAAATCAATTATCAAATATTTGCCAACTTCTAGTTTCCTTGGAGTATTTTCAAGAGATTAAGGTGACATAATGTGGGTACGATCTCCCCTTTGCAAATTCTTTTTTTTTTGTTCAGATTTCTAATAAATGTTATCCTTATTTAGTAGAAACCAATTAACTTGAATTCTTCAATTTGAATTTCAGATTAAGCTTAAACATTAGATTTTAGACATTCCCTTGAATCAAAGTTATGTGATGGATTTTGATTAAAATTGGAATAAGGATTCTAGACATAATGTTTAGTTTCATTTTATATTCATTTTACTCTTCGCAAGGAGATATAAAATGGTGCAAAGTGTACGAGGAATTAATTTTATCCGTCCTGAGAGAGATATTCTTGTAGTATATATATACTTCAAGAATATGTATATGTATATATATATATATATATATATATATATATATATATATATATATATATATATATATATATATATATAGGGTGATTCATAAGTCACTTCACGTAGCTATTTAAAACGATTACCATATGAAGCACAAACATACTATGAACTTTTTATAATTGTTATCTTACTCTCTAATTACTGCTATTTGTTATTTTAAATGTGTTCGTTTATATATTTGTTTTTATATAATAATCAATCAAATATGCTACAAAGAGTCGTAAATTCCTTGCAAAAAAGAATGGAGTTATGCATGCAGAACGAAGGTGGAAATTTTGAAAATTTGCTGTAATTTTAAACCCCCATAAATGAATTTGCTGAATAAACTTTCTGTTTTGTATTACCGTATTTTTTAACTTTAGAATTTCAAAAATAAATAGCTAAGTTACTTATGAATCACCCTGTGTATATATATATATATATA
The DNA here is from genome assembly GCA_963556195.1 of Sepiola atlantica. Lineage (NCBI taxonomy): Eukaryota > Metazoa > Mollusca > Cephalopoda > Sepiida > Sepiolidae > Sepiola > Sepiola atlantica. The sequence continues at coordinate 192,923,743 of OY744522.1, forward strand.
TATATATATATATATATATATTTGTCTCTTTTTTGTTTCATTTTACTTCAGTCGAAGTTCTCAGAAATCAAAGGAATTCTTGATTTTTATGAATGGCCTTCCTAATTCAATTATGTCCGAGATGAGAATAGTTGCTGATGACACACTGCTCTATTCTAGATAAATAGAACACATACATATAAAAAGCACTGGTTGAATTCTAAGAAACTGACCCCCAATCTGTAGTAGAATGGGAGTTTTCTTGTATGGTTACACATAATGTATTCAAGACAAAGCTCTTTTCCTTCATTAATTATCAGAAACATTTTACACCACCGATTGCCAAGGCTTATATCCTCTTCCCGACCGTCTAAAGTTCAAACTCTTTGGTCTAATCTTCACCGGCAACATGAATTAGAATAAATACATAGAAGATACTGTCAAGTCTGCTGCAAAGAATTGGGCTCCTTCTACTGGGCTGTCAGCATCCTGTAGCTCTATACAGCCACCACTCGTCCGTGAATCGAGTATTGTTGCCACATCTGGGCTGATTCATTAACCAATAGTATTTCCCTCTTAGACAGGGTCACAAAAAGGAGCCTCTAATCTAATAAGACATACACTGTCTGCAAAGCTTGATTCCCCATCCCATCGCCACAGTGATGTAACCCTGTGCTTGTTTTACAAGTACTTCCACGGAATGTGCTCCGACGAGCTTACTGCACTTGTGTCCCCCTCAACGTAATTACCCCGACAAACCCGACTAACAGTAAAATCCCACCCCTTCACAATAGAGGTCCCCAGATGCTGGAATACTTTCTACTCTAATACCTTCTTCAGTTGAATCGCTTACCTTTGGAATTCCCTCCCTGCCCTCTGTTTTCCTGGCGTTAGCAATATGCAGAAGTTAAAACGTAATGTGAACAACCATTTTCATTCCGAACTAAACACTTAAGATACCACCTATTAATTTAGTCTGTAATCATAGTAGCCCCTTACGTCTCGGTGGAAATGTGTCTCACTTGGGGTAAATAAAACTTTTTTTTTTAAATCGACTCTATAGTAGTCTTTCACAGTTAAGTTTGAAAAAGCATTTAAGATTCATACAGGGATCTCTATAAAATAATGTGTATGTCTGTTGGTCCGTCAATATTCCCGCTTAAGTTTAAAATATCATTTTTGTTGGTCTGTCACGCTTAAGTTTGAAATAGCATTTAATATCTTACGCATAAGTAAGAAATAGCGTTATAATCGCCACACGCGTAAATTAAGTGGACTTATCTTAAGGATAACCGTCTCCGTTGTTTGAAATTGGAATCATTTCTTGTGGATATTTTTGCCGTCTTTTTACATTCCGCTCCGATGGTTCTCCCCAGAAAGTCTTTGGAATTTCCGAGACGCGAATATCGAACGAAAAGTCGAGCAGAAATTCATTTGCTCAGATTATCGTCAGTTGAAAGAGAAACGCAGCCATATATTTGTTTCTTTTTCATGATACAGCATAGTTTTAAATAATATATATATATATATATATATATATATATGTGTATATATTCATATGCGTAATAATGCCAAAAGTCATGAATTCTAATTATCTTTTAAGAATTTGATCTACAAGATCGATATTTTATTTCTGAAAGTAGGCATGTGATATTTCGAGCGTTAATGTTAACGTTCGCCCTCTAAAAATCTGTATTCTAATACTTTGATACAACACGGATTTAAATATAGCACTTAAAAAAGCATATACCTTTCTATGCTGTATTTAGATACATGTTTTGTACGGCGGTTTTTGTATACAAGTATTTGAATACACGTTTTTTATAACAGAAATAAAATATAAGTACAATATTTGGTTCGTTTGTGATGTGAAAAGAGTTGTTTTGTTCTTTTTTTCGAATTAACAATAGCCGTTAGAATTCAAAATGTGTCATGCGTTTATCACATTGAATAAGTGTTTCTTGTTTGTTTGTTTTGTCTCAAACGACTCATAGTCGTAAGAATTCAAAATATGTCGTGCGATTTTTACGTAAAACCATAGTCATTTGAATTCAAAATGTGTGATGAGTTTATGACATGGAATAAGTGTTTCTTGTTCGTTTTTTTCTCAAACGATTCATAGTCGTAAGAATTCAAAATATGTCGTGCGATTTTGACGTAAAACCATAGTCATTTGAATTCAAAATGTGTGATGAGTTTATGACATGGAATAAGTGTTTCTTTCTCGTTTTTTTTCTCAAACGATTCATAGTCGTAAGAATTCAAAATATGTCGTGCGATTTTTACGTAAAAACCATAGTCATTTGAATTCAAAATGTGTGATGAGTTTATGACATGGAATAAGTGTTTCTTGTTCGTTTTTTTTTCTCAAACGATTCATAGTCGTAAGAATTCAAAATATGTCGTGCGATTTTGACGTAAAAAATGTTTTGTTTCTTTTTTGAACAGACCATAGTTGTTAGAATTCAAAATGTGTGATGAGTTTATGACATGGAATAAGTGTTTCTTGTTTTTTTTCTCAAACGACTCAAATTCGTAAGAATTCAAAACATGTCGTGCGATTTTGATGTAAAATATGTTTTGTTTCTTTTTTGAGCGAACCATAGTCGTTAGAATTCAAACTGTGTGATGAGTTTATGACATGGAATAAGTGTTTCTTGTTTTTTTGTTTTTCTCAAACGACTCATAGTCGTAAGAATTCAAAATATGTCGTGCGATGTTGACGTAAAATATGTTTTGTTTCTTTTTTGAGCGAACCATAGTCGTTAGAATTCAAACTGTGTGATGAGTTTATGACATGGAATAAGTGTTTCTTGTTTTTTTGTTTTTCTCAAACAACTCATAGTCGTAAGAATTCAAAATATGTCGTGCGATTTTGACGTAAAATATGTTTTGTTTCTTTTTTGAACGAACCATAGTCGTTAGAATTCAAAATGTGTGATGAGTTTATGACATGGAATAAGTGTTTCTTGTTTTTTTGTTTTTCTCAAACGACTCATAGTCGTAAGAATTCAAAATATGTCGTGCGATGTTGACGTAAAATATGTTTTGTTTCTTTTTTGAGCGAACCATAGTCGTTAGAATTCAAACTGTGTGATGAGTTTATGACATGGAATAAGTGTTTCTTGTTTTTTTGTTTTTCTCAAACGACTCATAGTCGCAAGAATTCAAAATATGTCAGCGATTTTGACGTAAAATATGTTTTGTTTCTTTTTTGAACGAACCATAGTCGTTAGAATTCAAAATGTGTGATGAGTTTATGACATGGAATAAGTGCTTTTTTATCGATATTATCTAGAAAGTTAGTTTGGAAATGTGGTGCAAAATAGCGAGCCTGTATCTAAATTCAAGTCCTGTTCGTCGGTCGCGTCCAACCATGAATGGCACTTGCAGACTTAGCCGGCTAGTTTCAGTATTTACACTCTTGTCAGCAATGATAATGACCTGCAGATCTTGCAGTCTCCGTCACAGTTTCCTCAGATAAAGGAAGGGTGTGGATGAGGAAGCTCACTTACTTTTGCCCTTTCTTTCCTCCTTGCATATTTCTCAGCGGCTTTAGTCTACAACTTTGCTTCTCCGATGTCAAGCTGTCATTTGATGTTTTTTTCATCTATCCCTGTTAGATCCAAGAGTTTCCTAATATGGTGGATCGATGTCTAGGACATTCAGATTTCTCTTACATACGTCCCTGTATCTCAGAAGAGACGCCCAGAATATCTCTCCTGTTCTTTTAACTCTCCATAAAAGGGATCTTTGAGAATTCTGCCATCAACCATTCTGTGAACGTGATCAAGCCATTTCAGTCGCCGTTGCATTAGCAGTGTTTACATTGATTAAAGACCAGCTTTTTCAAGCCCCTTAATTTTTTTTGTGTTTCCATCTGATACAAAGGATAACACTCAGGCTTCTCAGATCGGATTTCTGCAACTCTTCTTTTTGTCTAGCATAGGGTGTCCATGTGTGGATCCCATAAAGCAGGATGCTTATAATTCAAGAACTATAAACTTACATTACTGTGCTAACTTTGAGGGAGGAGTTATCCAAACTCGACCATTTAGTTTAGACAAGATGCCTGCTGATTTATGTATCAAACGAGAGAGGTTCTGAGATGTGTTAGCCAAGATATGGGAAATCTTCAACAATATCTGGCTCATAGTTGATAATTATGATAGACGGCTGTTCAGTTGAGCCTTGATCAGGCTGAAATCCTTACAGTGGTGGTTCATCCGAAATTGAAGCTCATCCTCAGTGTGATTCGCAATGCCTGCATCATCAGCTGATCGCTTATCATGACTTGTCTGACCTTAGTTTTTGCTCTGACTCCGGAAACATTAAAGAGGCACCCATCAGATCTTGTCCGAAGAAGGATGCCTTCATTTGCATCACCAAAAGCATGCTTCAGAAGCATTGACAAAAAGATCCCAAAAAGAGTTGAGGCTATAACACAGTTTTGTTTCACACCATTGCAAATATCACATGGTTCAGAGAGATACCCATCAGACGGTACTGCTATCTTCATATTCTGGTAGAAGGATATTACGAGACCTGAGAGCTTATGAGGGCAGCCAATTTTAGAAATCTGCCGAGTACAGCCCTTCGCAGCCGACTGTATCAAATGCTTTTGTGAGACCTACAAAAGCAATCGGCAATGGCGTATATTGTTCCCTACATTTCTTTTTAAGTTGTCTGGATAAAAATATCATGTTTACTGTTGATCTCCCTGCCCTGAAGCAACATTGAGATTAAGGATAGACACGTCAAGCAAGCGCCCGAAACTTTACAAGTAGTACTATTGCATAAACCTTGCCCATAATACTAAAGATAGATATGCCCCTGGAATTGTTGCAATCAATCCGATCACCTTTTCTGATAAAGAGTAAAACGTTGGTGACTATCCTCTCCTGTGATACTTCACCATCTTACCAGCAATAACAAGGAATACTATATATGAGTTTCAGGAGGATGACTGTCTTACACTGTATTACGAGATCAGAAGGAATCACGTAACAACATGGAGCTTTGCCAGAGCCAATCTGGTTTATAGCTTTGTTTTACTCAGAGATTGTTGCCATTTCATCAAACCCATGCAAGACACTGAGTTGCTCAATCACAGCAATTGCGGACTCAGAAACTTTACTCGTCCTTGTGTAAAGGTCGGAGTAGTGTTCTTTCCAGCGATCCATCTCTGATTTTTTTTGTCAGTAATAACTTCTCAAGAGGGTGATTTCAAGGGGGGGGGGGAATTTGCTCAGAGTTGGACTTGTAGCAAGTTTATGCCCTCATAATGTGACAAGTGCATTTTAAATGCGATGGAGATCCACCCTATATATATATATATATATATATATATATATATATATATATATATATATATATATATATATATATATTTATATATATATATATATATATACAGCCACTTCATTCTCTCCAAATATGATCTGAGGTTAAGACTGGATTCTAAGTCTCCCTGATGAGATCTCAGTTTATAATAACTGTTGATCGATAACATCGACATGCCAATGTCGCAGATTTTGTACATGTCTGTGTAAATAAAAATAAGTATATATATATATATATATATATATATATATATATATATATTGGCATAACACCTGACCATGTGTTTGTCTTCTTTTTAGGCTTGCCTGAACTTGAACAGATTTTTATTGCTAATGAGCTTGTTATACTTGCACTGCATCTGCCTGTTTCTGTCGAGACCAGGACTGAGTTCCTTGGCTTTTGCCTCAAACCAGTCAGTTGATTTAGCTTTTTTCTCTACAAAAAGGTAGCCGAGCACAGCTGTGCATTGCCCCTTTCAGAGACGGCTATCGTCTGTCAATCGATTCAGACTCAAAAATGTCTGCAAACTCCGACACAAGCATAGGATCTTGCATGTTCGCATTATTTAGACGAGGTCATTCTTTAGTCTCTGAAAAGAACAACTTTTTTTGGTGAGAGCCTAATTTTGCAACAGACAAGCGAGTGGTCAGTATCGCAGTCAGTGTTGTGGTAGAAACTGACAAGTCTGACAGAATTAGGGTTTGCACGGTGGATGAGCACAAGATCAAGCTGCTGCCAATGCCGTGTCTTTGTGTCAAAAATGAATTGTTAACACACAATTGGAAGAGCGTGCATAGTTCAAGTAATCTCTGCCTATTTTCATAAATTTTCCAGCAATGTAATTTAGCGAAACATGTAGACCCAGCCTCGTGGTCGCTTCCAACTCGGGCATTGAAATCGCTGAGTAAAATTACTTTGTCTTTAGGAGGGAACTTAAAGAGGGTGACACAGAGGCTTCTCATAGAACTCATCGTATACATCAGGGATGCCCATAAGAGTTGGGGAATGAGTGTGATAGGGTAAATGGTGGCGTTAAGTCTCAGTATAAAGATACGTTCAGGGTCGTCTGTACGAGGTTCTTGAACCTTTAACAGGCTATTTCCCTACAATAAAACAAACACTGAAATGCCAGTAAGCATAGTCCTGGCATTCTAGGGTCCCACTTTAAAAGCTGGTCTCTATAGTATGTTTTGTTTTAGTTCCTAGTGTAGTCGATGCGTCTATTACATCGGCCTTTGGCCTAGCCCAATACACCCAGATGAAACAGGTTAAAACGGGCACAAGAAAGCACTTTATTAGCTGGAAGCTACCCAGCTTGAGTAATGGGCGATAGCTTTCCAATGCTGCGCGAATGCCCCTCCCACTATCGAAAAGAAGCCCATGGCGCTATTCATAACGGCTATTAGTCAGAATTTATAACCGGTAAACTGCCTCTCATCCATGTTGTACTCCGTTGAGATAGACTCGATGGGCTGGAGTTTCTTCTCTAGTGCAAGTGCTGTCAAGGTAAGAAATATATATATATATATATATATATATATATATATATATATATATATATATATATATATATATATATATATATGAAGAAAAATGGAAAGGAATTAGAGGAAGCAAAAGCCAAATCAAAATTCAATTCAAAAGTTCAAAGCAAGGTATATTCCGCAAAAAGGCAATTTATTCAAGTTAAATTTTCCTTAAGCCAGGCAATATATATATATATATATATATATATATATATATATATATATATATATATATATATATATATATATATATATATATAGGAGTGCCTATCTTACAGCTGCAGTATTTCTGTGTCTTGGACAAAACACCTTTGTTTTCGTCTATGACGGATATATGATAAAGAATGGAAAATTGTTCGGACTAATTGAAAATGAAATAAGGAAAACCAAAATGTTAATTAAATATCCATCTACGTTTCACCTTTATTAGAAGGTTTCATCAGGACGAGATATTGAAGAAAAAAAAGAAATACAGCAACAAGTACCGAAGTCTGAAAAATAAATGTGAGGAAGCGCTCAGCAGTTAGAACGCTGAGAAATGTGTTACGGCAGAACAGCCGATAAAAGTTTGAAAAGTGAGCATTTAGAAGTCAACGGTTTATATAACGTTCCATAGAACATTAGAAAAAATAAATGAGGAAGAGGGGGGAGGACAGGAAAAAACACAAGAATAAAAATAATAAAAGTATGGATCGCAGAAGAGAAAATATATAAATATACATTTTTGTGTAATTATGTATCATAGTGTTGCACTAAAAAATTAGTTAAATGTATTTATTTGATTTCATATATATATATATATATATATATATATATATATATATATATATATATATATGTGTGTGTGTGTGTGTGTGTTTTGTGTGGGCGGTATTTTTTTAATTTTGTAACACAAAGTACTTATAATAGCTCAATGGTTTAAAGCTAGAGCTATGCTATACTTAGTATTTTTATGTAGTTCAATACCACATCATTATCACAGAGGACAGATTCACGTCATTTTTCTAGCCGAAACAATTGCCTGCGAAATAAAATACTAAGTTGGAAAGAATAGCGTGAATCTGTCCTCTGTGATAATGATGTGGTATTAGACTACGTAAAAATACTATATATATATATATATATATATATATATATATATATATATATATATATATATATATATATATATATATATATATAATTTATTTGTCAATTATATTTGCGATACTTTGAACGCATTCAACTATTTCTACAGAAAAGCATTTTATGCGTGGAAATAATTTTTCCATACATAAATGTTATGCCAGATGTGAGGAGTTACATGTATTTTTAAATATCCACGGGCACGTGTTTCGTCGAGTTTTAGTCTCTTGGATACCGGTTTTTAATCTTGCTAGATTCAGCCGTGCTGATGAGTCTTAAACGACGAAACACATGTCGTTGATAATTATACATAGCTACACTGAAGAGCTGTGATACAGTATGCATGTGAATGAGTATATATATATATATATATATATATATATATATATATATATGTGTGTGTGTGTGTCTGTTTGTGCGTGTGTTGTTGTATGCATAAAATAACTTAGTAGACTATGACATTTATTAACTAATCAATATTTTGTAACTATGTTACAAAAATTCACCATCAACAAATATTATTGTGTACATACATTTCAGAATTTATATTGATGATCTGTTCTACAGCACAAAAAAATAATGATCAATTCGTTTAAATTAATAAAATCTATTTATTTAGAGGTTGAAAGTTTCGCTAAAGAAACTTGCCCTCAACAGAGCTAGACTTTGTTGGTTTTTTTCCTTTTCGTTTCGCTAGTATTAGCCCCAGGAAGGCTGATCCTCCTATGATAACTGAAAAATATATATCCGATGTTGCTGACACGAGGTTTTAAATGAAGTTTGTTTTCGATGTACACAAGCATGCCAGCGCTAGTATGAAGAATGAGAATTCATCACATCTTTAAAAATTGTTTCATAAGGTATAAGTTTTTTTTTTCTTTTACAGAAATAAGAAACCCCTAAAATATTTTTTTCAAATGAATAAAATTTATTTATTTCGAATCTGAGACTTCCGACAGCGAAAAAAACTTATACGTTGGCTCTACTACTAAAACTTTGTCAGGTAGGCTACCAATGCATTTATACCCTAACAGCGCCGTAGCTAAACACCTTACTAACCAGCATTACTGCCCCCGCTCCCAATTTCGAAAACTCTTAATAGAAAACACCACAATATTAGAACATACTACTGATAAACAAAAACACTCTATATATTGGAAGCTTTATACATCTATTCAAAAGAAATATTTTTTAGAGAATCAACTTTAATACTAAAGATATCATTCTGAAATGTTTATAATTCTAACTGTAGTTAGAAACTAATGCCCCTATTTTTTCTCTCTCCAGGAAAGCATATTAAGGTTGCCTTTAATATTGGGGAAACTCAACTCATCAAGAAGGAGACTGTTGAGTGTGCTAAAAATAAAAAATGCCCCTTTCTGTCACTGGTCGGACATAAATGTAGTATCCGAACATATACTACACTTTGATCCTAAAAAACACTGTCGTACTTGGATAAAAACTTGAATTTAAAAAAATTCAAATATTATTGTTCATTTGTGTTCCTAAACGACAGGAAAATATTAATGTTCACACGCGACCCTGTCGTATCAATGAACCGAAATATTATTACGCGTTAACTGGAAAATTATTGGGAATATACCTGCCGGGTAAACGTACTTAATACCTAATTATCGGATGATTACCGGGGCGTAAGCAGCATCGGCTTCATCTCTCGCTTATACATCATCGGTTTCACCTCTTGCGCATACCTAAATTGACTCACGGAAGAAGAAGAAGAAGAAGAAGAAGAAGAAGAAGAAGAAGAAGAAGAAGAACAACAACAACAACAACAACAACAACAAGGACAAAAACAAACAAGAGGAGAAGAAGAAGAAGAAGAAGAAGAAGAAGAAGAAGAAGAAGAAGAAGAAGAGGAAAGAGAAAGAGAACAAGAAGAAGAAGAAGAAGAAGAAGAAGAAGAGGAAAGAGAAAGAGAAGAAGAAGAAGAAGACGACGAAGAAGAAGAAAAAGAAGAAGAAAAGGAAGAAGGAGGAAAAGCAGAAGAAGAAGAAGAAGAAGAAGAAGAAGAAAATACGAAAGAAGACGAAGAAGAAGAAGAAGAAAAAAGAAAATGAAGCAGAAGAAGAAGAAGAAGACGAAGAAGGAGAAGAAGAAGAAGCAGAATAATAATAAGAATAACAAGAACAAGAACAAGAAGAAGAAAAAGAAGAAGAAGAACAACAACAGTAAGAAAAAGAACAAGAAGAATTAGAAGAAGAAAAAGAAGAAGAAGAAAAAGAAAAAGAAGAACAACAACAACAAGAAAAGAAGAAGAAGAAGAAGAACAACAACAAAAAAAAAGAAGAAGAAGAAGAAGAAGAAAAAAACGAAAACATTCGAAATTTTATCGCGTTGTTTTTTTTTTCTTCTTCCAAATGATTGACGCAATTACGCGTTTCAGGTACCGACGAGGTGAAAAAAACGCGGGAATATAATTCTTTCTTCCATCAGTTCTTGCAGCATTGTAATCTTATTATTGTTGTTTACTTTCTCTTGTGTTTCGTTTAGAGTGAGAAAGCGTTAAACATATCAGAAACAAATTGAATAAGAAACGGAAGTAAATAAATTGATAACATAATGATTAGGTAGATTAGGCAAGATGAGATAAGGAAAGCCCAAATCAAGAATAAAAACGAAATACGCTAAGCTGAACGAAAGGGACGAATAAAACTAATGAGGCGAATGAACGATTTCCATGAAAGTCATTCTCTAAAGTATTATTGCATGTGGTCCAGTTTTACGATAAACTAATAATTTGGTTTGACATCAAAATATGTACATGAACACCGATGTTAATAGCTATCGTTGTGCAACTATAAATATACTCACATACCAATGGCGAATGACTAGAAAAAATTACGAGTTTTGATGACTCGACGAAAATACACGAGGCTTTAAATATATCAATGACGTAACGAAGAAATAATTATTGAAATAACGAAGTGGATGTGTCGACGAGCATACACGAAACTTTAAATACATCAATGACTTTATGAAGAAAGAATTAACTAAATAAGGATCTGGGCGTGTCGACGAGAATACACGAAACTTTTAATACATCAATGACTTTATGAAGAAAGAATTAACTGAATAAGGATCTGGGCGTGTCGACGAGAATACACGAAACTTTAAATACATCAATAACTTTATGAAGAAAGAATTAACTGAATAAGGATCTGGGCGTGTCGACGAGAATACACGAAACTTTAAATACATCAATAACTTTATGAAGAAAGAATTAACTGAATAAGGATCTGGGTGGGTCGACGAGAATACACGAAACTTTTAATACATCAATGACTTTATGAAGAAAGAATTAACTAAATAAGGATCTGGGTGGGTCGACGAGAATACACGAAACTTTTAATACATCAATGACTTTATGAAGAAAGAATTAACTAAATAAGGATCTGGGTGGGTCGACGAGAATACACGAAACTTTTAATACATCAATGACTTTATGAAGAAAGAATTAACTAAATAAGGATCTGGGTGGGTCGACGAGAATACACGAAACTTTTAATACATCAATGACTTTATGAAGAAAGAATTAACTAAATAAGGATCTGGGTGGGTTGATGAGAAGACACGAAACTTTAAATACGTCAATTAATTTAGAAAGCAAATATTGAAATAACGAGCTGGTTGTTTCGACGAAAATACACGTGACTTTAAATTTATTAATAAGGAAAAGTCCGTAAAAGATTCAGGGATATTATATCCTAAAGTTGCTGTCTACTATATGATTTTAAACGTTACTGTGAGGTCGTGTTAATGATTTCAACAAATTTGACGGGTGTATACTTTCTTAGAATACACAGCGTTTGAGATAATTTTTTTATATTCTTTTATTTCATAATCATTTGAACTATTTAATAACTGCTAAGTGCTATTTTGTGTACTATTGATACCGTTAAGAGCGGGAGACCATGAACGACTGAGAAACAGCGGAAGAGAGTGACCTAAATCATGAGAATTCGAACCGGATTAAAAGAAAGTCGGAAATTTTAGCCGCAGATGAGTGCTTTTTAAATACGTTAGATCCAAAGAGAACCACTTCAAGACATCCAAGAAACTCTTCAATAAGACGAACCATTAAGTCGTTCTAGGGAAGCGCTGGTTCTTCTTGAAACAAATTGCACAACTGGCAGACCAACAGGAGGCTAGCATAAAGTCTACACAAAGTCCCGCTCACCATGAAGACCAAGTTACCTCAAATAGGGATATTCTTGTGATGTATTTCTAGCAGAGATCACGTCAGGCAGCTGTGCATCTTTGAAAAGGGAACTCAGACGCACTTAAATGGCTATATTTATCTGCTGTCTACTTTAGTAAAGCCCTGGTTGGAGATGGTAACTTCGAGAGACTGAGCTACGTATTAAAAATCCGGGGAAGCCCAGAAGTGGATGTCTTAGAATTTCCATGACTTCATCAGTTCCAACATCTGCCTCTATCCAACTCGCTTAATCTCACCTTCATTGAATATCATGTGTAAGGCGCAGTTGAAAAAGACACCAACCTTACCGTTCGAACACCAAAGATGAAATGATTGTCAAGATCAAACTGGTATTATGTGTCTGTCAAAATAACATGTGAAGGCAGCATGTTCCATGTGAAAATGCTATTTCAAACATAATTGTGACAGACCTATGAACATACTATGTTACATAACGATAGACACTGTTTTAATGAAAACGTTTGAGTGACACCTAGGGATCAGAGGTGACCTCATTACGGAAGTTACCGAAACTTCGTGACTTCCGGGTGGAGATTTTCTTTGTCTTTGCTGGCTAGACTTGAAGCACGAAAGATGAGAGCCGAGCGCGCAAATGTTACTAGGTGTAGAATGACGAGAAATCTGTATATCTATCTGTCTGTCTGTCTTTCTCTCTCACCACCACGCGTACGTAATTAACCTGTCTCTCTGATAAAATTAAATTAAATTTAAAAGCCAAGGGAAGCAACACTTCATAGATTTTTTAAAGAGTTACTTCGCTTATATGTATATATATATTTATATGTATACACACACACACACACACACATATATATATATATATATATATATATATATATATATATAAGAGGTTTATGTACTTTGCTTGAAGCATTTTTTATTAGTAAATAGAAATGTGATACTTAGAAGGCAATACAATGCAGAGGTGTGATAGATAGACACAAGTTGGAGCAAATAAGACATATAATGTGGAACAAATTAAGTAGTTTCACCCTTAATACAATGTATAACATATATATATATTTATTTAAGAAAAAAATATTTTTTTCATAATATGCACGCTTGAACTTGAGTTGAGCACGATTCTGAAGAAGTAGGAGTTTCCGAAATATTATATCATACGGAGTTTCCACCAGACCATCTTGATACAGGTATTACATAACATTGTAACATCGTGTAGATAAACCGATATATGTGTGTTTGTGAAAATAAATAAATAAATATATATATATATATATATATATATATATATATATATATATATATATATATATATATATGTGTGTGTGTGTGTGTGTGTGTATACATTGTATTAAGGGTGAAACTATTTAATTTGTTCTACCATTATATGTCTTATTTGCTCCAATGTGTGTCTATCTGTCACACCTCTGCATTGTATTGCCTTTTAAGTATCATATATATATATATATATATATATATATATATATATATATATATATATATATATATATATATATATATATATACGTGTGGGTGTGCAGTAATCCACAGACAGCTGTTTCGTCTTTTCAAGAAGTATTATTGTGGCTTGGTAAAAAGCGACCTCACTTACCTCGGATTTTTGTTACTATCGCTCGTGACAGCCGGACGCACTACCCACTGAGCCAACGAGCTTGCTATTGTAGTGGGATTAATTATATGGATTTTAAACGATAGTGAAACCCTAGGGGATACAATTGGTATAATCCTGCTTTACTATTAAGTAGAAACCTTTTTTCCTAAATCAGTGCTTCAACCAAATCGGATCGTACATGTATACTTATCTTTATAGATGTAGAGATCATTACTTGCTATTTCCATCTTTATAGATGAAGAGATTATTACCTGCTCGATTATTTACATCTTTATAGATGTAGAGATTATTACATGCTCGATTATTTACATCTTTATAGATGTAGAGATAATTACCTGCTCGATTATTTACATCTTTATAGATGTAGAGATTATTACCTGCTCGATTATTTACATCTTTATAGGTGTAGAGATTATTACCGGCTCGATTATTTACATCTTTATAGATGTAGAGATTATTACCTGCTCGATTTTTACCTGCTCGATTATTACCTGTTCGATTATAACCTGCTCGATTATTACCTGCTTGATTATTTACATCTTTATAGATGTAGAGATTATTACCTGCTCGATTATTTAACGCTGCTGTACACAACGTTTATTTTATTGGTGGTGCTACGAGTGTACACACTCTGTCAAAAGTAAGAAAATAAAAAGTATGCTTCGCCAGAGTTTACACTAATATTCATACTCAGCTCTCTATTAAATGGTATTCATTTGTATATAAATATATAAACACTGTTTCCGTCGTTTTATACACTTGTAAGGTATCAATCCGTCAACTAACAAGAAAAAAGAAAGCAAGCAAATTTCAAAAAGAAAAAGAATATAAAACCGTATAAAACGGTGTAAAAAAGAAATAAAATATCTCATCATGGAAATAGAGCACATATTTTTTTCCAAATTCATTTTAGATCGCGGGGTTATCTGACCTGCTATTTGCTTTGTCTTTTCCATTAAACACTTGAAATGGTTTCTTCCCGCACGTTTTTCTCTCGCTTGACAAGAAGAAAGTACATATATATATATATATATGTATATATATATATATATATATATATATACAAATAGGCACACATTTATCTTTATTATAGAGCGCATTATTATCATTTTTTACGAACACAAGTCAGTAGTAGTGATTGTTTACTTACAAAAACCAGTGGTGATCCCCTAGAGTTTCAGTGACAACAAGTCTCCCTAGAGTTTCAACACTCTCAACCTCTTTTCGATAACCGTTGGAAATCACTGTGCAGTATCGCAACATCCGCTTACCATTGTATTTCTCACTGGCACCGATCATTGGTAATCTCTAGTCTCAGTACTTTCTGCACCTTTCCAATGGAGGTTTGGTTAGTGCTTTCTCCTCTCGGTTCTGTCAAGATCATTTTGTGCGGTACTTATCGAGGCTGGTGCCATCACGTGTGTTAGTGTTATTTTTATCGGGGAGGGGGGGCGTTTATGGAAGTTCTGGTAGTTTCAGTTACTTTGGGTTCGTGTTATGTTCTTTCAATGTGTTTGTTTTATTTCTATTTCAGCTTACCTGTGATTGGTTAGCGTTCGTTTTGTACTTGAGTTGGTTCGCGCATTGGAGGACGCTTCTTAGGAGTCTTATTGATTAAGAACCGAAATATTATCTGTGCTTATTCTGTAGGCTAAATACCACAAACAGCTGAACTCCCTAATAAACAATGCGATAAGGTTTTTTTTTCTATCGGGTGTACAGGTCAGATTACAACGAGCGATTGCAGCTAATCGGTTTGCATGTTGATGACGCGGGCGTGCGCGATATTTGCAATCAAAACAGATGAAAGGTAACGACGAGATTAGATCAACAATAAGCTTGCTTTACGCAACCAACTCATATTTGATCTGTTTCAGTGATAGCAAAAGCTGGGGAGAAAACCCTGTAAAACTGGACGTACGGAATAAACTAAGTACGGGTATGCGTTCTTTGCTTGGGAATGGCACATGCGGTTAGGCCCTCACAACCTGAGCCCTGATGAGTTAAAACGTTAATTCTTAACAGTTGAGTCAATTATTTAATTAGTCATTTTTTTTTCTTAATATCACCCTACAGTTTTGTTATACTATGGACTTTTCACGCTGGAATATTAATACTATAATATATATATGTGCAATATAAAATATATATATATATATATATATATATATATATATATATATATATATATATATATATATATATATATATATATATATATATATGATGGACGTATGAGTGGCCGCGCGTGAATTTGTAATTGCAATGGGTTGCGCAATCCCCTGAGTCGGCATTGCTTGATTCCAATGGTAAGTAGTAATACAAGAGGACTGGAAACAATGCCGAGATAATCAGAGTGCACATACTGGTAGTCCCAAATGGTCACCCATTTAGTACTGGCCAGGCTCGACGCCGCTTAACTTCGGTGATCTAATGGGAACCGGTGTGTCAACGTGATTGTGCTGTATGTGTGTATGTATATATATATATATATATATATATATATATATATAATGTACTATATAATATATACTATATACTATATATATACTATATACTATATATATATATATATAGTATATAGTATATATATAGTATATAGTATATAGTATATAGTACATTATATATATAAATATATATATATATATATAATGTACTATATATATATATATATATATATATATATATAGTACATTATATATATATATATATATATATTTATATATATATAATGTACTATATACTATATACTGCAATACTATCCCTATTACGTACTCTTATAGAGAATTACGCGCGTGTCCCTGACTTCGCGTCGTCAACGTTCGGGCAGGTCTCGAAAACGCCCGAGAGTTGACGAAACTATTAACCAATCAGGTTCCAGCAAGCAGACGATAACTTTTGGAAGAAATTAATTTCTACGATCTGTGTCAGCGCGTTTAACCTCTCATAGGATTCATTGTAATTTTGTCAGCAACGGTCACTTCTAGCGAAAGACTAACCCTAAACCTAACCCTAACCTTAAACTTAAACACTAAACCCAACCCAGAAATTGTTGAAAAGAAAAAAAATATTGAACAAAATTATGAAAAAAACAAAAACAAAAAAAGAAATTGGTTAAAAGAAGTTGTTTCGTTGTTTGTTATATATAAAAAAAAAATCATGTTTTGAAACTTTTCGTTGCACTAAAAAGATTTTATTTGAAACCATTTTCTTAACATGGTTTCTTTGGCAAAACAACAAATATCTAATTAATAACAGTTGTTTAGCTTTAGTTTGTTCGTTCTTTATGTTTGTATATGTATTTTACTTTGATTTTCTACGTCTAACTTTTTTTATTTGCAGCTTGTCTTGAATGTATCGTCTGGCAGTCTTCAATTTATCGTTTGGCAGTCTTAGCCTCGTCAACTCTCGGGCGCTTCCGAGACCTGCCCGAACGTTCACGACGCGAAGTCACGGAAACGCGGGTCGTTCTCTGTAAGAGTATCCCCGATTATTTAGAATCCCACTTCTAAACTGACCCTCCCCCCCTTTTCACTAGCAACGTTCAGATTTTTGTTTTGCTCCTGATGGAATGGATGGCACTCTCTTTAAAGAATCTCATTGTTTGGGTAAATCTATCTTTAACAGGAATGAATAAGGAGCCCCGCACCGATTCCACTATATTTACCTTCTTAGTGTCGAATTTCTATAATTTTCAATTAAAATTATTTCAGGTAAAGTCACTTCAAATTTATTTATAAAGGAATTTTCTCATAATTTTTTGAATGAAGAAAAAGTTCATCAGCGCTTCGATGTGCGACCTCTCGACATACGTTAATCACGTGACCGCGTGCTGCACAAATAATAGACATTTCCAATTTCGCCGTCATCAACATCAGACGAATTTCAACATGCAACTGTAATAACAAATCAAACTGCCCCTTAAATCAAAAGTGCCTATCAACCCAAGTGGTCTATGAGGCATCTATCTCCTCAACTGAAAACCCATCCCAGACTAACTATTATATTGGTCTGGCAGGCAACAACTTCAAGGAAAGATTCTACAACCATAAACTCTCCTTCAACAACCCAGACCATCCTGGCCAAACTGGACTTTCACTACACTACCACAAAATAAAAACCAAAAACGAAACTCCCATAATAAAGTGGAAAATCTTGAAAAAATCCAGCACCTGCAAATCAATAAACTCTCCATGTAGATTATGCTTAAATGAAAAACTGGAAATTATCCGCTTTAAGGACAAAAACAAAATCCTAAATAGAAAACAAGAGACATCTATCAACTGTAAACATAGTAGACTCTACCTCCTTAGCAACCCACATACCCCACCTTAACCCAACACCAACCCCACATAACTTTAAAATAAAATTAAAAGTGTTTTTTTTTTGTTTTTTTTTGTTTTTTTTTTTTACAAAAATGAATGATAACATTAAACCCCCACTATACACTACCCCAAAACACACTATACCCACCCACCCAAATTTACCACCCAATCCCACCCCAACAAGTCATGATGAATCTATAAATATATAACCACCCCTCTAAACTACCAATAACATCAAATCTCTACGTACTACCTATAATGCACAGCCTCAATAGCCTCTCAGCCATACTACCAATTCTAACATAAACCCATAACTGGGACAGCTATTAACACTGATATCACTTGGACTAATCTAATCTCAATTACTTAACCCTTCGATCACTACCTTGAACACTTAATTATTAACTGGTACTTAGTCCTTGTCATTGGGAGTAGAACAAAAAAGCCTACCATCACTTGTCGACTTATTTCGCCCAATGACTTCACAAGTAGCAAGATGGTAATGATGGTGATATTTATCATTATTATTATTATTATTATTATTATTATTATTATTATTATTATTATTATTATTATTATTATTATTATTATTATTATTATTATTATTTTTTAATACTATTATTATTATTATTGTTATTATCATTAATATTCTTACAAACTTGTTATTTCTATTTTTATTCTAATTTTTTTTATATTTATCTTTATTTTTATTTTTATTAAGGCTTTTATTAAGGCTTTTATTAAGGCTGTTATCACTGCGACTATCGTAGGTATGATTGGCAGGCGTTATCATTGTCATAATCGGTTTTGTTAATGATAAAACTGGTAACACCAGAAAACTTCTCTTATAAAATGATTCCACTAGTATTGATCTCGGTATAATATAATCACAATTTAAAAAAATATATATATATATATATAATCACAACAAAATTCACTACAAATAATAAACAAAACATTAAAATAAAATAAATAAAATGCAAAAGTAGCAATTAATACCCTAAATTAAAATTATCAAACATTTTTATCCACATGATAATTACTTATTAGAATTAAAATAAAATAGGAATGACGGTTATAATCATAATTTTATTCTTATTTTAAATTTAACTCACTCTGGCTGTCGCTCCATCTCCCTTCCTCCCACCCCGGCCGAAATTGAGATCATCACAGCACAGACACGTGAAAAACCTCCCACGTAATAATTTGAAACACGACTTGTTGGGGTCCTCCCCCCTCCCCTCTCATGTCCCATGTCACCGTTATAGACAAAGCCCCAACTCTGTCCCCCTCCCCCTCCAATGTATTTTCAATTTTCAATCTTCCGTTAAAGTTGAAGTTAAAATTTATGCCATTTGAATTTCTTTCGCCCGCCCGATGAGTTGGTCGCTATTTGCACCAATGAAACAAAACTTGTTTTGTCGCAACTAATGGAATAAAATCAAAAAATATATATTTTGCTCTGAATTTTCATTGAGCACTCTCATAAACCCGGTTTCAACTTCCTTCGGATCCATACCCCCTGGATATTTGTAACAAGTTAATTATATATATATATATATATATATCACTCTCTCTTTAACACACACACTCATTCTCACACAATATTTTTGTCTATCTCTGTCTCTGTCTCTGTCTCTCTCTCTCTCTCTCTCTCTCTCTCTGTATGTATGTATTCCCACGCTCTCTCTTTATCTGTCTAACTATCTCTATCGTCTATTCTGCCTCCTCACCCCCTCTCTCTATCACACTCTCTATCTCTCTCTTTCACTATTTCTGTATATCTCTCTATCTCCACGATCACTAATTTGGTCCATGGTGATATCGTATATATATATATATATATATATATATATATATATATATATATATATATATATATATATACAGAGAAGTAGAGAGATATAGAGAGATAGAGATAGAGAAAGAGAAAGAGAGAGAGAAACATTAAGAGGGAGAGAGAGAAAGAAAGGGAGAGAGAAAGAAAGAGAGAGAGAGAGAGAGAGAATAGAAAAAAGCAGATTCCAGCAACGATATCTTTATTTTTCAATAAAGCGATTCATTTTTAATGGCTGTTTCTCAATTTGTCTTTTTATTTGAAAATAAAAATATCGTCGCTCTAATCTGTTTTTTTTTCTATTGTCTACTTATAAAAATTCTGGAATTATGAATTAATATCTAGTGAACTTAAACACTCAAGGTTTGACGACAATATAGATATTCTAGCAAAAATGATCCGCCCTCCAGACATCAATTAATTTAGCTGTTGCCTTTCTTACAGAAACACAAAGAAAAATATTTTATTCACATATTGGTAATTTGAAGAAAAACAACAAAAGGGTGTTATTTGATATATTCTAATGTTGACACTTTCAAGAGTAACCAAAAGAAAAAAAGGGTGAAAACTTCAATAAATAACTGTTAGCAAAAGCAATGAACTTACTTTTCTACCTATTTTTGTGTTTTAAAGTATTTTAAAACATTTTCATTGTATTTTAATAAGTTGCCCAAATCTGTTCGCGTTACATTTTTATGTTCAAGATGGCGTAAGCGGATATCCCCGAAGATGGTTTTTCGTCTTTTAGGGGTAAAGAAAGCAAAAAATAGTTAACAAATTACTGTCCCAAACGTCTTAAAATTTACTTTTCTTCTTCACTTAAAGGGGAAAAATACAAAATAAATCATCATACTTCGTAAACGGTCGGCGAACGACTCTCAGCTATCTTAGTTATTCAGTCTAACGTAATATATTTGACCGAACTTTTTAATTGAAATAAAAAGATAAATGCTATAAAATACTTAGAAACACAATAACTAGGCAAGTAGGTAGAAAATTAACTTTTTTTGTATTTGGTAGCAGTTATTTGTTGTGTATTTGTTTTTGGCGCACTTTTACTTTTTATTGGTTATTTTTGACAATCACCAAAAGCGGAACGTCAATTGATCAAATAATAAAAAAATATATATTTCTGAGTAATTTAAAATGGTTACTGTGTGTGTTCTGCCTTGATTATTAAAGACAAAAAAGTAAAACATAAACTTAATGACGATTTTGAAAAAATATGAATCTACTTTTTTTTAATTTAAAAAGCTGAGAGAAGTGGAGGGGCTTCTTTTCTTTATTCATTTTTTTTCATAGCAAATGTAATAGACATCATCATCATCATCATCAGCAGCATCATCATCATCATCATCATCATCATCATCATCATCATCATCATCATCATCATCATCATCATCATCATCATCATCATCAGCAGCAGCAGCAGCAGCAGCAGCATCATCATCATCATCATCATCATCATCATCATCATCATCAGCAGCAGCAGCAGCAGCAGCAGCAGCAGCATCATAGTTATCATCAGCATCATCATCAGTAGCAGCAGCATCAGCAGCAGCATCAGCAGCATCGTTGTTGTTGCCAATAATAATAACGAACACAGATTTCGATTTAAAAATAAAGTATATACTTAATAATCAAAAGAAAACGTGCTCCGTTCGATAAGCCGAAGGGGTTTCGTATATAAATATAGTTTGAATAAATGAGAAAAAAACTCTCATTTAGAAGACAGAAAAAATATTAAAATTAATTAAAAAAAATATATATCAATCTATTTTTATACAAAGTTGAAAATGTCCGGCTGTTCTTAAAAAAATTATATTCATTAAAATTTTATATAATTCTATAATTCTTATATTTAATATTTCAAATGGTCCTCTGTTCTTTAACAAAAATGTTGGGCCCCAATAAAATTTGAATGAATATGAAACTTTTGTAATAAAAACAGGACTTTAATAACACTCGGATAACACCTTTTAGTGTCTTCACACGGTGCATAATCGACTTCGCAATGTAGTGAGGTATGATCTCTTCTTTTCCATCCACCCTCTTTTTCACAGATGAGATGTTGCTAGGCTCTATTTACGGTATCGTTCTGTTCATGACAGGTGATCGACTGGGTTCGAATCCCTGGTCATCCACCACTTTAAAACATTCACAGCAAAAACCTCCCTTTCTCTTTGCCTGTATCAAAACTTAAACATAACTTCCATGAACAAAGTTTCTTTCCTAGAAAATCTCATCAATGATACAAAATACCATGAGGCTGTTTCCAAACCGACTACAACATTCAAGTCTAATGTAAAGAAATACTTGGATAAACAATTATTCTTGCCCATTCAACCCATTATTTTTAATGTTTCGTGCTGGCAATCATTGTCTAACTGAAAATCTCTTTGATCCTTATCCTCGAACGTCCCGGACCTTAATAAGCGGTGATGATAAAGAAAACACTACACCAGAGATGAGAAGGTATTTGTATATGTTTAGTTTTATAATGCATTTCGTTTTTTGGGGTTTATATGTGTGCATATGTGGAGGGAATTTAGTGTCTATTGAAATACATTTGTTGTGATCAAGTGTATGATCTGTTTGGTGTAAATGTTTGCCTATTTGGAAGTATGATGTGTGTTTATCTGATATTAAGTTTTTTTTTATTAAATCTAAACGCTAATTGTGTCTCGCTTATGTATCCGCTATTATATGCGATTGTGTGTGTGTGATGAAGTGTATGTATGTATGTGTGATTCCTGTTGATTCCTCTCGCCATGAGACACCCTGTCCTGTGGTTTTTGTTTTTGTTTCGATTTTGTCTTTTATCGGTGGGTCACGTGGACAGACGCCTTTCATTTTCTCATTCAGAATAGCAAAATGGCGCCAAATGATTTCTTTTTCTTTCACTCCTTATTCTGCCCTGGGACAGAAGAACTTCTTCAACTTTTCATTAATCACGTGACGTCTTAACGAAATGTTTTTGCAAAGCGTTGAAAAAACAATTAAAAAGAGAAGACCACATTCTTTGGTTTTCAACATGAATGAAATCTCGACCACGCCAATTCCGCCCTTCTCTCCGCACTATCATGCCCCCCCCCCCTCTATCTTTCGCTCTCCAGTGTCTTTTTGTTCTTGTTCTCATTCCTTTTCTATTTTTATTCTTCTCTTCCTACTTTCCATTCTTCCTCTTCTTCTCCTACTTTTTCCCCAACTTTCCACTTCTTTTGCCTATTTCCTTCTTTTTCATCGTTTTTCGCCTAACATCTTTTAATTTTACGCTTGAAAAATCCTCGACCACGTTAACCGCTTCCTTTCTGTGCTTCTTCCTCTTCTTCTTCTTCTTCTTCTTCTTCTTCTTCTTCTTCTTCTTCTTCTTCTGTTCTTCTTCTTCTTCTTCTTCTTCTTCTTCTCTACTAGAAACTGAGATCTCATCAGGAAGTATAAAAATCTGACCATTCCCTTAAGTCATATTTGGAAATAACCTTATAATGAATAAATCATTTGCATTCTGCCTGATGAGATCTCAGTTTCTAACGGCTGTTGATCGATAACATCGACATGCTAGTGTCGCAGATAATGTACATGTCTTTATAAATAACAATAATGATATATAAAAGCTATATTTTATTTTGAGCATACTTTATAATCCTGGTTAAAATTCTTTGGATTTTTACCCTGTGGATGTTTACTTTACCTGGATTACTATATATATATATATATA